>OZ035826.1:44824024-45114024 GCA_964034765.1 Knipowitschia caucasica
AAAAACATCCCACCATTAACAATTCAATACATTAAATATGTTTTTTTTTTTTAATTCTTCCCACTCCTTTTGTCTTCCCACTCCTCCTCTCATTTGCTGTGGCAGGAAACATTTCCTTACTCTGGCTTCTTATCCTCAAGCATTATGATAGTGGACCTTGTATTATATTTTTATGCTGTATTTTATTGTGTGTTGTATTTTGTAATGTCTGGCAAGCCATCTGTTTTTTGTTTTTTTTTAAATGTGCTATTAAAATAAACTGGACCTGGACCTTTGTAACTCAGGGTTACTTATGCACTATCTCGATAATCTCCTTTGGTTTCTTCCACACTTATTTGCTCGTAATAAACTTTATTATCATTAAACTTGGATCGTAACCGCACTATGATTGGCTGATTTGCGGTCTGATATTTTCCCATCTCGGACCGTTACCATGACAATTGGTCCGCAGCGCGTATCAAATTTGTATTCATCCCTTTCCTCAGTAAAAAAGACATAATGACTGGGGGCATTTTCCAGTGAATTCTATTATCCAGACGAGTTCAAAGAGCCAGAGGAAGTAATAACAGCAAATAACAACAAAAACACAACTCGTAACAGTCAAGAAGAGATTGACAACTTCGTTGGTAAAGACACAGAAGAGATCAAGAAATTACAACGGGCGACCTCAATCATCTGATAAGTTCTTCATGTCACGATTTGACAGTTTGGTTTCATGTGTTTTTGCAGATAAATAATAAAACATTTATTAACCTCGCTTGCTCGTTTAATAAGCCGTTATTATTATTATTATTAACAGTCTACAAAAACACATTAAGGAGCCCTTGTTACAAATAAGTAATGAATTTAACAAGTTTTCAGTATAAATACTAGTTCACAATAGTTTCAAATAGAGAGGCTATTATTCACCACCAAATGGGATTTTACAAAGATTAGCTGTAAAAAAGACTGGTGCCTAAAGTCCAAAGTGAGTTCTCTAACCTGCTATCAGAGTCTGTAGCAATCTCTTTTCTTCCTCCGAAGCGGATTTGGCACTGGAAAGGGAAAGAAAACAGTTCAATTATGGATTAGAAAAAAAACAATTGTATGTTTTGTCTCCAATTTACATGGATAGGTTGAACACCAAACTGTGGACCAACTTTTGACATAAATGTTGTGTTTTACAACTGTTATTTTTCTGCCTGAGATGTTGCTGCAGGACAGTGTTCATGGTTTTACACTGGTCCAGACCAGAGCAGAGAGGATTCATGGTTTTACACTGGTCCAGACCGGAGCAGAGAGGATTCATGGTTTTACACTGGTCCAGACCAGAGCAGAGAGGATTCATGGTTTTACACTGGTCTAGACCAGAGCAGAGAGGATTCATGGTCTGAACCAAGTGAATCAGGCAAAAATCCACTGGAGGAATGCTGACTTTTTGACTCCACCGCTGCTGCTGTGACCTGAAGGGCTATTATTACTATTGATAGCTTTTTAGAATGAGCAATTTTATTTTAAATTTTTGCCGCTACTGGACACCTTAATTTGTCCGACGGGGATTAATAAAGTATTTATCTATCTATCTATCTAAATGCCCAGGGACTACAGGTGGAAATTATCATCTTTGCTATAACCTAGTACAATATCTCCTTTGTGTTAATGCTAAATTGTACACTGACCCTGCTTAAATATATGATTATATTATTATATTTTTACAACATTGAAATTTCCCCACAGTGGGACGCATAAAGGTTAAATTATATTATCTTTAAAGCATTAGAGCACAGGGACTGGCCTCCTGCTGGGACTCTGAGGAGCACAGGGACTGGCCTCCTGCTGGTCCCAGAGTCAGGACTAAACATGGCGAGCTAGCTAAAATCTAGAACAGTCTTCCTGAAAATGTGAGAACGGCTTCAACTCTGACAATGTTCAAATTCAGGTTAAAATCATCTTCACTCTTTGAATGCCTTGTGATTATTCATGATTTTTTTCTGTGTGATTTTAGTCGTGATTCTAATGCCTTGTAAGATTTTCATATTTCCTCTCTTGTTTTATGAGGCACTTTCTGCTATATTATAGATATTACTGTGTTATAAATAGAAACCAACAACATATCAATCAATCATCGAAGTCCTCAAATCAAATGGAGCAGCTCCAAGGCTTCACCTGTTTGACAGCATCCAGCAGCCTCTCCAGGAGGTGCTGTCTCTTTGCATCAGTCTGCTGAGTGCCTGCCAGAGAAAACACCCGAGATTAGGCTTTAATGGAGGATTAACTCAAACATCACCGTGTGACAAGACAGTTCCCGTAGCAACAAGCTGCCCAATGTCCAATCTCGAAACAAAACGTCTGTAATGTTAGTCATGTGTTCTAATAATTGAAAGGATGTTGGTAGGGAACTTGCAAGAACAAGTCTCGATAGATTGTGTTTTCTTTACATTATCCAGACTTATCTGGCATGTTTTATTGGTTTTGCAATAATAACTTATAATATTCTCTTTACATTTCTCAAAAAAGAAAACATTCTCAAAAATGTATAAAACAGCTTAAAGGTATAAAGGAGGATTTTCTCAAATTTTAAGAAAAACGCCCTCTCCACTTTTTGAACAAAACTCTCTGGTCTTATTTGACGAGCACATATCACCAGAATGATTGACAGTTGAGAGGACCAATAGTCTTGAGGATCCACCGGGAAGTAGAAAATCCTCCAACATACCTGTAAGCCTGGTATTCGGTTACTAACCCTCCCCAGTGCCCACCAGACAAAGTGCTTCTTGAACAGGTTTGACTTCTTGTATGTATTTATTTATTCATTTGTATTTGTTCCAATATTGATAATAGTGACAAACAAATCTTTTAAACATATACCTGAAGGAAAGGAGCAGAAAAGAAGAATACAATTCCTACATTTTTCTGCCCCTTTTCAATATGATACACACAAGTGATCAACCCTGACTTTTAGCCCCAGTACAATTTTCAGCAAAAGAAAAAAACATTACATTTCAAACATTTCCATACATTTATACAATAATCCAATGATCACTCATGAAGTTTATATAAATCAATGTGTTTTGCTGCATACAGCTTTTTAAATTAAAAGATATTTGAACGTTTTAATTAATTTTCCTGAGGATTCCACAGAATTAGACCTTTAAGCACATTTGTTTTAATGTTGTTCTTGCACACTGATGTTTAAAGTCATACCTCCTCCTTGAGAGTTTGTATATTGTAAAATATATATTGATGTGATAAAACTTAGACTATAGTCTCATTGTAAACACAGTTGTTTTACCTCTTGCAATGTCTCCTACTTCAACTTTATAGAATGATTGAGTCTGTACTTGCTTGAACCCCAGTTTCCCTGGACTCAGCATAAAAACCTGAATAGCTGGCTGCTCGTTGATCCATGACAAATCCAATAACTTACAGCACAGGAGCTGTTTATTGTCCTGTTATCAGCTAACAAAGCTAACAAAACACATGGAAAGTACATACCGCTCATGCTGACAGCCCTCCGTCGTTAGCATTAGCATCCAAGCTAATAACAAACACGTTCCAAGCCTTCAAAAGACTCTGAATGAAACTAGTGGTAGACCGAGCCCATGCTAGTCCAGTGTCCGCTCTGCATGCACCCTGAGGCGGCTGGCGCGCTGCTGGTGAGTCGGTAAGCACGCGCAGGCCTGGAGGGAGCTGCGAGTGTGAAATTAGTTAAAAACAAAGACATTTAGCAGTGACTTTAGCGGATAGAGGTGGTAAAAGCCGAGGACAAGGCTGTTTAATGTGTGCGGGACGTGTCAAAGCTGCAGCAGAGCGTTTAGGAAGCCGGTGACACGGAGGAAAGAGGACCGGACTGACAAGGCACGTGATACAACACTGCAGTCACATGGCGCTGCTGCATGCTGGGAAATGGAGTCTTTACGACGCGTGAGTAGCTTTTCATTTGTTTCTCTTTTTTACTGTTGTGATTAATATTATTGTTATTGGGTTTTATTTGTAGTTTTGTTTTATTAATTTTATTGTTGTTTTGTTCATTTATTGTTTTAAATTTGTTTTGATACATTTAATTGTTTAAATTGTAGTGTATTTATGTATTTGTTTGTTTATTTGTTTGTGTATTTGTTTATCTATGTATTTTTTTATATATTTATGTATACATTAATTTTAAAGTGGATATGATTTCTTAGAATTACAGGATTTTTCTTACTAATTTGATCGTTTTCAAGTTTTGCTTTATTATTTTTATGTTTTATAATGGGCTATTTAAAAAAAATATTTGCATTTATTTGTATTAATTTTGTATATTTATTTTAAAACATTTCATGGTTTTCAATGTTATGGTTAATGATTAAGTGATATTCATTTACAGACCAAGCTTCACAGTGTTTTGGATTATGTAGCAATCAATATTTATCAATTTTATCATTTACATTTTTACCATTTCTATTTTTTGTGGTCTTATTGTGGATTGGATACAGTACATTTATAATTATACTCTACCAAATGGCTTTGATCTGCAATAAGCCAAATTATTGTCCATATTCGACCCAATCTTGGTCATTCTTAGATTATGAAGAGATTATCTTCCGGCTACTGCTTTTAACCTACAACTGTCATTCAAAATATACTATGTAATAATGAATACACCCAAAACTGTATGAACTATCTCAGTTTTCATGCAGAACCTGTTATTATATAGACAGAGACTTGAACGCATTGTACTGTATTCCTTCAGGAACATAAAGTTTATCTAATCTTATCTTCACTGCATTAGAATGAAGTTAAACATGTACAAACTTTACATTATGTACGCTGTAATATTGCAGTCATCCGAGTGAGTGAAAGATTCATGGGAGAGTTGGAAGAAAATTCTGTGATTTCTCTAATTTTTGTTTTGCAATTTGACATTGTCGTTCTTTAAATGAATGCAGATTCAGTTTTCCTTTGCCGTTCAATTTGTCTGACAGCCTTCCACACACGCAATATTAGGTGCACTTATGAAAGTATTTTTTCCATGAAGATGTAATGACATGACATAAAACATTGTATTTATTGCTCAAACATATCTCATAATGCTGATGAACTTCTATCAGCAAAGTTACGTATAGGTTAAAAGGAGTGCATGCATTGACGAGAAACCTAATGAGCAGACGGAGTAACGATACATATGCATCAATCCCATAAAAAACCTCTATAGTGTCCATATATACCTGAATTTCTCCCACAGGGTTCAATATCAATCTATCTATCTATCTATCTATATACTATACTATACTACGTACTGTCGAGTAGACCAATAAAATATCTATCTATCTATCAATAAAGCTAAAGGTAAAGGTGCACTTTAATTACCCCATAGGGCAATTAATCCTCTGCATTTTGCCCATCCTAATGCCACTGAGGTTTACGTCAGGAGCAGTGGTCGCCGTAGTAACAGCGTCCGGGAACCAATCTCCAGGGGTTGATGCTTGGCTTGGTCAGAGCTACCGAAGCTGGAGGTTTTTACCTATTGTACGTGTTTTTTTTAGTGGTAGGGTAAACCGGAGCACCCGGAGGAAACCTACGCAGACACAGGGAGAACATGCAAACGCCACTCAGAAAGACCTTGTTCCGACCGGGATTTGGATCAGGAGCTTCTTGCTGCCCAAATCTATCTATATAAACAATGTAGACCAAGAAAATGTCTATGAATGAATCTATGCAAGAGGGGTCCTGCCCCGAACCGGGAATCGAACCCGCAGGACCTCATTTCCGCCCCAATCTATCTATTTACATACTGTAAACCAAGAAAATGTGTATCTATCCATGAACTGTAGACCGATGAAATTAAATATAATTCAAATATCCAACATGCAAATTGCTCTACAAGTGTGCACATGTTATCAGCAGAAAATATTGACACTGATCCAACCATGGTCTGTAAAGATCAAGCCATTCCTTAAACATCACAGCACAAAAACAAAGTTCGTATTTATCACGGGTTAATCTTCAAAAGAGTGGAGTCTTATCAGTTAGACACGGACACTCTCTTATCTCTGCAGAGCTGTCTTATCATTATAGAAAGTGCACATTTCCAGCAAAACTCTTTAAAACATACATTATTCAGTCTTTATATCGTCAGTGAGTCTCTCGTGACTTGGGCTGGAGGCGATACGCTCATATTGGCGTCAAAAACCCTCGCAAGCGTCTCTTCTTGACTCCGTGCAGCTGCTGTGCTAGTGTTGACTTTCCCAGTTTTCCTGAAAGAATTCCTGACTCCGGTGGAAAGCCGGTCGGACACCCTCCTCGCCACACGGCTCAGTCCCCGGGTTTTGAGCTTCTGCTGTCCCACGTCGTCCTCCAGCTCTTCGGGAGGCACGTCGATGTTCCCGGAGTACCAGAAGATCCACCAGATGAGGCTCAGGAAGATGATGATGGCCCCGGCGTAGACAAACAAGTCGTGCGCGGCCAGGCCTCCGAACACTCCGATCATGATGATGAAGATTCCCAGAACGTCGTGAGCCACTGCGAACCAGAAGGAGCATTTGCAGCGTCCCACTCCGTCATACACCGTCTCCAGAACGGGCTCCAGTTGGACGGCGGTGGACATGCTGGATTTAAAGGTAGAGCCCAGAACAAAAGTGCACAATCCAAGTTTTGTGTTGTGGAAATGAGACGAGCTGAGAGAGAGTTAGAGCAAACGGTGCAGATCAAAGTCTAGTGTTTATCAGTCACAGGCCACACCACACTCTGGGATTCTCTTTTAAAGGAAACCGCGGACCAAAAATGGCTTGGGTAAACATGAAATAGTCCAACAGAGAATAAAATAATCAATATGGCAAACACAGTAAGGATGATTGGAGCATGGAGGACACATTTTTGCAAGGAAATAGCATTCAGGAAATAGCTTCAAAACCTGGAACACGCAGAATAATAGTAGTAATAATTCAACTATAAGGTAATTATAGAAATCAAATAAGAGTTAAATAATGAATGTGTGTATTATGTTTGGCAAGTTCTCATTGTACATCATAAAGTCGTTTAAAAGGGGGTGTGCCATCACTTCTTTGAGTTTGTATTTGAGATTAATCATATTTTCCACGTCCTGATTGTCCTGGACCTGTCTGTGTTTGTGAAGTTCTCTGCTGGAGTCAATAAACGAATGGGAAATAAAACTGATATTGACCAAACAGCAGCATCGCTTGTGTCTATCAGCACTTTTCTACAACCTTTTATTTGTGAAGTGTGAGTACTCAAATGTAAACTAAAATTAAAATTTAGTCATTTAAATTATGTAATTTTTAAGGTGTTGGTTTTGAACTGGTCCTGGTTCTGGACTGGTTCTGGTTCAGGTCACCATAGGAGAGTGAGAGCTGGTTACCATAACAATACATTGTTTACTGTCTGTTAGTATTCGGTCTTTAGCAATCAAAAAAACGTTTTAAAACAGGTTTTATTCAATGTTTGAGCTGTGAGTACAGTTAACAGACCTGATACATGACAAGAAAACAATGGGGTTTTATTATTATTATTATTATCATTTTGTTATTTTTTCAAGTTGTAGCTGCACTAATAACCCAAATAATTTGTTTTGGGTTTTTTGTTTGTTTTCTACTTGTTTTTTTATTCTAGGCCTTTACCAAATGGTTGAGACGCAGTTTAATGGTAAAAGTGCCTATTACCAAGTGATACCAAAAGGTGATTCAAACAGTTGAAGAAATATTACAGGGATGGTCCGGGACATTAAAGGGCACCTGGACACTGCTCGTCTCATGGACCGACAGCTCCAGTGTTTGTCACAGACTCTACATTGTCTGTGCTCCAACTGTTTGATTCTCAGATGTTTAGGAATCGACAACTTTGTAAAACCCCCGAGATGACTGCTGTTGCACTGCAAAAAGTTATAAAATATGAGGTAATAATTGCCTGAATTATGTGTTGTAGTTTTATTCATCTTAATCTGAGTATATTCTGACTCTAAAAACAAGTCAAAGGGACAAAGCCATTTCATCTAATTTCAGCCTGGCCTGGGACTGCGGATGGAAAGTAGCTGTAGCTGAATCTGGTTCTTTTGTAAAGACTAATGGTTTTGTACAAAGACCCTCTATTTAACAATAAAACAAACTAAACTATTGCTTAATTTTTTCATTCCGAGTGAGACCTTTCTCTTTTTAAAACAAGATCATTTTCCTTGGTCCCATTGGCAAATCTTGTTTTAAGGAAGTAAGAATGTGCTCAAATATAGATAAATGTTTCCAAATCTGAGCAATTTTTGTCTTGTTTTTCACCCTCTTATGCAGTGTGTGATTCAGGGCTACACAAAAACACATAGATTCGAAGTGAAAACAATAATCAAAGGCTGTAGAATCCCCCCCCCGCCCAGGTCCGTCCGCATCATTCCCCCAGAGCGCTGGTCCTTCTGCGGTGCTTCTCCTTCAGCACCGGGAGCCACACTAGCCCCAGCACCACGAACATGAGGCCCACAGAGAGACAGGCCGATCCCACCGGAGACACCCCCATCAGCAGCAGCACGGCCCCCGCTCCGGACGTCAGGGCCCCCAGCACCAGGGCGATCAGAGGCTTGTGGAGGTACGCCAAGCCTGGGGACTCTGCGGCAGAGAGAGGGCCTTAGTTCACGGGGAGGAGATGAATGCATAAGAAGTTTAAGTTGACAGGACCAATGAGCTGCGACACATTTATCAGATTTATCACTCATTCATGTATCAGCGTATGACCAAGTAATAATAATAATAATAATAATGCATCGGTTTTATATACAGCGCTTCACATTTCATTATTCATTCACTCCATACACAATAGTGACAAACTACTACTGTAGCCACAACTGCCCTGGGGCACACTGACAGAAGCGAGGCAACCAGTCTGTGCAATTGGCCCCTCCGACCACACACCAGACTCATTCTGGGCAATGGTGGGGAAATGACTGTCATACGCGGTATAGAAATGTGTGTATATATGGATTCCACAGTGTGTATAATGTAAAAAGCATACACGGACTTTGAGTTTGTCTTTTCTTCATCCCGACCTCCTGTAGTTTACGTTCAGTTGAGTTTTGTTTTTGGATTCTTGTCTATATTAATTATACTTGTTATATTTTTGTATTGTTTTTTGGGTCCTTTCTCTGTGTTTTTGAAGCGTAACAACAATAAAGGCATTCATTCATTCATTCATTCATTAGAGTACACCCAAGTAACCAAGTACTGTTCTTTTTGCCTGTGCAAACCACTGAAGAATTTTATCTTTTTTTTGCACCGTTGTTATTTATTATTGTATTCTCTTTCGTGAATTTAATTGAATTTAATGATTTCATGTTTTTAATTACCTGTGTGATTTTAATTGTATTTTTAATGGTGATTTTGTGTCTGTTTTATGTGAGGATTTGTGCCTTGTGTGGTGTGGACTGATTAATAGATTGATTGATACTGTAATTATGTGGTCCTAAACTGTGGGACTAATAAAGATTTTCATTCATCAGAGTAAAACAAGGAAAATCTCTAACTTTAGAATAAAAAAAGAAGTCTAAATGCTGTATTTTCTAGTGCGAGAAATATAAAGTTGTATGTAGACATCTGTAAATGTTTGGTTAGAATATGCATAGAAAGTGTAAGACATTATTATTGATATTTACTGTAAAAAATAGCTTTGTTTACCTCTGAAATGCTCGTCATCCAAGACCAAACTCTGCCTCCCGTTTTCGTACAGATCCCCAGTGTTTGCCATGTGTCCGGAGAAAACTTTCCCCTTTAACACATCAATAATACAATGTTTTTTTCTAAAAATGAGGGGGAAAAAACCTCCTGATCAAAAACGTTCAGGTGTTTTCCGAGTCATTCCTGTGTATTATTTTCCCAGTGTAACTTTAGACCTCAGTGCATGGACAAGCTTAAAAAAAAACAACATTAGACCCACCCTCAACAGTCTCTGATTGGCTGATCGCTCATTACACCTGCAAGAGACAATTAGCATTAAATAAAAAAGTACATTAGCATTAGTCGACTGCCACACGCTGTATAGAAATGAATGTGTATATATATGGATTCCACAGTGTGTATAATGTAAAAAGCATACACACAGACTGTTTAATTAGCATGTGAGGAGCAGCTGCAGAATAATGAACAATAGCGGTGTCATCTGATCCAGCTGGGAAGTCATGCAGAGGCCGTTTTGATGGATGCTTTCCCCCCATGTGTGCAAACAGCGGGCCCTGGGCTAATGCACTTACATATGGGGCTTTATGCTGACAAACGGCATCATGGGAGATTATAGAGATAGTACTGTGGGACTCACCGCTTTCAGAATTCACAAAAAATCAAGGAAAAGCACGTGCAAAGGCCGCGAGAAAGTTATTTTCCAACAACTTGTATAATATATTTTTATGTCACAGGTGGTTGGATGTGAGTCGTTATGGAATATGGAAAATGTAAGATTATGGAAAAGTTTGTTTGACATTTGGCCACAGTGGAGGAGCCAGTTCCACTATAAGGCACTCAACTTACCAACTTACCTCTATGAAGTTTGATTTGAAGGATTTTACTAATTTGAGCAGAAAGTATACATTCATTCATTCATTCTCATCCCTTTGTTTTCCATTTCTGGGTCAGGGGGTGGCAATCAGAGTTTTCACAAAGCACCTGTCCCTCGCTGGTTCCTTCAGCGCAGATTCAGCCTTGATCTTTCATTGGGGACTTCAGGCAAAGTGGGGATAAGTGTCTTGCCCAGGGACACAACGACAGCAGACATCAGTGGGAGCGACATGGGTCGTGGTGGGATCAAACCCATGATCGTTATGTTCAAAGACCAATGCTCTACCAACTACCAACTACCGTCACTTCTGAAAGAATACATTTATTTTATTTACAATATTTACATTTCTTAGTTTGTGAAGATACTTTTGTAATGTTTTGTGTTGCCTACTGCGCTCAGAGTGTATACTGTACACAAGCAAATATACATGTGTTGGTTTTCATTTCAATATGTCTTTACTCATTTATCTATATTTGCAATTTGTCAGCTCAAAATGGAGTGGGAAAGAGAGACCAGAGAGGGACCAGAGAGAGAGACCAGTGAGAGTGAGACCAGAGAGAAGAGAGAGCAGAGACCAGAGAAAGACCAGAGAGAGACCAGAGAGAGCAGAGAGAGAGCAGAGAGAGAGCAGAGAGAGACCAGAGAGAGACCAGAGAGAGAGACCAGAGAGAGACCAGAGAGAGAGACCAGAGAGAGTGAGACCAGAGAGAAGAGAGACCAGAGAGACCAGAGAAACTGTTGATTCTCTGATCTGTGTTGGTGATTTCAATGGTTTTGTTAAGTCCTCTGAGATGACTTCTGTTGTGACATAGGGCTATACAAGTATAAATTGTATTGTATTGTATTGTACCAGAGAGAAGAGAGAGCAGAGAGAGACCAGAGAAAGACCAGAAAGAGACCAGAGAGGGACCAGCGAGAGAAGAGAGAGGAGAGAGTAGAGAGACTATAGAGAGCGAGAGACCGGAGATAAACCAGAGAGAGACCAGGAGGAGACCAGAGAGCGAGACCAGTGAGAGTGAGAGACCGGAGAGAGACCACATGAAGAGACCAGAAAGAGACCAGAGAGAGACCAGAGAGAGACCAGAGTGAGAGACCAGAGAGAGCAGAGAGAGAGAGACCAGCGAGACACCAGAGAAGCCAACTGAAAAAATAAATGAGATTTGCACTGATTCACACTAAAGTAAAAGGTGACAATTTACTAAAAAGAAACTTAGTAAATAAGTGCCAAATATGACACAAGTGAACTGTAAATGAAATATGATTCTACATTTACTTTCTTTAATTCAATTTAAAATGTAAAGCTGATGATTTGGAACATTTTCTAATTTTCAGAGTTTCACCTGTGGACGTAACTCAGTGAATGTGTGTAGATGTTTTACCACACTATAACAGCAGGGGGCATACTCCCCACAGACAGCTGTCAGGCACATACGGCAGACATTGGTACAAACCATTTTGGACTCTATATAAAATCAATGCATTATTATTTAAAAAGTTGTTCGGTAAATGTAATTAAATTCTCCTTCAGTTACGTGGGGTATGTTACTGAAGAAGAATTTACTCAAAATCTTAAATAACAATGCATTGGTTTTATATAGTGTATATTGGAAACTCAAAGACGATGGTGATGAACTACTACTGTAGCCACAGCTGCCCTGGGGCACACTGACAGAAGTGAGGCTACCAATCTGTGCCATCGTCCTCTGACAAACACCAGACTCATTCTAATGTGGGTGAAGTGTGTTGCCAAAAGACACAACCACAATTTGGCATTTTACGGCCGCCCCACTATTGCACCTGATGTTCCCAAAGGTCTCCCATCAGTTTTAACCAGACCCTGCCCTGCTTGGTTTCAGAGTTCTGACAGGGTCTGGCTTTCACCTGCAGGTACGGCCTTATAAAGTCATCAGCCCTGAACGAGTCACAGTCAGCGCAAAAGTCTTTAAAGAGCGACTAAACACCTGTGCCCAGCCTGACTCCGCCCACATGAAGATTTGAAAATGTTCTCTAAAAAGGGCGTTGCCTGGAGGACTAAGGGACAAGAAGGGGGGCTTAGAGTTGGGCGTGGTCTGGGCTGTGATTGACAGCTCACTTGTCATACAAAAAAAACAGACAGTTGTCATTGCTGCTTAAAGCAATAGTTTACAGACCAGAAAGTCTCATTCCACCCTTGTTTACACACTAAGATAATTGTAAAGCTACACACCTGAACCTAATCACACTCAATAATCTCAGAATGACTCATGTAATTTAATTTGAATCCACTAGATGGCGCCAGAATACTCCAAACTGCAGCTGGGGCGTGTGTGAGAGTTGAATTCACATCACTGGCTCTGACAGACTGACGTCACACAAAACAACTGATGTCATAGAGAACTTCAGAGTCAATGGAGAGGCCAGGACCAAATTCAAATGTAGCACCACCAAAAAGGTGGAGAGGGCACCACACAGCGTTTTTTGGCTCAAAAGTGATATTTTATCTAATTTGAACTAAAATGTCAAAAAAATGACCAGGATATGTAGACAGCACTACAATAAACATACTTATGCAGTTTATGAGTTAAAAAAAGTTGATTTGGTGTTTAGTTGCTCTTTAAGAAGATGAAAAGTACAGACAAAAATACAAAATGCTTATTTAACAGTTTGACGATGAACATAAAGAAAAAAGGTCCCAAACTTTGTGACAGTTATTTTTATTACAGAGGATATAAAGGTCTTTCATTGACAACTTATGGCATTTCTGGACATTCTAGAAAAGTATGTATCATGACTGGATTTGCTGCTGACGTCATTTGACTTTGGGCACCCTCCTCTTCGTCTTCACTTCCCGCTTGACCAGTTTCTTGGACACTTTTGTCGTCTGAGCTGCGGCCGCTTTGGGGGCTTTCTCTAAGGTCTTCTTTCTCCTTGTTTTCTGCGAGAACAAAAATCTCATTAGCAAAAACACATTTGGCAGTGAACAGTCTCGGGTAGCAGCTGTTGCTCTGACCTCCAGTTTAGGCTTTTTGGTCGGGGTTTCTATGGGAACCAGCAGTGGGACTTCCTCCTCCTCATCATCATCATCATCTTCTTCTTGAGGTTGTGCTTTCTTTTCATCCTTCTTCGGCTTCACTACATCAGCTTGTTTTCCTTCCTTCTTGCGCTTTTTCGGTGATACTTTCTACAAATACAGACACATTTAAAACAGAAATTACATTGTTGTGGAATTTCTGTACAATCCGAGAGTTTAAAACAATGTAAAATTATATAAAATTAAATATTTTTTCATTTCCGAAGCAGCCGTCAGTTCAAACCCACCTGTTTTTTGGTCTTTTTCTGTGCCTCTTCTATCAAAGTGAGGTGACTCAGGTCTGACGTGTAAATGGGAAGTGCCACAGAATCCAGACTCTTCAAGTGGATGATTTTTATCGCTGGTCCTTTCTGAAAAACACATTTTAAAAAGAATGACAACAAGCACTTTTTGTCTACAGAGCCTTCTAAAAACTATACCAAGATTTAACTCACCATTCTCATTTTTTCCATGACAGTCTGAAATGCAGCTAAGATGTTGTCTGTCACTTCATCTGCAGTCATGCCGGAGTGCGCAACACGAGCCATGCTGCCCAAAGAGAGAAACAGTTACTTTATTAGTCATTTAAGAGTGTTTTAATATTATTACTGAACAATCTGAAGAGCAATACTGAGGAAACACAGGCCTTACCAGCAGCAGCCCTTGTTGGTAATTTTCAAAGTTGTGCCTTGGACTATTCTCTGGATGTCTCGGGCCAGATTCTTGCTTTGAAGGTTCACGCACGTGGGTTCTCTAAAAAATGGAAACCAATCATAATGAATAAATCAATAATAATAATATTAATGATAATAGTGTTGCCTTCTTACTTTTTCCTCTCATAAAAGTGTCTACCGATGTGGGACGGCAGCAGGCGGCGAATGCGGTCGTCAGACAGGAACAGGTTGAAGTTTCCCAAAAGGCGGCGTTTGGCCTCAAATGGCTTGTACTCCTTCTTTAGAGTGTTGAATGGGATGACCTGACAATGCAAGAATGTGCTGTGATATAATGCACTGACGTGGACATTGCACCGAGAGTCGGCCACACAGGTACCTCTGTGATACATTTGTCTCCACTCTGCTCCAGCAGCTTCTTGTAAAACCTCTGGGTCTGGTCTGCGGTCATGTTGGGCTCATCACGAGTGAACAGACACACTTCATCTGTGTCGCGCCTCTGGCCATGGGGCAAGGGGCTGCGAACACACACACTTAGGGTTAGATCCACCTCAATTAGCGCAAAACCAAGTTTATAAACAGATGTGGTTAAAATAAATATATACAGCAGAATATATGTAATGAGTTATAGCTATAATCCCAGAGTGTGATATGAATGAAGAATTGAAGCATTATATAGTATTGTAGCATGTAATAGTACATGTAGTATTGAAGCATGTAGAATTGAGCATGTAGCAGTACATGCAGTATTGAAGCATGTAGTAGTACATGCAGTATTGAGCATGTAATAGTACATGTAGCAGTACATGTAGCAGTACATGTAGTGTTGAAGCATGTGTGTAATTTAAAGAGCACTCACATGCGGATGTTCTGTGCTGTGTGGGGAATCTTCCACAAAGTGAAGAGGATGGCGATCTGTTGGGTTTCATCCAGCAGCAGAGACTCTGTGGTAGGTTTCGTTTTTAAGAAGGCTTGTAAGGCCTGGACGGCCTTTTTCACCTACAGAGACATTTCAGAATAAGAGATCATACATAAACACAGCCTCCATGTTAGCTGAAGCTAATGCTAGCTCTACAACGTCTGCTCGGAACAAGAGAACAAACCGTATCCTCGGACAGACAGTGTGTCTAAATAACCATCATCCACCAGTGTTTACTCAGTGTTTACCCAGTGTTCACTGACCTGAGACCGGTCTAAAACGGCTTCTTTATTCTCCATATTCTCCGTCATGTTTACAGCCTGCTGGTGTGCGCTCCACGTGTGCTCCAGCGGCGCATGCGCAATGCACAGCACAGCCACGTGACATGCACGTGACATACAAAATAACTTTATTGGACAATCCAGTATTCGGCAAATACCACAAAACGTAAATAATAATACTCCAAACACGGTGGTGATAAACTTATATTGTAGACACTACCTTGTAGCACACGGACAGAAGCGCCATCAGCCCACACACACTACATTCTGATTCAGGTGAAGTGTCTTGCCAAAGGACACCATGGGTTCGGAACTGTACAGCTGCAGCCACCGCACTGTGGCACCTGGTATTGGTCTCAACCATTTCTTGTCCTGCTGGGCTTTAAAAGCTTGACGGGATCAGACTTTCGCATGCAGGTATGGCTGCAGAATGTCCGACCAACTAATTCATCATTTTTAGCTTTTATATGTCGTGCTCAGTCTCAGTCCGGATCATAGAGTAAGTATTAATTAGTCTGGACTTAACAATTGTCTCACATAAAGTTGCTATTGTAGACTAAAAGGAGAATGGCTGAAAACAATGACACAAGATCTGGAGTCGTGCTGCAGCAAAGGAAGAAAATAATTTTCTCTGTGACGTCCGTCTTTGAGCGTCTCAACCAGAGCTGAAGATCTTGGCCGTAGTTCGACGAGACACAACTTCAACAGAATCAGATGAAGCCATCTCCTGTTCTTGTTTTCATCCAGAGGAAAGATGCAGTAGATTTATTGACTTGCCTTATAAAACACAAGGTTGTGTGACATTTCCAGATAAAATATAAAAAGAGACTTTTTGCAGCTTGATCATTTATTTTCAGTTCTGATTATGTAACAGCCACGTCTGCTTATCCAAGGGTCATCAGAGTAGTATGTGAGCTCAAACCATTTCCGATAGAGAGAGACCAAACTAAACATTTTGTGTTGCATTAAAGCACTTCTTAAACGCAAATCAAAGTCCACTGGATGTTAACCCCGCTCTTAATAAAGGGAGGTGTAGTTGGTGACTATCATTAATATAGGCTAACCCTGCTCTATGGCAGAATATGAGATCCATGTGTTCTTTTAGATAGCTTTTCTTCCCCAGACTCAGGACCACAGCATCCATCTCCATTCTAAAAACAAATGGCATGGCTAGCCAACAGCGCTGTTAGCTGTGGGAGTTCTGAAGGGGGAGCTACATTAGTGGCATAGCTGAGCTCTCAATATGAGAAAGCTGACACACTGGAATTGGTCTCTGGTTTATATTGTTCATAATAAAACTGATTCAGTCTTGTTTTCTTCATTGGATGTGATGCGTTCTCCTCCACACAGGTGTAGTCTCCTCTCAGCATAGTTGTGTGTGAGGAGAGCAGCAGGTTGGGTCGGCTCTAGCAGCATTTCTCCTCTGGTAATGAGTGGAAGATCTCCATGCACGCTGCCACAATCACTTTAGTCCTTTTCTGCCACCAGCTTCAGGACTTTACCGATGGCGATGGTTTTGCCTGAAAGCAGAGACCATCAGGAATCACACTGTCACAGTGTTTTATAGGAAAATATGTGAGAATGTGTTATTATGGACTATAGTGTGACAAGAGTGTCTGTTAGTGTTTGTTTATCTGTGTGTGCGTGTGTGTGTGTGCGCGCGCAAGTCTGTGAGTGTGTCTGTGTCTCTCTCTGTGTGCGTAAGTCTGTGAGTGTGTATGTGTCTCTCTCTGTGTGCGTAAGTCTGTGAGTGTGTATGTGTCTCTCTCTGTGTGCGTAAGTCTGTGAGGCTCTCTCTGTGTGTGTTCATTATGTGCTATTGTACATTCCCTATTGTATCGACTTTGTGATATTGTATTGTTTTTTCTTTTAATTGGGGACACACACTGTGTCTGTCTGTCTCTCTCTGTGTGTATATGTGTCAATCTATTAAATGTGTGTAAAAGTTTCTCTGTGTGTGTCTCTCTCTGTGAGTCTGTGTATCTATCTCTCTCTCTGTATGTGTGTGTCTCTGTGTGTGTGTTTGTGTGTCTCTCTCTGTCTGTGTATCTCTCTCTCTGTACGTGTGAGTTTGTGTGTGTGTCTCTGTGTGTGTTTGTGTGTCTCTCTCTGTCTGTGTATCTCTCTCTCTGTACGTGTGAGTTTGTGTGTGTGTCTCTGTGTGTGCGTGTGTGTCTCTCTTTCTGTGTATGTCTATAATATATATATATATATATATACGGTGGCACGGTGGCTGAGTGGATAGCACTCTCGCCTCTCAGCAAGAAGGTCCTGGGTTCGAATCCCGGTCGGACCAGGGCCTTTCTGAGTGGAGTTTGCATGTTCTCCCCGTGTCTGCGTAGGTTTCCTCCGGGTACTCCGGTTTCCCCTACCACTAAAAATATGTCCAATAGTTCTAGCATGCGCCTCCTGTACTGGCGACCGCGCTCCCATCTCTGTGTGGAGTGAGAGACAAATGCCCAAAAATTAACAATTGTAAACCGCTTTGAGACTCAGATCTGCAGTGAAAAGGCGGTATATAAATAAATACTTACTTACTTACTTACTTACTTACTATATATATATATATATATATATACATATATATATATACATATATATATATATATACATACACTATACTATACTTTCAAACTATATATTTGAAAAGCTTGAGAAATACCAAGGTCTCAGAGAGGAGCTGGAGAGGGCCTGGAGGGTAAAGGAGACAGTAGTGCCCGTGGTGATCGGTGCACTCGGGGCAGTGACCCCGAAGCTAGATGAGTGGTTACAGCGGATCCCCGGAACAACCTCGGACATCTCGGTCCAGAAATGTGTAGTGCTAGGAACAGCAAAGATACTGCGCAGAACCCTCAAGCTCCCAGGCTTCTGGTAGAGGACCCGAGCTTAGAGAGGGATAACCGCCCGCGGAGGGCCAAAGGTGAGTGGACAATTTTTTTTTTTTTTTAATATATATATATATGTGGGTGTGTCTCTCTCTCTGTATGTGTGAGTCTCTGTGTGTGTGTCTCTCTCTCTCTCTCTGTGTGAGTCTGTGTGTGTGTGTGTGTCTCTTTCTCTCTCTGTATGTGTGTGTCCTTTCCCCTTACCCTCATCTCTCAGTGTGAACCGTCCCATCTGAGGGAAGTCCTTAAAGGTCTCTAAGCAGATGACTCCTGACGCCCGCAGTCTGGCGATGCACACCTGGTCCTGTTTCACGAAGCGTGGGCGGTTTTTGCTCTTCTCTCCCGTCTTCTTATCCACCAAACAAATTAAGGCCTGCAACAACAGCGCGCACACACACACACACACACACATACATTCAGCAAACTGCAGAGAGGAAGCCGCGGTGTCAGAGCAGACTTGTGACATACCGTGATTTGCACTTCTTCAATGCAGGTGTGAATGTGAAGCACTGCGTTGTATCCAGGGCAAATGATTGACTTGTGCTCAATGATGACGATCTGAAAAGTAAAATGATATGTTATGTACCGCATGGCTTAAGCTAGACATACACTGTACCATTTCATAATCTTAAAATCGTTGTGTGACAGAAAATGGTGGGAAAAAAATCTAGCCGAAAATTGTGTTTCTCCAGCAATTATAGTTTAAATGGTAATACTGCCAAAGAAAACCTATTATCTGAAGTCAACAAGTGTTCTGCAAATGTGTCTAGTATTTTTAAATAGTAATTAACAGGGTACATGCAGAGCAAGAGGTAAAATATAAAACCTTGCTTATATATTTTAAAGATGTTTCCAATGTTTAAAAAAATAATAATCACTGTGCGCTAAATAAATGTGCCTTTAACTGAAACGCACTGTTGCACTTTGACAAACAGCTATAGCGATGGTTCAGCCTGGAGTATCTCCCCAGGCCATTATCCCACCTGCTTCACTGGCTGCTTTACACAGTGCCTCAGATCTCCGCACCCACATGCAGCTCATGCATCAACCTGCCTCCTCCCCATCGCTATCTCAACAGTGGGACATCACTTTTCATGTTGTTATCGGCTCAATACTTCATAATCTTCTGCAGACCTCTTACAATATATTTTGTTGGAAAATATTTCACTAATTTGACTGGAGAGAACTGAGACTAAAAGCATGGTACAGTAGAAAATGCAGCTGCTGTAAAGATCTATAGTCTGTGTGGGCAGTTGTCAGAGTTTTAAATACTTTAGAAGTGCCATAGCAATGTATCCACTTTATTGTCTTCTTTTGGATCAGATGAAAACAAATAAAATTCCACACAGCTATGTTGCTATGTTGTGGATTTTTTCTGTTTTCATGTTTGCACTCTATTTGAATCCAGTACTCTAGTTCAAGCTACAGGGAAGTGTGACCTTATTTGAAACCTCCCTTTGGATCAGGCCCTGTTCTGAATTGCAGTGTTTTTGCAGTTCTAATTCAGACTATTCCATGTCAGCCCTGGTCTCTGAGCTCCACGGTGGGAACCTAAACCCTGTTGTTTTGTCCGAGCAGCAGATGGCGCTGTAGTCACCTGTGCGTCAAAGGTGCGCCCTGAGTGGCAGAGGTTGTCGGGGCTGCACAGGATGAAGCCCGGCAGGATCTCCTCCTCCTCGATGCCCTTCAGACGCAGCTTCAGGTTCTCCCCCGGAGCCGCGTCGTCCGTCTCCACGTCATCGCTCAGCAGGCTCAGCACCTCCACCGTGTGCTGCGTACAGAGGCAGAGCACGTCACACCAACACCGGAAACACCAGCACCTAACACTTCTATCTATTCCACTAACACAGCTGTGGCACATATCTCTGAGGTCATGAGCATCTTGAAACATCAATAATAATAATAATAATAATAATGCATTGGTTTTACAAAGCGCTTGTCACTCAAAGACACTTCACATGCCATTATTCATTCTCTCGTGTTCAAACTATTACAGTGTCAGTGTGTCGCAGCTGCCCTGGGACACACTGACAGAAGTGAGTATGTACCATCAGCCCCTCCCTCCACCACCACCAACCATTCACACACACACACACACACCAGACTCATTCTATTGAGGGTGAAGTGTCTTGCCTAAGTACGTAATGACAGTTTGACCATTTACATTCCCAGAGGTCTCCCATCCCAGTGCTAACCATGCCCTGTACCGCTTAGATTCCAAGGTCTGACTGAATCTGGCTTTCACCTCCAGGTATGGTCACAATATAGACTAGTTTAAGGTATTGTATTTCATGTATTTATCTATTTCTATTTAATTACATTGAAATACATGCGGTTAAATTGAATATACTATATGATTTACATTCAGTTTTCCTTAAGACCTCCAGTTTGGAACTATAACAATAATAATAATTCATTTTACAATACATTTCTAGACACTCAAAGAACAAGGTTTAAATCAGCATGAACAGAGGATGGTGCAGTTATGATGTTATTTTCGAGGGTGGATTTGAAGTGTAACTATAGTAATTAAGAACCATAATTAAGGATTGGAATTATGCTGCAAATCTAGTCCAAGTAGTGAAATTTCAAAAGTAAAATTTGAAGATGCCAAATCTGACCTGTTGTACACATGTTTATAGTTACTCCAGTCCCTACAGAGGAAGCTGCACTAATGTGGAATTATCCAATGGCCGGAGCAGAGCAGGCATGTCTCGGTCCAAAGTACAAAAGACAGGACTTCACTCAGATGGACACGGACGATATCAGCAGACCTGGATCCTGTCTCCAGCATCAAAACTCCAGTCTCCTGCTGTTTTACTTCCATTCATTCTACATGATTGAGTCTTTCTGCACAACATTTTGGAGTAATATTATTGTTTCTATATTGTAAAAACTATGTACATTATTTATTTCCAACTCTGAACATATTAACCAATGTTTAGGATCCTATTATCTCTGTATTTTAAACTGTAACTAAAATTGTCTTAATATTTTTCTTATTTTTAGATGGTTATTTTAATATTATTTTATCGTGAAATACTATGAGAGCTACTGTGACAACGCAATTACCCTTGTGGATCAATAAAGTCTGTCTAAGTCTAAGGTTTATGCTGATAGTAACAAAAGAGTAGTTGTGAGTGCCCTTGGATAAAATATTCTTCCTTAAAGTAACCAGAGCCTCTGCTGCTGCTGCTGCTGAAACACACACTGGTAACAGAATCCTTGTTTTTCCATCGGAGGAACAGTGCATGGATTCTACTTAAGAGCTGTTTGGGTTCATACGGGCCTTACCCTGTTTGGCATCATGACCAGCTGCTGGGCTTTGCTGATGGACCCTGACTCCAGTTTCCCAAGGATCACTGTGCCCATGTCCTGCACAAACAAGTGAAAACACATATTCTGCTTCAGTGATCGGGAATGTGTCATTTGTCTAATGAGGAGACAAACAAAGGTAAACAAAGAACGGGCTGTGTGCGTGGCTACAGTTCAAAAATCTATTGTGGAAACAGGATTTAATTATATTTGTTCATCAGTGGATTAGATGTACTGCCTTGAATCACAACTTCAAGCAATTGACTTTATATCCATTTTATAACAAGTCCAAAAACCTGCAAAATTACTTCTAAGTGCCGCAGATAAAACGAGTAGATTTCTTAAGAAGTCTGAAAATTTTTATATTTTTTCCTCACAATTTACTTAACAATAATTGGTTTTATCCTAATGTCATGAAACAATAGCTAGATAGATGGATACTTTATTGATCCCCCGTAGGAGAAATTGTATTAAGATTAAAAGATCCTTTATTTGTCCCACACTAGGGAAATTTCAGTGTTGCATCACCAGTTACAGGACAGTAGGACACCGCTAGAATAAAATTAAATCTCTAAATTTAGTATAATGAAGAAGCAAGTGTGAAACTGAATCAAAGTACTCCTAAAAATGACTCAATAATCTCTTTGTGCCGTTCAGTCCCATCACAAACGGCAGCAGCAGCCAATAAACATTTTCAGCAGTATCTTGTGCTCAAAATTCACTTTGGGCTGGACCAACTCCAAAACTGCTTGCCTAAGACCTCTGAATGTTAAGGTAACAATTTTCTGGTTTGAGAGCAGCTGTGTACTGCGGTTTCTTGGCACAGATAGAAATTAGCATGCAGCATTTAGTTAGCCATAATCCTGTTACATCAGGCTAACACCAGTGAGGCCTTCTTAGTCATATAACACTACATAAGGCTCTTACGCAACTGCGGGAGATGATCATATAGAACAAAGAGAAGGCCAAGTTTGTTTAAAAATGACAATAAGATTAGCGTGCAGTGGCATAACGGAGCTACGAAATTACTAAGTGTGTACAGAACATGGCTAAAAGTCACACTAAGCCAAGAAACAGAATTATTTCTCAAAGGGACAAATACAGAACAGTCAGATGCAGAAGATTTAATTAAAGGTTAAGCTAAAGTCACTCCTGGATCATTACTATTATACATTGTATTCATGTTAACCCTGTTGAACCCTTGGTGGAGAGTAAAATTCAAAGGTTAACCCTAAATAAGCAAATATACTACATTGTCAAATGAGGTCATTGAATGTTACTTTCCAAAAATAGCACAGGCATTTTTATATTAAGGTACAACACGGAAAATTAGTATTGGCCTTCTATGTCTCCTTTAAACTGATAACTGAACAATGGCGGACATCTCACCTTATACTTATCTACGATTGGCAGTCTGACAGGTCCATCGCTGGATCTGGTGAAATTTGGCAAGCTGTCCAGGTGGGGTATAAATGGCAAGCCCCTGATAAGAAAACAGAATGACATTGTGTACGCAGTAGAGCTGTGGGCTATCACTGCTGTTGAATGTGTCACTTACGTGTACCAGGTGCAGTCTGGCACCGGGTCTTTGAGGTTGGCACCTGTGAGTCCAGAGCAAGGCATAAAGTGGATGTCCTTTTTGGGATTGAAGCCCACTTTTTTCAAAAATGGCACCAGCTTTTCCTTACATTCCTCGTATCTATGAGAGCCGTGAGAAATCGAAAGAGAAAGTCAGTACCTCAGAAGACTTACGCTAATATTACTAATAATAATAATAATGCGTCAGTTTTATATAGCGCTCAAGACCCTAATTATTCATTCACTCCATACACGGCCCTAATCTACTATTGTAGTCATAGCTGCCCTGGGGCACACTGACAGAAGCGAGGCAACTTAGTATGTGCCATAAACTATTCACAACTGACTCATTGTAATGTGCATATCGTTGCATTGTTCCTACTTTGTAATGACAATAAAGTTGAAACTAATCGAACCTAACGCAGGTGAAGTGTCTTGCCTAAGGACACAACCACAGTTTGGCACTTTACAGCCGTCCCACTGCGGCACCTTGTATTATTAGAGGTCTCCCATCACAGTAATAACCAGACCCTGCCCTGCTTTACTTTAGAGGTCTGTCGGGATCTGGCTTTCACATGCAGGTATGGTGAACTCATTGAGCCAGTTGGTGGAGATGGAAAATAGACATCATCTCCTTTCCAACAACAAAAGCTAAGTAAACATTAATGGCAGTGGTGTGTTTGTACTTGTGTGAGAGCGTGTGCGTGCAAGTGTGTGTGCATGTGTGTGTACGTGCGTGTATGTACCTTTCTAGGCTCCAGTTGACTGTGGGGTCATCCATCTTGTTGACGAGGACAATGAGATGTTTGACTCCGGCGGTTTTAGCCAGCATGGCGTGTTCCCGTGTCTGCCCCCCCTTCTCAAAGCCCGTCTCGAACTCGCCCTTTCTGGCTGAGATCACCTGAACAAAACAAAGAATAATAAATCATTTTCTGTACTTGCGCCAATACATGTGAGGCAAATTATTGGATTAATCTGCTGAATGTTCTCAATGGGTTCAAATGCAAAGGAAACCCACACCTTGTTACTATGACTCAGCTCTCCACAGCTTTGGACTAGTTGCTCGTAACCATGGATTAATGGTAAAGAGTTGAAGTCAAACATCTACAAACGGCTGAGCGAAAATAGTTCCTGACATTTATCCAAGTAAACTTTCCAAATAAAGTAAAGTGGATCAATTATAAACACGGTTATAATAGACTAAACTTGGTGAAAAGTAGTTTTGTTAAGACCTTTGTAAATTTAAAGCAGATTTGTTTGTTACAAACAAATGGGCGACAGTAGCTCAGTTGGTAGAGCACTGGCCTTTGAGCCTGAAGGTCGTGGGTTCAAGCCCACCACGGGACCTTCTCCACCGACTCCCACTGATGACTGCTGTCGTTGTGTCCTTGGGCAAGACACTTAACCCTGCATTGCCTGAACCCCCCGCTGAAAAATCAAGGCTGTATTGTCACTGACAGAGCAGCCGTCCTCCTGTGGACTCACCACCTGCAGAGGATCAGTGAGGGGCTGGTGCTAAGTGAATTGGGTGCAGCTCTGACTGCCACCCCCCCGACCCAGAAATGGATTAAGGGGAAGAAGATGGATGGATGGATGGATGTTTGTTACAAGTCTCTCCATGGCCTCGCACCAAAGTACATCTGTAACATGTTAGTGCCAAATGAACCAACTTGGACTCTGAGGAGCACAGGGACTGGGCTCCTGCTAGTCCCGGAGTCAGGTCTAAACATGGAGAGGCAGCCAAAAGGACTGTGGTGATGGACATTTATCAACATTCATGGACATAGGTCTCTCCCTATGGACCAATACATATGTCCTCTATATGTTTCTGTGTTTAAACTGTTGATTCTCTGATCTGTGTTGGTGATTTCAATGGTTTTGTTAAGTCCTCTGAGATAACTACTGTTGTGATTAAGGACAATACAAGAATAAATTGTGTATGTGTAGATTGTATTTCAGATTTATACAACTACAATCGGGAGCAATTTTCCTGATAATATGAAAATGTCCATCTCTCAATATGTTCAAATCCACGTTAAAAACAGTTCCGTTATCTTTACTCCTTTAAACTCATTGAATGGAATTTACGTATTTGTCTGAGACCCTCTATTCGACTGAGAATTACAGGACATTAAAAATAGCTAGAAACAAACTTATTTTTGCTCATCAAAGTAGACAATTCATTCTTTCAGAATCTGGTTTCATATTTCACATAGGCTTAGGAAATAACATTCTGTGGCTCTTGAGAATCAGTGAAATCATCAAAAACAGCTGGCAGTCAATGAGTCAATGTACAGTACTTTTTATGTACTGTGGTTATTTATGCATACATAGAGTTTGAATATCCAAAGAAACTCCCCTTATCTTTCCTCATGATTTAATATTTCTGATTGAGCAGGTTAAATGTATGCATCTTTTGATTCTTTCTCAGACCCCTGTGAAATATATGCTGGTAGGTTATCAGCCGCCAAAAATAACAATTGTAAACCGCTTTGAGACTCCGATGTGCAGTGAAAAGGCGGTATATAAATAAAGATTACTATTACTACTATTACTATCGTACCAGCACTGCCAGATCGGCCTGAGACGCTCCTCCGATCATGTTTGGTACAAAGCTCTTGTGCCCGGGCGCGTCCAGGATGGTGAAGTGTTTTTTCTCCGTCTCGAAGTAAGCGCGGCCCACCTCCACCGTCTTCCCCTTGTCCCTCTCCTCCTGGTTTGTGTCCAGGGCCCACGACAGGTACCTGCGGCGGTGCGATTCAAAACACGTGAGCTCTCAAAATAAGAACTGCGTGGGCGTTATGGGAACAAAAAACATGAAACGCGTATCGGCATTTAGTGACTGTCGAGAGGAAGCTGCTCTCACCAAGTCTCTCTGTTCTTCTCCTTGGCCTCCCGTTCATATTTCTCCAGGGTTCGCTTCTCCACCATTCCAGTCAAATACCTGCAGTAAAAGCATAAGTCAACAACTCCATAATTCACTGCTTTAGAAACAACTTTTAGAATGAGAATCAACCAGTTTATCTTCTCAGTTTGAGCAACTCAGTCTATGCCGCTACTACTACTACTACCACTACCACTACCACTACCACTACCACTACTTACATGATCTGGCCCCCAATAGTTGATTTCCCAGCATCTGAGGGAAGAAAGATATTCACATGATTAAATCCATACATTTATTCCCCTCATTGTTTTCCTGAATGCAATGTGTGACCAGAAGTCTTAAAGCTGAGGTACTACCCAAGTTTATTTGGTTCATAAATGATACATGTGGTTTGCCCCAACGCAGAAAGAGGCTGGTGTTTCTTTTGCATACACTCTGAGGTGAAAGCTGATTGGCTGATTCTGTCTAAAATTCTTATCTAAAGATGTGACAAAGACCAAAAAGATGTGAAATTTGTTAAAACAGTTTTGAAAAACTAATAAGAGGGATTTTTTTTACACGGTTAAATTTTTCCTGGTTTGGAAGTTAATAGCCCAAGCTTTAAGTATGGTTTATCATAATTGTTATTGATCACTACCCCACCATTTGGGTTATTGTAATTGTCTGTGTCTGCTGGATTTAACAAAAACTACAGGACGGCTTAAAGGAGCTATACCCGTTTCTGCAAGGTTTCAATGTTTAGCACCGCCTCTAAACTCTCTCAGAGGCGTCTCATTTCCCCTACGCTCTCACCCCACAGAGCCATCTAGTTTTATTTGCAATCTGATACATATGCTAACATTAACATTAGCGCAACTTAAGCTGTACAACAATCACTGAGGAAATGGTACAAAAGCAACACACTGCTTACAAATTATATAACTGAAAGATCTGAATGTAGTCTGAGCATAGATAGTCTGAGGCGGTTCCGCACCCGCAGGTTCGTTTTAGTTCCCTCTTCTCTTCCTCACCGTTTCATCGCTCGGGCTGTTTTGCTGTGTCTGCAGTTACAGCCAGAGCAGGTATATAAGAACTTTGTGCCTCCATTCTGCTCTTGTTTAGCAGCGCTGTAGAGGCTAAAGGACGCAGCCTCGTTCTGTGATTGGAGGAGAGCGGTGAAGTCTCTACTCAGCACTTTTTACGGCCTGAATTCATACACAGCTGAATCTATGAGCTCAAGTTTTCAATTAAATTACGGATTATAATACAACTTCTGTGTAGTAATACGCATTTTTAAAGGCGCTATACCCGTTTCTACAATGTTTGAATGTTTAGCACCGCCCCCCAACTCGCTCACAGGCTTCTCATTTCCCCTACGCTCTCATAACACGGAGCCACCTAGTTTTATTTGCGATCTGATACGTATGCTAACATTAGCATTAGCGCAACTTGTAAGCTGTGCAACAATCACTGATGAAATGGTACTAAAGCAATGCACTGCTAACACAATATATAAGTAAAAGAATACCATTAGTTTCGCGTCCGGATGTATTAATTTAAACATTAGAATATATTCTAATATTTAATTATAATTTATTATACAGCTCCTCACAGCAGCTAATCTCCATTGACTTGAATGCAATTCTTCCGATAATTTCTTCTTGATAACAGAACTCTCAAACCAATAATGACCGCAGCCCCAATGCAATCTCGGTTTGTAATTCAGGTGTGTAAAATACTGCCATTACTCTGCAAGTACAACAAGCTATCAGCGCCTGTCACTACATTGTGCAGTTTTTCTGTACACTTGTCTGTGTAGAGAAGCTAGCGGAGCTAGCCACGCTCAATAAACAACTACATATCAATCAACACCATTAAACGTCAATCGGACAATACAGTATACATATACATCCTTAACACACATGCACGGACGATTTCAGAATTTGCTGTCAACGTTTTCATGACAAAAATACTGTTTTAAAGTGACAAAAAGCGATCGCGAAAAACCCGGAAGTTACCATGAAACAGCTAGCTAGCTTAGCTGTTACCTGCCTAGCACGTCCCGGTGAAACCTTTGGGAGCTAACTATTTTATTCGCAGTCATTAAATACATTTCTAATTATAAGGGTTGTCTAATATTTGTTCAAATATGTATATATTTTTTATTTTAGAATTATATTCGAATTTTGAAGTTGAAGCCCTGGTGTTAAGCAGCGCTGTAGAGGCTAGAGGACGCAGGCTGTTCGCTGCTCGTTCTGTGAGCGGAGGAGAAAGAGCGGCCCGCTCAGACTCTACTCAGCACTTTTCACTGCTTGAATTTCATACACAGTGGAATCAATGACCTCAAGTTTTCAATTAAATTATGTATTATGATACAACTTGTATGTAGTAAAAAGCATTTTTATGAACTACTTAGAAAAAAAATCGGGTATAGCTTCTTTAAGAACTCATTAAAAAAATAAAATCTGGTCTAGCTTCTTTAAGTATACTGTCATGGTTTAGGTTATTTTCCTGTTTTGTAACTTGTCAACCCCTGTGTCTGTCTTAAGCCGCGTTCCATATCATACGTTGTGTCGACTTTCAATGCAAAGTCAATGGTGACGCGCGTTCGAGCGTCAAAATGCATGTGCGTCTCGGGATGCACACACGGACTGCGCGGTAGACGGACTGCGCGGCAGAGGCGCAGGAGTGGAAAATCAACGTACGCAGGAGATAAACATTACTGAGCGTTTCCTCGGGACGCTCGTGCAGCGACCAATCAGAGAGCCGCAAAGTGGTCACGGGGACATTAGCGGTCTGAGCGAGCAGACTGAACATACTCGTAAACAGCCAAAACAGGAGCTACACCATGACTAAACCAGGGTTGACAATGGGGGACATAGTGATTGTGAACATATGCGTTTTCATGCTCCTGTGACTGTATACAACTGCTTCGAGTGTGTTCGCCGATGCGGAAGTACCGTTCAATAATAAAATAAACGTATGGCGCACCTCCGTGAACACATACTACTGTTATATGTAAAGTTTCTGGAAGGTCTCTGGACACAGACACTGCAGAGCTGCATTATTGGAGAAGAATTTTACACAAAAAGCCGATAGCTCAACTACGTTAGCATCAAAGTCCGCCTGCTACTTCAGCCAATTCCGGCGGGCGCCACAGCAGCCCAGGACTTCTAGTCTGAAGACCCCTGCATCTGAAAATTAGAGAATGTGCGTCTGGTGCGCGAGGCGTCAGCGTTCCAGCGTTGCCGGTGTGAACGCATCATTAGTTCTACTTCCTGTTACCTGCCCTTGTGTATATCACCAGTGCGTTGTTAGCCTTGTGTATCCAACAACACACCCTGTGAATTCTTTCCGTCATTGTCTAATTTTTGTCTTTGTCCCCTGTTTGGTTCTGTTTTCTTTTAGATTTTCCTTCAGATACATTTTGAGTTATCCTTATTTGCATCGTGACATATTCCAGTAACTATGTTTTTCGTGTTTTACACTGCACTCCTTAAAAATCTCTCCTCACTATCTAAAAGTTCAGGCTATTTAGAAACAAAGTACATCACAGAGAACAGAGACACAGACAGGCCACATTAGAGGAAGAAGCGTTGACAATTTCTCTTGCTGTAACATAATAAACGTGTGTTGCCTCCGACATACCAACATGCCCGATGAAGACCACATTGACGTGCTCCTTCTTGGGGGCGTCTGGTGGAGGGGGGGCCACTTTGGGCACAGGCGTCTCCTCCTCTTCCTCCTCCATCATCTCCTCCTCCCCCTGGCCCCCTCCTCCTCCCCCTCCGGGCTCCTCCTTCTGCTCCCAGGTCTCCTCCTCCGTGGTCATATCGGCCTCTGTGCCCCCGTTCTCCACTGGAGCTGTGTACAAACAAGGGACAATGTTGGGACTTCAAATGGTAAAACGGAGTAAATAGGCACTGAGGCGTAACAACAGGCACGACAATGTCATGGTGTGTGGGAGTTTATTATTTTTATTTAGCTGTATATTTGTTCTCTTGTAGTTTGAGCCCTGATGTGGTTCACCTGTGTCTCCCTGTGTGTGTTTAGACCCTGTGCTTTCCCTCACTTTTATGTCCGTCCATTGTCTCTCCCACGTTGTGTTCCTGGGTTGCTTTCAGTTCTGGAATTTTGTATTTTATCATTACCTTGGACTTATTTTCAGTCATGCATATTGGGTTCCTTTTTACATTTCATCACGGGACAAGACAAAACATTTAGCTGAAACTGCAATACCAATTATAGTTATCATGAGCTTTGGTCTGACATAAATCATGGCAGAAAGCTACAGAATTCCAAAACTATAATGAGTGACCAATTAAAACATTTGTATTGAGTCAATGAATTATTAAAAGGAATATATTTGTTGAATGTTGTGCCAAACTTGAGGCAAGTTGTGAGGTCATCTGTTCCATCTGCTCTACTTCTGGTGAATATCAAAAATCTCAAAACGATGGTTCATAATTATTTATACATTCCAGTAATTCTAGTTGACATTAAAAACAAACAAACAGAAGAACCATTCATATACACTTGCATTGTTCTGTCAATCCATCAATCCAAGAGTGTCGTTGTCAGCTAAAATGTCTCATACTGATCATTTAGTTTTGAGGCGCCATGCAAGGACCAGGCCTCAGCAAAGACTTTATCTTTTCATTTTGCATGTTAAAACGGCAAAAACCTAAAAAAAATCCACCTTGATCCACTTGTGTATGAAGGGCTGTTTGATAGGGACAGTGCAGATTCATACACATCTGCAGATACACTGTAATAACACTGGATTATAGTCCCTTGCCCCGTGGCAAGAGCTCTGGTGTGTGTCGTCTGGCGCACACCGGGGTAGTCTTGCACAGTTTTCCAATGTGGTTTTACTGCAAATGGCAAATAAATGAATCTGAATCTTTTTTATTTTTTAGATTTATTATATTTTTTATTTTTGCTGCTACTGGACACCTGAATTTCTCCTACGGGGATCAATAAAGTATCTAAGTATCTATCTATCTACTGTATCTATCTATATAGGCAGGTTACACAAGTACAATTATAAACATGACCGTAAACTAGCAGACAGTTCAAAGTGCTCACAGGATTTGATTTCTTTTCATTAGTTTCATTAGAGTTATTAGTGACTCCCTTCACTTGACCAAATACTGTGCGTATTTTTCTTAGCGTTAGTCAACTTCTTATAAACTTATTGCTCCTATTATAATGCATTTACGGCTTTTTAATAAGCTTTTACAGTATATCATCTATGTATCTTATGTGTGCGGCTACTGTGCTCTTACTGCACTGCAACCCGATAATATAATACATCCATGGCTGCAACACCAGAATGTCTACATTGTGAGACGAATAAAGGTTCTCTTATCCTCTTATCTTTAAATATAAAACTTTTTTTATATTTATACACATCTACGTCCTCCTTTCACTGTTTGTAAATCGGGTTTCCCATCTAAAGAGTGTGTTCTCTATTTGTCCAGCTGAAGTTGATGCACGTTGAGCTGTGATGCGAAAGTGCACCCTGGTTCACTAGCCTCATCAGTCACGTCCGCTTCATTAGAAACAGGTCACGAGGGCAGTTGCTTCTGTACCGGGGCCTGGGACACATATCAGTAAGTGTGGACATGTCCCGAAATCCACTAATGATTGAGTCATTTCTTGCCGATGCAGGAGGGTCTAAGGACAGTGGCGATGATCCAGGACATTAAAGGACATTTATGGACATCTATCAACATTTATGGACATTGGTCTCTGCACCTTATGGACCATATGCTCTGAGCGTTGGCAATCTTTTAATTTCTGTGATCTGTGTTTTGGCAAATTGACGACTTTGTAACTACTGTTATGATTTAGGCCTAAAAAATAATAAATTGAATCGTCCTGTTAATTCCTTTTGGTACATAGATCAGGAATTAAATTTTTCTTCAACTACAAATAACAATTAGGTATTTAACTGTGGAGAAAGGGAGCAGCCGGTATCATAGCTAATCAAAGGTGCTTATGAACAAAAAGATAAGATAAAAGAACCTTTATTAGTCCCACAGTGGGGAAGATTATATTTTGTGGCACGGATACAGGACAGTAATAAGAGCTTACAAAATATACAGAAATAAATAACTGTAAATGCTTCTTAACTAGCTGTCAACGCTTTATAAGAGCGGCAAGTATCTATCAAGATATCTAGATATATATATTGTGTAATTTACATTTGGGAAAATAAGAAAGTTCAGGCTCTAACATTATTATCGATAGAATCAAAAGCCTTAGTTGGAGGTGGGTGCAGATTAAAAACTTCAACAGGAGACAGTCTAATTCATTATTATCATGAGTGCCTTGACTTTTCTCTTTTCTACAAATAGGAATATTTTAGATTTACAGTATTTGTTAACAGTTTAAGATTCTAATTCAATGTGTCCGTCTCAGTACGTCTGGTGAGTCTTTCAAACAGACAAGAGTCATCCGGTAAACAATGTTTCGTTTACGGGACAAAAGCTTTGAAGCAAAGATTCCTTATCAATACCACAGACATGACCTTCACCTTTATCTATTCAAGCAATTGGGTACAATGGTGCTGTCCTATCAAATACTCCTCACTCAAAGTATTACAGAGAGCAGCCATTTGTTAATGTAATTTAACATGTGGCAGCTTGTTCAGTTTTGATATTTCCACACTACAACGTAATAATAAATACGTATGTAAAATATATGTATAATACTAAAGCAGCCATAAAACTAGAGAGTGAGTATCAATAGATTAAATCAGGCCAGGGGAAACTGTTGTAACCGAACACTCTGAATGTCTATGGAATAGCAGTTGTATGCATATCTGAGGCCAGCAGGACCTTGGACATGCACTGCTTGACAAGACAGCCGTGTTTGCCAATGGGAAGGTCTATTTTGAGAGTGGAGTGGTGTGGTTGCATCATGTTAAACGAAGGCCCACGAGTGCACATGAGTTTACGAGTGTGCTTTACTCATCCAGAGTTACTGTGACCCTCTGATCACACCCTAATGCTGTCAAATGACCTGTAAATCACCACGTTCTACGGCGCCCATGCCTTCATAAAGAACAAGTGAATGCGTACCGACTGTGTCTGCCACCTCCATGCTGGACACGGGCTCTGCGGAACCTTTGGAACAGACACAAAGCACATCAAACTTTCATCAGTATTACAGCAGACAGGCAGGGCGGGCAGGTCCAACACGTGTGGCTATTACCAGCCTGTAAATATGTTTATTACACAGGCATAAGCTGTGTCTGGGACTTATTGGGAAGTGAAAAGGCGACAAGCGTGTGTGTGTGAGTGTGTGTGCGTGGTCTAGAAGTGAGCACAGCGAGTTGGCACTGGGAAGGCTAACTTAGCATGTTAGCACAAGAGCTAGCAAGTTAAGCTAACTTCCACCCAGCTGTCCGCGCCGTTACGGAGAACACCCACCGTCTGAAGCCGCCGTGTCCGCTGCCGTGGTCTGGAGGAAGCTGGGCACGAACACCGGGGCGTTTACGTTGGGGACAAAGGGTTTCGCGTTGACGTTCAGAGCGGCAAAGGCCACCGGGAGCTCCGCCGCTGCAGTCACCGGGGCCTGGGCATCCTCCTCCAGCTCCCACGAATCCGGGGCGTCTGTCGGGTCCATCGCTCCCTGATTTAGAGTGGAGTTTTCACGGGTTCAGGAGAGGCTAGTGTCCTTCGTGAGTCCGTAAAAGTGCGTGTGTCTGCTGGTGTGTTCAGAGTCGTAGCAGCGCGTCTGAATCAGGTCCCATCGCTTTGTTAAGCCGTGCTTTGGTGAGGCATATGGAGCTCGAGCAGCGGGCGAGGAGGGCTGAACAACCGCTGCACCTTCAACTGCGGCCGCGTGGGGGCAGCACTGTTCTCCGGGCAGAGCACAGGACGTTAATAACCGTTTTTCTCTGTCGCTTTGGTGCATTTCTCACATCAGACCTAAAGTTCTCAAAAATATTAGTTCAACCTCCACTACATTGAGTCATTTGAATAAATTACAAATGCTTTTGGACAGTTACTTTCAGTTACTTTTTTACAATTCTCTGATGTTTTATAACATTACGATTTGCTTTTCAAAATGCTAGTCAAAATGAAATATACTTATGAAACTTAATAGTCATTCCCTATAAAACTAATACTCCTCATTTCATTTCATTACATACAAAATCTAAATCTGACAAGCTATTTTAATACATTTCTTTATCTTTTTCTGAAAATCTCTTCACTGTGATGTAGATGAAAACATGTGGTTAGACAGACAGGAAGGCGTGGATGTAATTTATGAAAAGTTTTTCAGTATTATGTATGTTATATTGTTTACATTTGTGCACAGTTCTACCATAATGCTGTTTCTTAAATTGTTCTAAATTACTGTCTACTGACTGTCATTTGTTGTATGCTTTTGTTTTGTTTTTTTGCACAATGCTGTAGAAATTCAAAAGCATGTGCAGCCAATATGTGAAATACGAACATACTGTGTCTTGCGCTCAGTTACCTCACTAAATGCAGTCATGTGTAACTTTACTATAGTTTTCAAATGGCTGTAGAGATCGTTTTTAGTGCTCACCAAGTGTAACCAAGATCTGACTTTGTCGCATTAAAAACAGAGAGAGTAAACTGTCACAATGAAATGCTCTGACGTCACTAGTGATGGAGGGTTTTAAACGTTTAGTGAAGCATCCATCCATCCATCCATTTTCTTCCCCTTAATCCAGGATGAGTGGAGGATGCAAATGTTTTTTTGCTCCACCTCATCTGCATAATAATCAGAATCAGAATCATTTTTATTGCCATGTAAGTAACAGGAGGTCACAGACTTGGAAATTGCTTTGGCTCGGTGCAACAGTCAGAGAGAGATAATACAAAAAGAAGAATAAATTAAAGCCGCAAGCGGCGTCGAACGGCCCTTGCCGCACCACGCGACTCCCCGCACCGCGCGCACTCCCTGCACCGTGCGCACCACCCCGTGCCACGCCGCCTGCACCACGCCGTCCCGCACCACGCCGTCCCGCACCACGCCATCCCGCATCACGCCGCCCCGCACTAAGCCGCAACACGCCGCTCCACAACGCCCCACACTACGCCGCACCACACCGTACCACGCAGCACCGTGCATAGGAGGTGGCGCCGCCGTGTGATGATTTGTTCCCGTAGCCATAGAAGATTGTTAGTCAAATCGTAATGAATATGATAAGTAGAGCTGGTTTGGCTCCCCATGTAAACTTTTCCTCCGTCTGTAGGGGGCGCTAATGGGAATGGGCCAATTTCGAATATTTCACTTTCACCTGACCTAAACCCTGGAGTTGAACAATGGATTCAAGTTTAATGCAAATCAGACTTTGTTTGTGCAAACGGGAAAATAATTAAAGTTGTTAAAAATGGCCAAAAAAAACCTCACATTTTGCCGCTCGGCTGCTCAAACAACGTTTCACTGATCAAAATTCCCTGTTGTTGTTTGAAGGTAAATGTGTTGGGATAATTTGGAGCAATTTTGAGGCAAATCGGTGAAACGGCCGAGGAGGAGTCGCTTTCCAACCGACATGTTTGAAAATGATTGGTTTTCATTTTTCCATTTTGCAATGAAATGTGTGGGCTTCCTGTTTGTCAGAGGGCTTAGCCATAATAAAAAAATTTCCATGTCTTGACTTGAGGAACATGTGTACCAAATTACATGGCTCTACGACAATTTTGACCTCGAACCCTTCCCATAGGCATTTTTAAATTGGCTGTTGTAGGTGGCGCTGTAGGGGCGACATTGGCTCAGTTGGTAGAGCATTGGCCTTTGAGCCTGAAGGTCGTGGGTTCAAGCCCACCGTAAGACCTACTTCACGACTCCCACTGATGACTGCTGTCGTTGTGTCCTTAGGCAAGACACTTAACCCCACTTTGCCTGAAGCTCCCACTGAAAGATCTCAGCTCCTGTGGACTCACCACCTTCAGGAGGATCAGTGAGGGGCTGGTGCTCTGTGTACTGGGTGGCATCTCTGGCCACCCCCCCGACCCAGAAATGGATTAAGGGGAAGAAAATGGATGGATGGATGGAAGGTGGCGCTATAGAGCCAATTTCAAAATTTTAACTTCCAAATGACCTACACCCAAGAGTTGAACCATGGATTCAAGTTTTGTGCAAATCAGACTTTATTTGTGCAAACGGAAGCAATTTTTCTATTGTCAAAAACTGAAAAAAAATATGCCACTTTTTGGCGCTCCGCTGCTCAAACAACGTTTTACTGATCAAAAGTCTGTGAAATCAAAATGATGGTAAATGTGTTTAGACGATGTGGAGCGATTTTGAGGCAAATCGGTGAAACGGCCGAGGAGGAGTCGCTTTCCAACCGACACGTGTGAAAAGGATCATGTTTCATTTGTCCATTTTGAAGTAAAATTTATGGGCTTCCTGTTTATTGGGGGGCGGGGCCATGATAACTTTTATTTCATGTCTTGAGTTGAGGAACATGTGTACCAAATTTCATGCCTATACAGCAAACTTGACCTTGAAACGCTCCCATACTAAAAACTTTGACCCCATCTGTAGGGGGCGCTAATGAGCCAAGTTCATTTATTTCACTTTCAAATGACCTAGACCCTAGAGTTGAACAATGTCTTAAAGTTTTGTGCAAATCAGACTTTGTATATGCAAACGGGAGCAAATTTAATGTTTAATGTAAAAAACTGCCAAAAGAGGCAAATCGGTGAAACGGCCGAGGAGGAGTCGCTTTCCAACCGACATGTATGAAAATGACTGCTGTTCATTTTTCCATTTTGCAGTGAAATTTATGGGCTTCCTGTTTGTCAGAGGGCGGAGCCATGATAAAATGTTGGTCGTATCTTGACTTGAGGAACCGAATTGAGTGTACCGAATTTCATGACAAACTTGACCTCTGAAACTCCCATTGGTTGTTGTAGGTGGCGCTGTTCTGGCATTTTTTGAGACCCATAAAAATAAACACCAAAATATCAAATTTTTCACCAGGTCTGATGTTTGGGCAAAATTTTACAACTTTTCATGCATGTTCAGGGGGTGAAATTAAGGCTTAAAGTGTAGAATTTGACATCTCTCGAGCAAAAACAATAGGCCCTTTCCCCGTTCGGGGCTCGGGCCTAAAAACACTTCTAAGGAATACATTTAAATTTTAAAATTAAAATAGAGTTACAATTACTATATACAATATACAGTGCACATGGTGCACACAATGTAAGGTGACAGCAGTACAGTGAGGTAAAGTGACATTATAAAGAGCAGTGGGGGACTTCTAGAGGGCGGGGAGGTTAAGAAGTGTTCAAGAGTCCAACAGCAGAGGGGAAGAAACTGTTCTTGTGGCGGGAGGTTCTAGTCCTGATGGACCGCAGTCTCCTGCCTGAGGGGAGTGGTTGGAATAGTCCATGTGCAGGGTGGGAGGGGCCGGCTGTGATACGACCAGCCCGGCCTCGAGCTCGGGCGACGTACAGGTTCTGCAGCGATGGCAGGCTGCGGCCAATCACCTTCTCTGCAGAGCGCATGATGCACTGTAGTCTCTGCTTGTCCCTGGTGTAGAACTGCACCAACATCTGTGCAGGCAGCTTGGCTTTCCTGAGCTGCCGCAGGAAGTACATCCTCTGCTGGGCCTTCTTGATGAGGGAGCTGATGGTCGGCTCCCAATTGAGGTCCTGGGTGATGGTGGTGCCCAGGAAACGATAGGACTCCACAGAGGTGATGGGGGAGTCCATCACGGAGGGTGGGGGCGGGGGGACAGTGCTCTTTCTGAAGTCCACAATCATCTCCACTGTCTTCTGGGCGTTCAGCTCCAGGTTGTTACCACTGCACCAGGACACCAGCAGGTCCACCTCCCTCCTGTAGGCGGACTCATCGTTGTTGGAGATGAGTCCAATGAGGGTGGTGTCGTCCGCGAACTTGATCAGCTTCACGGAGTCGTGGCTGTAGGTGCAGTGGTTGGTGTACAGGGAGAAGAGCAGGGGAGAAAGAATACAGCCCTGTGGGGCTCCTGTATTTATAATCCGAGAGTCCGAGACATTCTTCCCCAGACGCACTCGCTGCTTCCTGTCCGTCAGGAAGTCAGTGATCCACCTGCAGGTGGAATTGGGCACGTTGAGCTGGGAGAGCTTGTCCTAGAGCAGGGATGACAGATCCTGTGTTGAAGGCAGAGCTGAGGTCCACGAACAGGACCCTGGCGTAGGTCCCCGGGGAGTCCAGGTGCTGTAGGATGTGGTGGAGGGCCAGGTTGATGGCGTCGTCTACAGATCTGTTGGCTCTGTAGGTGAACTGCAGACTGCAGAGAGGAGTTGAAAATGTCAGTGAAGACAGGAGTTTGCTCACTGGCGCAGTGTCTCAGAGTGGCTGGAGACACATGGTCCGGGCCAGGAGCTTTTCGGGGGTGCAGCCTCAAGAAGAGTCTTTTGATGTCTTCCGAGGCTATTGTCAGGGTGGGGGCAGAGCTGATGGGTGGGTCGTTAGAGTAATGGGGGGTGGGGGAGGTGTCAGGGGCAGCATCAAAGCGACTGAAAAACCTGTTCAGGTCGTTGGCCAGTCTGTGGTTGTCAGCACAGAGGGGGGCTTTGGGCTTGTAGTTGGTGATCTCCCGTAGGCCCCTCCAAATCAAATCAAATCAAAGTTTATTTGTATAGCACTTTACAACAACACCAGGAGGACCAAAGTGCTTCACAGACAGATTAAAACAATTTAAAACACAAAATGAAAACAACCAAGACAACAACCTCCAGACAGAAGCAGTATCATTGTTACCCAACTGCTCCTGTAGTCGTTCTCTGTGCCGGGACTTGGCTGCTTTCAGTTCTTTCCTGAACTAATATTTAGCCGCCTTGTAGCCGCTGCGGTCCCCCTCCCTGAAAGCAGACTCCTTTGCATTTCTGAGCTGCCGGAGTTTAGCAGTGAACCAGGGTTTGTCGTTGTTGTAGATGACCCTGGTTCTTGTTGGAATTATGCTATCCTCACAGAAGTGAATGTATGACGTCACAGTGTCCGTGTATTCATCCAAACTGTCTGAGGCCGTTCTGAAAAGGTCCCAGTCTGTAGATTCCATGAATGCACGCAGCTCTTCCACAGCCTCATCAGACCACACTTTGGAGCTCCTCACTGCAGGTTTCGAGAGCTTTAGTCTCTGTTTGTAAGCAGGAACCAGATGTATCATGGAGTGATCTGAAAGGCCCAGGGCTGCGCGGGGGAGAGCGCGGTAAGATCCGCGCACAGTGGTGTAGCAGTTATCCAGAGTGTTCTCCTCTCTGGTCGGGCATTTGATAAACTGTCTGTATTTGGGTAATTCCTGGCTCAAGTTTCCCTTATTAAAATCCCCCAGGATAATATCAGAGAGTCCGGGTATAAACGCTCCATACACAGAACTTGCTCTGCAAGTGCAGAGCCTCGCGCGCGTCCGCGGATGGCGGTATGTAAACAGAGGCAAGAATGAATGAAAAAATTCACGTGGGGTGTAAAACGGTTTACAATGAATGAAAAGATATTCCAGAGCAGGAGAACAGTGCTTGGAGATTACTGTCACATCAATACCAGTTTGTATTTACGTAGAAGCAGAGTCCTCCGCCTCTGCTCTTCCCTGAGAGCGCACAATGGCGATCTGAGCGGAACAGCTCAAAGCCCTGTAGCTCCAGAGCACAGTCCGGGATCCGTTCATTTAGCCAGGTCTCAGTGAAGCAGAGGACACAGGATAAGGCGAAGTCCTTTTTTCTTCTCATCAGCAGGCCGAGTTCGTCCATCTTATTGCCCAGAGAGTGAACGTTGGAGAGAAAAATGCCGGGTAGAGCCGTGCGCGCTCCTCTCCGCCTCAGACACACAAGCACCCAGCTGCGTTTCCCTCTCTTATGGGTCCTCACTTTTTTGGCTAAAACATGAATTAAATCAGCCGCAGATGCCAAGAAAACAGGCAGTAGGTCCATGGGAACGGTGGGTCGGCTGTTCATAAGTTCCTCACGGGTGTAGGAACAGCTGATGGGACGGCACCTGCGGGGTATACTCTTGACAGCTGGAACAAGTGGGAGCCCCTTTGCCTGTCGGCACTGTCTATTGAAGATTCGGAAGATTCGAATATCTTTGGAATTCTGGTGGTGGGGATCCACCTTTTCGGGTTTGGAGCGGTCCTTTTCTACCGCAAATTTGGAGGCATGGCAGCTCAAAAAATTCACGACCTGCTGTCCAACTAAATTGATGGGATGTACAAGGAGTCGAGCCGTGTCGTGGTTGAGAGCGTCGTGACTGGACAGAGGAGAGTTGTGCTAGTGGAGCAGTTGCTTAAAGACCTCGCAACACGTCCACTTGAAGGAAATAAGACACTTGAAATGAGGCTGAATGACATTGTCTGTCAGGCTTGAACTCTCTGACCCGGCATGGATAAGCCCCTGTGAACGGAGGTTCTGAGGGCGCCGCAATTCGGCTTTATTGGATTTACAGTATATCTGCCTTGCTTTTGACCGCTACATTGCATATAAATTGTTTGTTACTTACGTGGCAATAAAAATTATTCTGATTCTGATGACATGGACAAATTAGTAAATAAATAAACAACAGGGGTCGTATTCCTAAAGATTCTAAGAGTCCTCTCAGAGAGCTCCTATCTTAACCCTAAAACTCCTAGCAAGGAGTCTTAGCTTAAAAGTTATTCCAGAACACTCTTAGAGAACTCTTAGCAAGGAGTGTACGACAATTTTTATCTTAGTGAGGAGGCGTGGCCGACCCAGTTGCTAGGTTTGAGTCATCATTTCAGAGACTCTGATTGGTTGATCCTAAAAGTTAGAAAAAACATATTTTTGATGAAGATGGGCAAAATAAGGATCCTCTAATGGACAAACTTAATAATGGAATCTAATCTAGGAAGACTGTGTTATTGTAAACAATAGTCAGAAAAGGTAGAAAGTCAGATATATCAATGGTGAACAGTGAGTAAGACTTCTACACCACAAACAGGCTGTAAAACAGCTGCAGTACATTCAAAATGCAGCAGCTCGAGTCCTGACTAGAACCAGGAAGTATGACCACATTAGTCCAGTTCTCAGGTCTCTGCACTGGCTTCCTGTGGCTCAGAGAATAGACTTTAAAACAGCTCTGCTTGTTACAAGTCTCTCCATGGCCTCGCACCAAAATATATTAGTGACATGTTAGTCCCATATGAACCAGCCCGGACTCTGAGAAGCACAGGGACTGGACTCCTGTTAGTGCCCAGAGTCAGAACTAAACATGGGGAGGTTGCTTTTCAGATTCATGCTGCTAAAATCTGGAACAATCTTCCTGAAGATGTGAGACAGGCCTCCTCTCTGACAATGTTTAAAACCAGGTTAAAGACAGTTCTGTTTAGCTGTGCATACAACTGAGGGATTTTATATCTTTATCTTTCTTTTTAATGTTCTGTGATTATTTATGATTTTAATGCTTTCTTGTTTTGTTCAGCACTTTGAGTTTCCTTGTGTAGGAATTGTGCTATACAAATAAACTTGCCTTGCCACATCATTAGAGCTTGCTTAGCACCAATTTATCACACATATTTAACACACGTATATATCATGAGCACTTACACATATATATACAGGTATATATATATATATATATATATATATATATATATATATATATATAGGCTGTGATACTGAAAGACGTATATGGAATTAAGGAAACAATGTTAATATAAACATATTATTCATACACTGTACAAGTCAAGTGCATATTATTGTAAATGTCACTGTTGCACAACTGTAAATATACCACGGAATAAACTCAGCTGTAGCTCATTGAAGTTAAGTTAGAATGATAGAGGGGGGAGTTTAAAAGTCTTAACTTCTTCACACTCCTTTTTGAACTGGATTGTTGTTAATAAAACAAAACTGTATATTTGTACTTGTTCTATTCTGTTGTTGTTTTGTTTGTTGTTGTCCTTTTTCCTTGTTTGCCATGGCTCGAAATAAAGTATTCATTCATTCATACTGAATATGTGAAAATGTAGGCCCACTTGCACAGTATTAACACAATAGTAGTTATATTTACTTGCTTTTATTAATTACCATGCTGGTTAATTTTTCTCTTTCAACTTTTACCATTTCTACTCACTTTCGTGTTACAAGGGTAAAATGGATGTGTTATTGCTGACCAGCCAATAAGAAGCTGGTCACATGATTGACTTTTAAATATAACATAAGCATGATTCTTTCACGACTAAATCTGTAGCGTTTCACTGATTCATTGTAATCCAGTGAATAGAATATTTCTCCTGTCTCCACCGTCCACCATTTTGTCTCTTATGGAACTTTTAAGTTGCTAAAAGTCCTCCTCTCAACTCTTAAGGGATCTCACCTTACGAGCTCTCTTAAGAGCTAGGATCCTTTAGGAATAGCTTTTTTCTTAACTAGGATCTACTCCTCAATTTTAGGGGAAATTCTAAGAGTTGCTCAAGATTCTAAGAACATTTTTAGAATTTGGCCACTAGCAGCAACTTTTAGCACTAAGAATCTTTAGGAATACGGCCCCAGACTATCAACTATCATTTTTCCAATATGGCCATTCTGTAGACATACAAATCAGCACAAGATTTAGAACACGGTTGAAATACCATTTATTAATAACAATAACAGTTGATAAATAACTTGAACAGGTAAAAAGTTGCATAAATAATGATATATTAAAGGTATACTGTATAATAAATAGATTCCAAATGACAAAAACTATGTGTGCGTCACTCTTTGGCATCGGCGACACCTCCAGCAGTGATGGCAAATGTAGCTTCATTCTCCGGCATGTCAGGGCTTCAAGAAACAGAATCAAAAGAATTACATTTACTTTAGTATTTTCTCGATTCAATCTTCTGTTACCTGTCAAATATCTTTGCAATTCTCATTTCGCCTCGGCCTTTCCTCAAGCTCAGGCGAGTGGTGGACGCATGAGCCAGAATATGGCCTCCGATCGGCTTCTTCGGATCAGCCTGGAATCTGGAGAGAGATCCAAAAACATAAACTCCAGATGTTGCCTTTAAGTTCAGGCTTTTAGCTGTAAAACTCTGCGTACGTCATTCCGGCTCCAGGATCAGCGGTCATCTGGTTGGTGACGAAGACGGCCACATTGTACTCTGAAGAGAAATGAAAACTGAATGAGTCTCAATAATAAAACACATCCATGGTCTTCCACCACCGCCGCACGCCTTTTCACATCTGCACTATCGCAAAGATTAAAATGTTCAAGGTGAGAAAATACCGCAAATTCAGGATTATAAGCAGCTACTTTTTTCTAGTTTGAACCATATATCAACGGACGTAGTCACGCCTATCTCCGCCGTTCTAACTAATGGGCCAAAAACTGGGCTTTCATGGAGTGATTCAAAATGGCCGCGGGGCTGGAAAATGTGAAAAAACGCATCTGCGCATGAGCCCCATTCATTTAAACGAGTGACTTCAAAAATTCACAGCGACTAAACTAGAGTGGTCCAACAAAATTCACTCCCCTCAGCATTGACACACATGTGGGACGGAGCTTTGGGCCAAGAGCCAATTTTTGGACCATCCTGTAAAGATGTTTTCGAGCGGTAAGAAAATGCTATGTTAGCATTGGCTAATTCTTATTCCGGGTCCACCCCCATCGGCCCGGGGTGGTATTGCAGCATGTCAGCGCACATCATTTTGGCCACTTTTGAGCCGGGACTTGCCCCCACAGGTTTGAACCTAATATGTAGTTTTTACTTAGTTTGGACCCTACAGTTTTCACAGTTGTGATATGGCTAATATGTGTATTTTTAGTGTGGTAGAGTGTTCAGGGCAGAGTTCATGGACTTATTACTTTGACTTTGTTTATTGCCAAAATAGATGAAGGTGAATGAGTCATGGAAGCTAACGGTGAAGCTGTTAAAACACCTCATCACTAAATCATGTCGTGTCCAGTTAAAACAGTCGTCGCTCTGCGACATTACAACATAAAAACTGCGGCTTATATTCAAGTAATTTTATTTTCAAATTTAGCTGATACGGTTTCTATACACGTCCAGAAAGTACGGTAATCTTTAAAAGTAATCTTTTACCTTGTGGGCATTTGTCTCTCACTCCACACACCCTACAGGAGGCACATGCTAGACCTGTTATACATGTTTTTAGTGGTAGGGGAAACAGGAGCACCCGGAGGAAACCTACGCTAACTCCTGATCTCCATAAAGTTGTCAATGCCTTCATCTTCTCTTGCCTTGATTACTGCAACTCCCTCGACTCCAAATCCCTCTCCCACCTCCAAATGGTTCAGAATGCAGCAGCCAGACCTCTCACTGGTTTTAACGGAAGGGAGCACATCACCCCTGTTTTAGCGTCCCTCCACTGGGTCCCTGCTCGCTTTAGAATTGATTTTAAGATTTTACTGATCACTTTTGTTTTGTCTTTCTTGCGGTGACCTCTGTCTGCTTTTTTTCCAGTATTTTCTTTGTTTTATGATGATGATTACTGTTTTTTTTTTTTTTACTTGTATTGTTTTTTGCTGACTGTGCAGGATCGTAAATCCATCGTACCTTCTGAGATCTTCTGCAGCCTGGACAGCATCTGAGCCAGTTTTTGTTGCCTCTCTGCCAGTTCCCCTCGACCAGAGAAGTCCACACGGAACAGAGCCATGATGGAGTCCACGATCTATCAGACACAAACAGTTTTGATATAATGGGTAATCATTTGTATTTTCAAGTATCTGCATTCTAATAACAATATAATTATTACCAAAGAAGGAATAATTCGTCCTAAGTATTTAAATAAAAATGTAGATAAGAGTATACATGGCGGGATGTGGCTGAGTGGATACTAAGCACTCTCGCTTCTCGGCAAGAAGGTCTTGGGTTTGAGTCCTGGTCAGAACAGGGCCTTTGCGAGTTGAGTTAGCATTTTCTCCCCGTGTCTGAGTAGGTTTCCTCGGGGTGCTCCGGTTTCCCTTACCACTAACAACATCTACAATAGGTCTGAAGGTAACGAGTGAGTGAACATATGGTGTTGATTGTTGCTTTGATGGTTCAGTGCTTTCAGCGTCTCGCTTCTGTCATCACCGTGTGAATGGAAAGATATCTTAACTCTGAACATTGTAAAGCGCTTTGGGTGACGTTGGTCTGTAAAAATGTGCTATATAATTAAAGTAAATACATACAATCAACAGCATATCTACAAGCTTATGTACATGTATATACTTTTTTTCAGGAATTTGAAGTGAACCAGACTAGGGGTGGAGCCCCCGAAACTTAATTTACGAGATAGAGGACTGACACCGACAACAGAAATGAACACAGAAAAAACATGTAGATATCTTTTGTGGGAACGTCCTCACAAAGCCATTCTGATACTTTGGTGCTCAAAGGGTTTTAAGCGAAAAATTAAAAAGTCCATTTCAGTTTGATTAAACAATAGGCGGACAATATATTAATTTGAGACTTTTAGCATTGCCTGTGAAACCTCTCAAACTGTTACACCATTGTAGAGGAGTAGCTTTATGAAATTAGAAGCTGCAGAAAAAAATTCAACTTTATGTTTTTTTTTTAACTTGTTTTCATAGAGTACAAAGTATAGATACTTAAGAGATAAAAGTAAAATTACACGTTATACTCTGCACTTTGTCTATCTATTCCATTTCTAACACTATATCTGGGGCCAGGTCGCAGCCCCACACTAAAACCTGTCTGTTCAGAAACCCATTTGTTGTGTGTGTGTAGTCTGCTCTATTAAATTTGCATAGACTTTACCAGCAGCTTGAACACTCCACCCTCCTCATGAAATTTTGCCGCTACAAAGTCCAACAGCTCCATCTGGTGTTCACCTACAGACAAAACAGGTAATGAGACTTTGGATTGTAAAACGCAAACAGGAAGCATTCATTGTGACATACTTGTATAAGCACGAGCGTACAGCACGTTGTCCAGCACAGCGTCATGGTCCACATTGAAGCGATCAGCGATATCTCTCAGTCTGTCAGGACGACTCCGCCCAGTCAAGGATTTGAAACAATGAACTCCAATCACTTAAAGGCACATGGGAGGATTTTCTACTTCTGGGTCGATCAACTGAACTATTGGTCCTCCTAATTGTCAATCATTCTGGTGATATGTGAGATTCCAAAATTTGGGAAAGTCCTCCTATATACCTTTGAGTGGATTTAAGTGAGTATTCTTTTATTTATATATTTTATAAAGCACAATTCATGTAATCCAACCCACAGTGCTTTACAAAGACATGCAATCAAACACATTCACAAGCATAATAAAACATGACGTAAAACATTCTAAAAACAAACACAAAACTAGGTCATACTTTAGTTTAGCCCTGCTCAGCGCTTGTGAATCACAGCAAGAAGTCCTGGGTTCGATCCCACCTCCAGACAGGGTCTTTCTGTGTGGAGTTTGCATGTTCTCTCTGTGCCTGCGTAAGTTTATTCTGGGTGCTCCAGTTTCCCCTCACACTACACTAATAAAACACTAAAAACATGTACAATAGGTCTGGCATGCGCCTCCTGAATGGTTACCCCGCTCCCATGTGTGGAGTGATAGACAAATGTCAAAACAACAATTGTAAAGCGCTTTGTGAGTCTGGTCTGTGAAAGGTGTTATATTAATAAAGTTTGCTTGAAACTACTTTCTTACCCAATTTGCTCTTGATTGATATTTATTTAATACGTATTTGTCCTTATTCAACATCTAACTAACAACTAACTTACACTGTCCCATACTGGTTAGGGTTATGGTACATTAATTAGTACTTAATTAGCTGTTAATGGGTGAGGGCAATGGGGATGACAGTAGCTCAATTGGTAGAGCATCAGCCTTTGGGCCTGAAGGTTGTAGGTTCGAATCTATCACGAGACCTACTTTATGACTCCCATTGATGACTGCTGTCGTTGTGTCCTTGGGCAAGACACTTAACACCACTTTGCCTGAAGCCCTCACTGGAAGATCAAGGCTCCTGTGGACTCACCACCTGCTGGTGCTCTGTGTACTGGATGCAGCGCTGACTGCTACCCCCCGACCCAGAAATGGATTAAGGGGAAGAAAATGGATGGATGGAGGGTGAGGGCAAATCTAAAGTGTTCCCCAAACCTCAATGTCTGCATTAAAACTAAGTCATACACACAGCTTTCATCCAGGGCCTCACATACATAGTCGTCTTCATTCATTTGAATGAAATATAAAATCAAAAGGATACAAAGTGTGTTCTGTGTCAATAAAAATGATTTTCCCACCGGAATAGCCTTCCTCCCCAGGCAGTTGTGCAGTGACTGTAGTAAAATTAACTTGTATTATATTCATTAGTAACAGCAATTCTTAGGAGGCTTGCTACTCACCACAAAGTGTGTGAGAAAGCTGGGTTTTTCCAGTGCGGAACTCTTAAAAAAAAATCCCAACAAATTATAATCTATTAAGATACTTAATTTAAAATAAACAAAACAGAAATATTCTCACCTCCAAAAGCCTCAGTGATTGCCATACTTTCAATTCCTCCACCCAAGAGTTTACTGCAGACATAGACAAATGATTATAAACCACCACCATAAACATGAACAGTTTTAATGTTCTAATCTTTACTCAAATTCTTGGCTTCCAGTTGTGATGTGGAACACTTGTTTTCTCTTCGCACTGTATTCAAACGCAGTCTGGAAACCGACAGTCTGGGTATAACAAGTTGAATATAAAAAAATACAAAATACATAATAATTACAACTACATTATGATAGTGGGGGGTGGGAAATCAATTCTGTTCAATATTTCAATATTTTGTGCACGCAATTAAACCAATACAGTAGAGCTAAGTATTGCGATGTTTAAATAAATAATTATCTGTTTCATTTTTGTGTTTTCTGAGTTTACATCATGTCTGCTTGTTGTGACTCTAGTCTGTTGTACGTGAATAATGTCAGTGATGATGAAGCTGTTCAGAGAATAACGACGTGTCTGTAATAAGGTCCTGTGTCCTGAGTGTTCAAGGATCACGTTTTTGCACTACCCTCCTCAGTGTTTGCTTCAGTTCATGTACAGACCATAATAAATGTGACTTTTAAGTTGACTGTTATTTTCCTCCATTTGTGTAATGCCTTTGAATAATATGAGGGACATAAATCGCAGTATATTGCAGAATCTAATCGCAATACTTGCTGTATTACAGTAAAGAATGAAAATAATATTGAATTGTGGCCCAAATATCGCAAAACTATCGAATCGTCACATTTTTGCCAATTCCCAGCCCTGCATTATAACCAATATCTCACCAGCATCTTCCCTGCTGCCTCCTTGATCTTTTCCACCTTGGCCTCTGACAATCCTTTGATATTACACAGAGCTTTCCGTGTGGTCATCTGGATGCCCTTGACTGTGCAAATTCCCACTGATTTCATCTTTTTAATGTCAGCCATATTCTGGAAGAGAAAGTTAATCCTGTTAAAGCCTGGACTGTGTGATTAAAAACAAATGTTCAGAGAGGAATTTACAATCCCGTGTTTTTGGAGGAGGTCAATGTCTTGGAAAAAGGACTCCTGGTGGATACAAATATTTTTTAAGTACATTATTATATTGTTATCAGCATAAAAAGACAGGATGTTACCACTTTTACCTCATCATCATTTAATGCACAGTCGTCTTCCACCACTTGGTCCTGGGACGCCTTCATAGTCAGAACTATTAGCTCCGCTGCTAGCTTAATATGCTAAATAAAGCTAATATCAAGTTACAATTACTAATGCACACAAATATGGCAATTTAAGGAGAAAAAACAATACAGTAGCAACAGATATTCTGGTTAAAGTTAGAAGTCGAGACAAGACTGAGTAAATGGTGTAAGATTGTGGAAAAGTCCGGGTTGAAGTTTCGCGGGTTGTCTGTTTCCGGTCGGGTTCGCGGGAGATGAATAACTTTATCTAAACCTTTTTATGGAAAATCGGAAATAGGAATTAAAAATGGTGGTGAACCTGTATAACGTGGCCTACAGTACATAATAAAATATACATTATAATAATAGTTTATATATTCATTTTTATTCTCGCTTCATGGTAAGAAGGTCCTGGGTTCGAATCCACCTTCAGACAGGGCGTGTTCTCCTGTGACTGCGGAGGTTTCCTCCTGGTCCTACGAGTGATATAATCTACAACATCTGACTTGTCCTATTATCATTGAAAGCCACATGTCTAATACTATTAGATTATATTAATGTATACTTTATTCTATATTACAGCTCTGTGTCTACACCTCGCCATCATTGTGTATAGTTTTCAGAGGTGGAAAGTAAAGTACTTCAGTTTGAGAGTGGATACTTTCCATTTTAGTTACAATAATCAAACCATGTAGTAGACTGTAAATATTCATATTTATCTGTACAGTTAGTTACCACAAAGTGTTCTCCACATTATGGACATTATGAAATCACTTACTTTCTACCATGGAAAAAGCTGTATAACAACTGATTTTACTCTAGTCTTTGAGCATGAAGTGTTTTAACAAAAAAGATAATTTAGGGAATCACTTCTGTCAAATGTTTTCAACTGTGTGTGAGGCCGTGTCATGTAGGATTTAAATGTAAATTTTGCAGAACATAACTTCCCTCATCATGTGAGGCTCAAAGGGCCTTATTAAACAATAAAAGAAAAAAACATTAATCTCTAATATTAGGACTAAAACTTGAACTTTGTTTTCTAATTTGTAGTCTAACTTAGCACTTATACCAGCCTCCAAAATATACTTTAGTTTTTCTAGTCTCATACTTTGATTAACCACTGCGTATTAGAGTAAGATAAACTAATAATTAAAAAATAATTAGTGATAGTAACGGCAAAATATTCAAAATAACTTAAAATAAGTGAGAAAAAGTGAAAGACATAAAATAACACCATCTTGCATCAATAACATACCATTTCTAACTCTTTGAAATCTGTGTTTTATTGGACATGTAATTGCTAAATCCACATGAGACGCATTCTTATGATGATGCTCGAAAAATATCTTAAACATTCAGTATTTTTCTATCCATTGTATTCACATTGTTTGCTTGTATCAGACGAAGGTGACGTTGGACAGTTAAGTAACCGTATCAACCATTAAACAGACTATTTTCAAAGGCAAAACAAGAGCGTTTCCCTTGAACAAAAACACAGTTAACCTTCCTTACCATATCTCTTGCAATACACTTAAGATTTTATTACCGCCTAAACATCTTCCAGAAATAAAAAAGACAAAACTAAAGCAGTCCAGCTTGAACTCAGTCTCTGCATAATGTTGACTGTGAGGAGAGACAGCGAGGTAGAAGAACGTGTCCTTTCCCTTCTGATTAGATATTTTCTCGCCTTCTTCTTGCTCTCTCTGTCCCTCCTCAGGGCCAGCTCGGCGGCCCAAACGGAGGAGCAGATCTCAGGCCCACGCCAGGCCCAGGACGCCACTCAGATTTTTCCCGGGGGCATCATCCCGGGCATTCCTCCAGACATCCCCGTGTTCGGCCCAAGTAGAATCTGAATGTGAAAAGTCAAATATTTGTCATTTGATTTGAAAGTTTTTTTTGTGTTTTTTTACTGTACTGTACTGTAGAAGCTGAAATACTTAACTTAAAAACCACACAAAAATCAAAAACTATTGTAATATTTAGACTAATTCTGCTGAACGTGTATGTTAACTTTATGTTTAAACCAACCTATAGCTAATACTGACACATTTATAGTAATGTTGATGAATGTATACCGTCCCTGTTCAAATACATAAAGTCAAATGGATTTTCATTGGACCATACATTAACACTTGTTGAGACAAAGCAAAATATTGAACTGACTTTGCAGGACTGGTGCAATTACAATGCAGCAGGAAAATCCCTGAGAACCATTTTATTTGTCTTCATTTCATTAAGTCATATGTTGAAAAAAATACACGGCTGAATTAAGCAATAGCCATGAAGTGTAATCAAAATACATAGTGAGACACATAAGTCAAACAAATGGCAAATATTTTCTCAATTTAGCAAAAAAATATATACAGACAATAAATTCTGAGCTTAAAGTTACATTAGTCCATCAATTAGTTATTGGAAGAGAAATCAATATAGTAATTATTATCTATACGTCTAATACTGTATATGTGTACTTCTTTAGATTAGCCTTTTAGGACAGAAAAGTGAAAATAATCCCAAAGTGTCAAATAGTTAGGTGCTCCAGCTTTAGTTGGACATACACACCTGTCTTTGCTGCTGAAGTTGCTGCTGCTCCAGTTGTAGTCTCTCTGTCTCAAACACCACCGGCAGAACCAGAATCATGAAAGAAGTGGTACCGACCCAAAGAGCAGCGCGGGAAAAACTGGACAAATAAATGATACACATTGTTATAAAAAGTCTGTTTCAACTGGTTTCATGTTCTGGTTGCAAAGTTACAGTCAACTACTTTGTAATGTAACCTTTGTTAACAATGACAGAGGTCAAACATTTTGTGTCTTCACCACAAACTGCAGCTGGTATTTTGGCCCGTTCCAGAACAAATTGAGGGCTGATGTTTTGGGGCTTTCAACTCCCTCCACAAATGTTCTATTGGTTTGAGGAGTGGAGACTGGCTAGGAAACTCCAGGACCTTCTTATGGAACTACCCTTAGCCTAAATGTACGTACCTATACAGCTTCTTGGCCAGAGAGACAGAGCACTGGGCAGATACCCCCGCCGCCGTCCGGAGTGTTTCTGGGAACATCTCTGTGAGGCCCCACAACCTCTCACCCAACGTCTCATCCAGCTGTGGGTAAAAACCATGGAAATCACATTAGAATAAGAATCTAGACGATGATCCGAGACATTCTATCATGGAATAAAAGGCTTATTAGTTCACATCGTACATAACAGATACTTTATTCATCCCACAGGGGGAAATTTCCGTGACCATCAGTTTATTACAGAAAAAACAGTCAAAAGACAATTACATAAAGTAATGTAAACTCTTACTGAAACATTTGAGCCAGGATTAAAGCTTCTTAAATAGTGTTTCTCCAGTTGACAGATGTGTGGAGGTCCAGTGTGAAACCCTGAATCCTGAATCCGCATGCTGGTGCATATTTTGTAAATTAGCCTCCCTTTGGTGGATTTACGCACACTGTACGGTCTGGAGCCAAATTTAGAGCTAGAAAAAGCTAAAATCACTGTTTCAGGGCTACTTGGAACATGTTTCCAGTGCATTCAAGTCATATCAAGTTGGTAATAAACAGGGACATACTGAAATCCCCCCACTGTGGGACTATTAAAGGCAATCGATAAAATGTGTATATAATTTTGTATATATACATCTGGGACATGGGACAGTCTCTGTTTATGGAGACATCTGCTCACCCTGCATTTGAATATCAAATATGGCATTATACAGGCACACATGTTATAACTTACAAGAATATTATTTATACTGAATAAAATAAATAATAAACATTCAATCATTCTGGCCCATAATCCCCAGCTCTTACGTGACTTGCAGGAGCAACATTCATTCATTAGCTTTGCCTCGTCCTAAGCAGAGTTCTCGACAAACGATCGAGCTGAGACACAATAGTTCAATATTATTCTTCAGACATGAACTTCATCACTTACATCCTCATCTTCGTCTTCGTCGTCGTCGATCTCATCCTCCGGGGGCCGAGTGGCCACGGGGCCCGCAGCCGGGGAAAGCTCCTCTATCTCGGCCATGTTTCTGCTCCTGCTCGGTGGGTGCTCTGCGCGGATGTGAGCCCGGACTGAGTGACACGACAGCGGGTAAGCACAGAGCCCGGTCCCGCGGTGGAGCTATGGAGCCGGTGGTGGTGGCGGTGGTTGGATAAGTGTGTGATCTGTAATTCAGAGATTCCGAGGTCACTGTGCAAAGCGTGAGGCTCTTCTGGGTCTGTCTGTGACGAAAAGGGGCAAAGGGCATTTTCGACACGGCGGAGAGAACACAGCGTCACCTTGCCGAGCGGCGGTGTAACGACAGGTTTTAACAAAAATTATAAAACTTTTTTTTTAACGTATTTTTTTTTCAATTTTGGCAGTATGCAGCCAGGTCTTTAACACTAGAGATCCCAGAATTTTGAATCTACGAGAACTCCCAGGGCAGTAATTTTTATGGTAAAAAAAAAACATTTTAGTTTTTATTAATCAACTTCCCAACTTTTATTAATCAACTAATGAATGTAGTGTTTATATTGAATGCATTCTTAAACTGGTTAATATAAATTAAATACAGCCAAATACAGATTGATTGATTGATAACTGTGTGTTGCTATGGTAACTAGCACTAGCTTCAAGCTGAGATTGCTCTGAACCAATCCAGGATCGAGATAATTCCATACTCATAATTACATTGAAATAAACTACATAAAAACAGTAAAACAAAATTTTGTCAAATTCATCACAAAAAAAAGTCATTTTGGCTACTCCCATTAAAATCACTGGAATTCTGAAAATCCCCCCAAAAAGTTTTTGTTTTATCAAAATTAAACCACTTTTAAGCAGCTTTTTTTTGCTAATACTGGTAAATATGATAATAATTATTGTACATGTCCTCCTGTCAAACATAATAAAATTGTGCATAATGAAATCACTAAATAAAAGGGAGTGTAGTATAGAAAAATCTATTCTCAAATGTAGCTACAAACAAGTAAGTTAACACGCTAACACTTTAGACTAATGTGCAGCTAATTTAGTGCTAATTAGTGTTCCCCTACCCTAGCACACATAGGAATGTGTCAGTCAGTAGTAGATGTTGAATAAGGCCTAATACAGAGATTAAAAAAATACTTAATTAATTACACACTAATTAGCACTTAATTAGCTGCTGATGTGTGAGGGCTAAATTAAAGTATGACTGTTAACACTGTCACCAGTGTGTTTTGCATTTAATTGAATAAATTGACATAGACTATTCATCTATGTTTTTTTTATAACACTCAGACTCCCAGAATTCTGAAACTACCAGAACTCCCAAATCTGGTGAATGCAATTGAAAAAAACGCCCAGAAAACTAAATATTAACAGCAGTAGGTAAACCGTGGGTTGCTATGGTACCTGGCCCCATCTCCAAGCCGAGATTGCTCTGAACAAGTCTAAAGACCAGTCTAGGATCGAGATAATTTCACGAACATGATAACATAGAAATAAACTGCACATAGATTCAGAAAAGGTCACAATGTTTTTAAGACCAAAAATGTACATAAGTGGAGTAATTGCACTTCCAAAATGAAAAGCTGTCATATTAGTGTACCCTAGTGTTGAGGTATACTTTACAATGTCCCAGAAGGAAAATCCCTGCATGTGACCCATCCTCCTGATGTCACGAGGGCGACCTGTGAGGAGTCGTGGTCGCTAGCCGTGAATATACCCTTCTTGTTTTTGGTGATGGGGGAAACCGGAGCGCTTGGAGAAAACCCTCATAGACACAGGGAGCTACCTATTTTGTTTCTTGCCAAATGTCTAATAAACATTTAGCATGAACTAGACTCATTAGCAACTAATAATAATGTAATACAATAATAATAAACACAATATTTCTAATCAACAGTGTCTTGTACATGTATACTAGACATTTACAAAGAATGAATTATAAATAGGTAAAAGACTGTTTAAAATGACCCTCAAGGTAAATATCTCAATCATGAACTAAACTTTATTCATGGACAAAAGTAAATCAACCAACAACTCTTGAGAAAAGTGAGAAAGTAATTTTGTTAGTTGTGTGTGTTTGTGTGTCGTACATATGTGTGAGCTATTATTTACCATTCAAATAAGAAATCGAGCCTGACTGAGACAGACTGTTCAGTTCAGCGTGTGCAGTTATGTGGTCGCTGTGTCAGACTGTTGTGGTGAAGAGGGAGCAGCGTCTGCAGTCAGAGCTGTATCAGACTGTCGTGAGTGGCTGGGCGCTCCCTCAGAGACAGAGTGGGGAGCTCAGTCACTCTGGGAAAGCCCAGAGTAGAGCTGTTGCTGGAAGATGTCCGGACGTCCGGACGTGTCCCACTGGGGAAGACCCAGGACACGTCTCTCAGCTGGCCTGGGAACACCTCAGGATTCTCCCGGATGAGATGGAAGAAGTGTCTGTGTAGAGGGAAGTCTGACCATCTTTACCTAGAAAGCTGCCCCTGTTGCCCAGCTACAGATAAAGGGGAGGAAAATAGAAGGGTGGAAATAAGACAAGAACATACACTTACTCTTATCTGCAGAGTGTATGTTCATGTTCTTCTTTGTAATATTATTATCGTTAAACTTTATTACAGACAACCAGATAACTCCTGGGTACTCCTGTGTAAAACTGTTTTTGAAAACCCTATGCTAACCCTGAGCTAAAGTGGGGACTATTCCTCATTCCCAAACTCTAGCTAAGTACACATAAAGCATAAGTCTATTCATGTCCAATTGCTGCAAAGTCTGCGTTTTACCAGTAACATGAATACTCTTTCACCGGGCCCTCTCTGGGGTTCTTTTCTTGCTGGAATCCTGAGTGTGCTCTGAAATAGCTCGCCTGACCCGTGACAGACATTCCTGTGTAACTCTCTCATTCCACTTCCAGTGAAGCTGTTATTGCTGAGGGCAGTGAAAACACACAGCCCATGGAAAAGTTGGATCTACTGAAGCCTTGTTTACATCCTCAGAGTACGCCGCGGGGGCGGGGTTAGCTCCGCCCTCATTCTTTACACTTGACGTCATTTTAGCTTGTGTTTTTTATGAATGAAAGAATCCAGCCTCAGAAAGCAGCGGAGTAATTCCGGGAAAAGGCGGACTGACATTTTGTCACCAGCTTCGCTTCGGCTCGGCAGGTAAATAGACACTTTATGAATATTGTACAGTAAATGTGTTGTTGTGTAGCTTTGAGACAGCGGTAACAGTGGGGCAGGCCCTAGGGGACTGGCGCTCTGACCAAGGACACATAAGCAGGCAGCTGTGTGTGTTAATCTGCTTAGCAAGTCACAGACCGCTGATGCTAACGATGCTAATGATGCTAGCATGTGTGCATTCTGCTGTATTTATGGCCTTTAAACGCTCAAAATCGTGATTAAAAACGTGTATAGCCTTACATTCAATACCACTCGTCCCGGAAAGATGATGTGCTGGCCTTTAAATGACGTTAAAACATGTTATGGCCAGCACATGACGGCTGTTTACTACAACAGGGGAGGCGTTTAGCCCAGTGGCCCCTCTCCTCACCCAGACACCGCGCTGGGAACACAGACCGTGGGAATAGTCCACCTCTGGATTTCTGCTCATTATGATCCAAATACATCATCTTAAACACATTTCCCGTTTACATGTCCAATCTTATTTCATCATACCACCCGTGCCATGCCCATATCTCCTGCCTGTGTTGCGTGGACCTGATCCCATGGCTTTGTATGATATTAATGCCACATGATAAATAACAGAGGAAGTGGAGAGACGCTCGGGGGGAGAGATCGGCCTCGTCATGGCGGCCGCTGCGGGCGTGTGTTGGTCTGGACTTGGCCTGGGGGTAGCGAAGCAGGGCTGGATCGTTTCTTGCTGAATCACCCTGACTTCACGAAACTCAGCTGCGGTCTTTGCTCTCTGCGCCCGCTGCTGGAGGACGAACACTTCCCACGCGTTTTTGGGTAATGCTGTGCAGGGGTCATCGAACTGTAGGGCAATGGGGACAGGTGCTTTGATGTAAAAGCTGTGTTTTGGGGCTCTTATCTTGTATTGCAGTGACTGGTTGCGCATACACAACACTGGGGTTAACTGTGTATGTAAAGGCTTGGGTAACGCTTTTGTAATTTTACTTAAAGCTGGGTTATCTGACTTTCAAATCACACAAAATGTTAACTATGTAATAAAATCCAACGAACTAGTTCTTTGGATTAGTTAGTTTTCAGATGTGTCTGTGATAGATGTGCTTTGTCACATCTTTAGACCAGATTTTTTAGCTTTTTCAGACAGAAAAGTGAATAGGAGACCACCCTCACTTTGCCCCAAAGCGTCAGATAGTGACTAACAATGTAAAAAAAAATGCATGTATTATTTTACATTTATGCAAAAGATACAATGATTTTTATGAGAAGATGGCCTGTAAAACCATCCATAGTATAATTCCAGGTTACCCCATTTTAACCTATAGACCTATAGCCTCTTTTTGGTCAGGGGCAGAATAAGAAAATAGGAACATGTCAGGCCAAAAGAATGTTCTTATTGTTTTTTACATTATGAAGGTGTATCGGGTTGACTACAAAATGTATTTGTTTATATTTAACCAAAATTTGACCAAATATAAAGTTGACGCATTGATTCTTTTGAACCATTTAAGAAGAAGGTCCTTTATTCGTCCCACAATGGGGAAATTTACATTTACATTTATATACATGTAAATACACATCAAGCAGTGAACACCACTTCCTCACTCCTTTTAGGCAAAGCGGGTTAAGTGTCTTGCCCAAGGACACAATGACAGCAGACATCTGTTGGAGTCGGTGGAGAAGGTCTCGTGGTGGACTCGCACCCACGACCTTCGGGCTCAAAGGCCAATGCTCTACCAACTGAGCTACTGTCGCCCAGACGTTTACCCTCTAATGATGTGTTGGCCTAAAATGTTAGAATAAATCCAATTTGGTTGTTTTCCTGAGACACACCAGCACACACACACACACACTCTCACACGCACACACACACAGACTCACACACACGGACTCACACCAACAACACACACACACGGACTCACACCAACAACACACACACATGGGCACACACACACACACACAGACACACTTCAGTAAAGCAGTTAAACCATGAAGAGAAATATCGACATGTGGTCGACGTGCTCATGAGCAAAGCATTTTTTTCCTTCTATCTGACACTTTTCTGCTTGAACTGTAAATACGTTAATAACTCAGCGAAAAGGACTTCCAGTATTTTGTTTATTCAACTTTCACAAGACATAATTTGAGAGCATAGTGTACTTTTAGGATATTCTTCCCTAGACTTAAAGCTGGAGATACTGAAAAGATTCTTCACCTCGTTTTCTCATTTCTGACTAAAACCTTCTTCTGTTCTTGCCCAACAATGCCTAAATGAGGGACACCAATTGTTGGAAATTCAGATAAAAACGTGACTAATCTAGTTTTTGGTCCGTTGTGATCATTTCCTCATCCACAGCTTGTTTTGCAACACACTTCATTAAAGTGTTCAAATGTGTTTCTATTAGACTGACTGTCGGCCGAACAGAAGATCCACCTGTACTTAAAAAGGCTGAAAGTTAAAGGGACCAAATACTGGACAATAATCTATAAGGAAGTTCCAATGAAGACGATAAAAAAAAGATAATTATTGATATATTTTGTTATTTGGATACATTCATTTTGATATGAATTTGTCCCAATTTTTCTTTCTCTGGTTTAGATCTTAATTTTTTGTTTGTTTACTTTTTACAAATACATTTATATATTTTCTCTTGATATTTTGACTTTACTAACAATCAATCGTCAATAAATGAAATAAGCTTTGTTTGACTGTGTCCGAACACTGTGTCCGAGAATCATAACAAGACCTTTATTTAGTTCTGCGCCACATGGTACTTTACCAGTGAGATTAGCTTGACGCGGTGAGTTCTGGCAACCCCTGATCAGACTTTCTGATTGGTAAAACGGTGGAGGGTGGACATCGAAATGAAAACAATAACAAGATTTTGGGGCTGTAAAACAAATTTTGAAATCCAAATATCTCTGAACTACTGTTTTCAGTTAAATAATTATTGGAAAAGAACATGTTTTATTAACGCCTTTTGACAGATTAGGGCCCTTTAATGATGACTTGACAAGGGAGTCGTGGCAAAGAGGCAGCAAAGTTACACATTTACATTAAAAAAATGACACCACAGACTACACACATCCAGAACATGAAACATCATTCACTCTGAAACTTCCAAAGGATTTGAAAATAAACTTTAAAATAGCAGAAGTTACGAGACAACAGTGAGAAGTTGGCTCATGGAAAGGGCAGCCGTGACCTCAGAAAGCATGAGACTGCGGGGGACACGGCTCATGTTTCTTCTTGTGATTTAAAGTTGTCTGTTTGGTCGGTTGAGAAAAAGTCCAACGTTGCAAAACAAAGAGGGTTGCCACAGCCTCTAAGAATAAGTAAACCGGGAAAGCACCTCGGGTCTGCTGACTGGCCCGATGTGACGAGAGCACCGGGGTCATATCTCAGACTGTAATGTTCATATGAGACGCTGCACTTTCGACAAACCAAAGAAAATGAGTGTTTTTAGGAGAATTTAGAAGCGGTGTAATAATATTCAAACTCACGAGTCTCTCAAATGTGTGAAACTGTAAATGTGTACATAATATTCACAGATATGTTTATACCTATTATTCTACTCTCACAATAGTATCTTATTAGTATTATTATTATTATTTTCAGGCTGTTTACTTTGTTATTTTCACAACACAATTCCCCATGTGGATCAATAAAGTCTAAGTCTAAACTTGATATAACTTTGATATGACTTTAAGATGCGAGAATACCTCCTCTTTAAGATGGAGAGATGTATTCGTTCCACAGTGGGGAAATTTCAGTGTTGCATCGCCCGTTACAGACCAGTAGGAATGAGGAGAACACAGGACAAGATAAATGAACAATAACTCTATACCAAAATTAAATCTCTAGCTTTAGCATAAGGAAGAAGCTAGTATAAAATGTCTAAGGATTTTAGGAGAAAAACAAAGTCAAAAAAGCAAAAACAACACATGTGATTTAAAGCTGAGGTACCTAAGTTTGGTCCCACACTCTGTTCCCAGTCTGGTTCTATCACTGCTTTTTACTGCATGTGTTTCTGTCACATTAGCTCAGCCTTTTTCAGACAGAAAAGTGGAAAAGAGAGAGGACCACAGTCACTCGGCCCAAACAGTCAAATAGTGACTGTTTGTTTGAAAAAGCATTTTATAAAAAGATGAAGGCAGTGTTTTGTGTTTTTGATTATTATTCACAACATTAAAATTTTACACGACTTTCTGATGGACCAAAGACACGTGTGACTCTGAAACAAAGTTAGGTACTGCAGCTTTAAGAGGATTTTAAGATAACACAAATAGAATAAATTATCACAATTATAAGTTTTTATATCAATCCTTCTACTTTTAGATCATTTATTGTTTCATCTTGTTTTTAACTCTTGTTTCTGTCTTTCCGGTAGAAATAGAAAATGATAAATGGCAAAAACATAACACAGATTTCATATTTTTATCCATTTTTTCCCCCATTTTTCTCTTCCTGTTTTTTCATGCTCCACAAATATCACATATCATTTCTAACACGTCGGACTAACTATTTTTATCTTAACTCATTTTTATTTCCTTCTCAATACATTTCCCACTTAAGGATGACCCAAAACTTCAACATTTTATCTCAATGAGGACCCAAGGTTATTTAGCCACTTGAAATATCAATTTAATCAGCCATTTTTTTAACAGCACAATTCATGTACAGGGCATTTCAAAGTGCTTCACAAGAGAAATGTAAAAAGGCAAATCAAAATGCACTAAACATTCAATAGATAAAAAAGTGGGTTTCAATGGGCGATAAAAGTATTAAGTAGTAAACATTAGAATCAGTCGTATGCGCTGCTAGAAAGATGTGTTTTCAGTCTAGTTTTGAACACGGTCTGGGTAGAGGCCTGTCTCACATCAGCCAGGAAGACTGTTCCATACCCTCGCTGAATAAATCTAATTACTTGCATTAAAAAAGTCAATTTCTTTCTTTCAAACCGTGAAACATTGTGGCTTCGTGCCTCTCGTAAAAACTCTGATATGACAATGATTGGACTAGATTAGATTATGAGCCACCCAGACTTAACTCTACTCTATTCCACAAACGACCTCGCATACCCATCTTGTTTATGCCTCCACGGCGAAGGTTAAGCGATCCGTCTGGCCCCGTTTTTAAAAACCGTTGGTCTGGTGTCGACAGGAGGAAGTGGAGAAGGGCTTGGCTGCTTGGGACACCTGCCTTTCAGTAACCAGGGGGCAGACACACGAGAACTTCCTGGTCCTGGCTGTTCCAACTAACGCAGCACAAAGAAAGCATCAGCAGATCTGCGGAGAATCTCATGAGCTCGCACTTTTCACAGAAGCACGTTTTGACACCGGAGTTACAGCTTCTGCTTTCGGGCGCCACAGAGAAAAGCGCCCGCGTCATCGTTCGCCTGTTACTGTACGTGAGCTGGAGAGGGGATGTAATAAATGTGTGAATGTTGTGTGTTTTCAGAGAGTCCGTGTGTTCCACTGGTGTTGAGTGTGAAGCCTGAGGTCATGACGATGGAGAGAAACAGCAAAGCCCTGAAGGTAATTTAAAGTTTTTATATTTACAAAGCACACACTGGTGACTAATGGTTAAGTAATCCTATAACACCAGCCTGAAACTAAATATTAGATGGGAATTATATAGAATCAGTTTGCCCTCTGTACATATTATACTATACTATACACACCCACGTGCAATATGGGTCAATCAGTCTGTGGTCAATCATTAGTATTGGCCTCATGTTTGAGTTCATTTAAAATCTATTTACTTTTTGATAGCGCACCCCAAAAAAACATGAATTCTAAAAAAAATGCTGCCCTAGCCTTGGATGGTCCTGAATTGGCCCTGTGCTGTGTCAATATTTCAGTGTGTGAAAATGGACACCCATGATATACAGATGTTATACAGATGTATTAGTAAAGTCATCATCCTCTCACAGCCTTCACAGTTGCACCGCTCCAGTCCAGTCCACTCAATATCTCACAGAATCAAATGACAAGATAATTGTTGAGATAAGATCCTTTATTTGTCCCACAGAGGGGAAAGTTCAGAGCTGGACAATTTTAAGAATCACAATACTATTGAATTGTCAAATTTTTGCTCATTCCCACCTCTACTGTCTCTCTCTGACGTCTGTGCCACTCTGAGAAACCCGCCTGTGTGTGTGTGTGTGTCCAGGTGAAGCAGGAGTGTGGGGAGAACGTGCCCGTGCTGTCGGACAGCGAGCTCATGTCCCTCTCCGTGCGCGAGCTCAACATGCACCTGCGAGGCATGTCCCGCGACGAGATCCAGAAGCTCAAGCAGCGGCGGCGCACGCTCAAGAACCGAGGCTACGCCGCCAGCTGCAGAGTGAAGCGCGTGTCGCAGCGAGAGGCGCTGGAGCAGCAGAAGCAGGAGCTGCAGCGGGAGGTGGACCGACTGGGGGCCGAGAACGCCGGCATGAGGAAGGAGCTGGAGGGGCTGGGGGCTCGCCTGGCCGCCCTTCAGAGGTTTGCCCGCGGCCTGGAGGCAGGAGGCGGGAACCTGCTCGCCACCGCGCCGCGCCTCAACACGGCGTCCGTCATCACCATCGTCAAGAGCCCCGCCCAGCAGCAGTCTCACAGGGAGCACGAGCCCTCCTAGGACCCTGCTGTGAGGGAGGGAGGGGGTCAGGGAGGGACACAAGCTACAATGCAAACTCACACAGGCTCCGCTCAGAGGACGCACACTGTAGACACGCCACGGTCAGTGCGGCTGCAGCTGCACGCACATCTTGGACTCCTGTTTCCAAACCGCTTTTGCTGCATCACCACATCATGGACAATGGTGGGACTCTGGACATTTCCTCATCGCTCGTTCATGAGTCGTGAGTAATATTTGAAAAGTTTGTCGGATTTAACACGAGGGTCGAGTCTTCAAAATGTGCTTGCAGCGTCTGTAGAAAAGAACAGAACCGTGTTGGAAATGGCATAAAAGAACCATTCTTTTAGTTTAATCTGTTTCACGATATCAGTGAATTTAAGCGCATGTCGTACAGAGACTGTGGCGTCTCCAACACGTCTCTGTCGGACAGAACGGCACCTGCTGTTTTACATTTTCTCGACTCTTCAGTTTATGTAACTGAGTTAGAAACGTTGTGTTGGACTCGAGGAGGGACTGAAGACCAGGTCGTGACGCACAGCTGCAAAAAAACAAACAAAAGGACGAGGGGTTTCGGCGTTCACTGTGATGTTCAGGACTCCCACAGTGGCGGCGGCGGGGGCGGTGGTGTGCGTCCACGTGGCTCTCTCCAGTGTCGCGTTACACTTTCAGACAGTTCTTATGCCGTGCCTTCAGTGTATGTCGCTGTATGCAACCCCCATAAAGGAGCCACTTCTCACTGGTCTCCCTCCAAACCTACTCTTCCATCCCGGGAGCACTTCTTGTCCGCTCTTCCCACAATGTGCAGTAACTTTGCGGCTGCTTGATTTTCTATGATAGTAAATATATATATATATGTGTGTGTGTGTGTGTGAGTGTGTGCGTGTGTATCATGGTGGACACCCAAACGCAGAAGTCATTTTTAGCTCAGTCTGTGTCGATACGCGGAGCTGCGTCCGGTCGGAATCACTCACGAAGATGCAAAGTCCTCCGCAAACATTCCTGTTTCTTGCTCCTGTTTGTACTGTTTGTATGTGCCGTTGAGAGACGAAAATGTTCAGTGACATTTATCAGAGATATATTCTATATTTTATTTGTATTTAAAGGTAGATATAATGAGAAGACAAGCTAACGAGTGCTGTGATGTTTCGTATGTTCCAGAAGTACTTACCTATGACTAGTCTGGGGGTCTCCTCTGTCTAATTATTGTATTGTGAGACGATGATTACAAATGTTATTAGCTAAAAAGTAGGAATATGCTCAAAGCCAATGGCCATAATGCTGTAATATGATTTGTGTGTTTAACGGCTTGTCGTAGTGGATCCTTGGAGGGACATTTATTTTTCTATGCTGATTCGTATGTTACTATTGTGTAAAACTCAGAGGTGTTGGGGGTTGGAGGTGGAGGAGGAGGTGGAGGGGAGTGAAGTGAAGGAAAGTGCGGTGGCGGCGGCGATGGGGACGGGTGGTCAGGGAAGTGGAAGATGGACACAGGAAGTGGAAGATGGACGTGGAAAGAAAGGGGTGGAGCTTTATACACTTGACCCTCCAGCAGTCCGAGGCCCGGTTAGACCTTTAGATCCACGGAGTCTAGTGCTAATACATCATGTGCGTGTAAGCATCGGGACAGAGCTACAGAGATCAGGCATATATTTAGCTATAAGAATATATGTGTGTCGAAGCATTTATCCTCAATATTTTAATGTCTGTCTGATTGTGCTGGATGTTTTGTAAAACTTGCAAAACAAAATGGTCTTTGTATTTATTACTTGTATTTTTTCTATTGTGAAAATTTAAGTACATTGTCTATTTTATATATTAATTATAATAAATGTTGTACATATTGTACATACAACGGTGTGATGTGGTTTTCCAGATGTTTTGGACACTTACATATTACTACCTTATAATTTTTACAGGAGACTTACAACTTTCTTACAATTTCAAGACCATTCTGAGTTCCATTTTCTTCCACTTCATCCGTTGCCAGGTCGTGGGGGCAGCAGTCGAAGCAGACGCCCAGACGTCCCTCTCCACGCACACTTCCTCCAGCATATTTCAGGACCACATTAAAGATATTGGCCCCTAATAACCTTATAATTTTCCTATCGTCTGAGGATTTTAGAAAGTTATTTGCTATTGTTGCATTTCCCGTATTCAAACACAAAGGAGCTGCTGGTTCATAGAATGACCAATGTCCGGGATCATCCCTGTCCTTAGACCCTCCTGCATCAGGGACCACTCAAAACCCGGTTGATAGAAACCTGTACATCTCTCCATCAATAAAATCCATCTTTTCGTTGGTAAAATGCACCTGCCACATTAATAAAAATCTACCCTAATTATGGAATTTCGAGCTGAATTTTGATTACTTCTTATAACTTCACACCCCTCTGGACCATTTACCCTTTTGGAGTCAGAATTGTATTGCATGTGAGTAACAAACAGTCCCAAATTAGGACATTGCTTTGACTCTAATTTAGAGTATTTTTCTTCTTCTCTTAATCACCTGTGTCGGGTGAAATACTCTTTTTACGAAGACAAATCCAGTTACAACATTGTATACTAATTTTGTTTACCTGATTAACATGCACTCATATAAGTAAGTAATCTTTATTTACCACCTTTTCACTGCACATCGGAGTCTCAAAGCGGTTTACAATTGTGATTTTTGGGAGTGGGGTCGCCAGTACAGGAGGCACCTGCCAGACCTATTGTACATATTTTTAGTGGTAGGGGAAACTGGAGCACCTGGAGGAAACCTACGCAGACACGGGGAGAAGATGCAAACTCCACTCAGAAAGGCCCTGGTCCAACCGGGATTCGCTGAGAGGCAAGAGTGCTATCCACTCAGCCATCGTGCCGCCCATATAACTGTCAGTGTGTCTCAGGGCAGCTGTGGCTACTGTAGTTTATCACCACTGACAGCATGTATGGAGTGACTGCATAATGTTAATAATTCTACATAAAAACCCTAAAAACTAATGTATTATTACCAATTTCAACCAAACTCAAAAGACAAACCCAACGCTCTGTCTAAATACATTTTATTATTTCTCCAGAATGCCATAAAACATACAGCAACAAATGAAAATAAAAAACACATAAATATCCAAAACTACTTCCCCGCCGGTGCTGCTTTTTGCCTATTTAAACTCTGACACATTAGGCTCCTACAGCTGTCGATAATGGAGCAACATCAGAAAAAACATGACTTTAAAGTGCAGAGGAAAGTGTACCGTAGTGTAATCGCACAGATAAGGCCAAGAAATATGGCTTGAAATGAACCCAGACAGTTTATGAGCACTTCCCGTTTTTCAAAGAGAGTAAATGAACAAACAAGTGAATAAACAATGACAATATGCAGCAAAACAAAATAGTAAACGGAATAATACATCTACTGAAGTGAAAGTATTCAAGTACCCATGTAAGAAAGTACTTTTGAAATGGGTTCAATTAATTAATCTGTCCATCTTGATGAGGAATTGAATGCAAAAACGATGTGTATTTTGTTTACTCAAAGTTGGGGCTTGAACGTTTAGCTTGGGATGTCCTAATAGATTACAAAACGTATTTCAAAAGTACTTTTACTCTTTAGCCCAGTTTAAAAATTGCCGTAGAGTAGACAGCATACATACGGTAAAGTAAAAAATGTATTCGCTGAAAGAAAAGTAAAGATCAAAAAGCCGCTTATTTGATTTTAGTCTAAAAATACATATGTTTAAATGCATTTACAACAAAGACATTGGATCAAAAGTTTAAAAGCAAAGTAAAATGACCAAGTTTAGAGTCAAAAATAAACTTGGTAATCACTGTCAGGAGAAGAAGCCAAGCTGACTATCCCTCACGACACGACCGTCTGCGTCAAGATAAGACTCACTGAGGCCTCTGTAATGTGTGTGTGTCTCATGTGCCTACTCCCCCTGCTGGCCGCACTGCGCTACAGCACCCAAGGGAAAGTGGCCACAGTAAACACGTCAGCGCGTTGGACATGACTCACTGCTTTGAGTCAGGAACAAGCAATTATGTGAAACCACAGCCTAACCAGGCCTCAAGGGAAAATCAAATATTGTCGGGAGAACTTAGGACAGTTTGTGGAAAGGCAAAGCTAATTCGGAATAAGTAGATGCCCTGCGCAAAAGAGAAATGTGGAAAAAATAGTGTTCCAGTTTAATGATACTTGGATTAAATATGACGTTAGGACACAAATATTTCCCATTTTTAAGTAGACACGCTGTCTTTTTGAAATCTAAAAGCGATGACTTAAAAAACCCATAGAAACCCATTTTGTAAGGCAGGCGTATACACGGAAGTTAAAGCTGGGGTCCCAAATTTTTTTTGAGACCCCAAATTTAGATTTAGAGCAACTTTGTCAGACAGAAAAGTGAAAAAGAGAGGACCACTCTCTTCCAATCATTTCTTATTCTATTGTTTAAAGGTGCAGTAAGTGATGTTGTTAGCTTAGCCGTTAGCACCAACTGGAAACCACTCCCCCCTCCCCTCCTTTTATGGTTTAGGGACGTTTTCCCACAATATTCAAAAAATGTGTCTAGTAAATCACTGACTGCATCTTTAAAGGACAACTCACCCTCAAATCCACTTTTTTTTGCTGATAAACTGTATAAATGAGTGTCCAATAGTGTTGTCTACATATCCTGGTCATAATTTTGTCACTTTGGTGCAAATTAGTTGAAAGTTCTGCCTAAAACCGTCTGTGAGGCGCCATCTGCTGGCGACCTGTATTACTACATTTGAATTTTGAATCTGGCGCCAACACTGGCGCGACAGCAAGACCTGACGTCTGAAGCAAGACCTGACGTCTGAAGCAAGACCTGACGTCAGCAGCCCCCCGCCCAGAGCTATGTAAACGGCCCAGTCTCGTTCACGCCCCCTTTAGTCCTCCAGGCTACGCCCATTTAGAGGAAGATTTCAACAGGAAATGTGAGTGACGTAAGCTCCGAGGAGCGGGGGTGAGAACCACTTTAAATATAGAGTAACACAGACGCCTCATTCATAAATGCAAAAGATGACACTGGATTCTCATAAACATAATTCCGCCTCAGTTCTCCCCCAGATCTCGTTAACCTACATCGTGACCAGACTGTAATCCCCGTGTCCTTCTGATGACGCCCCATTTCCAGCGGGGTAATCCCATCCTTACCCCGCTGCAGATGCGGAGGGCCTAATCTATAATCTACAGTATGTTTTAATCTCCCAGTGTGGTATTGAAAACAGTATTGATCCAAACCGTGTGCATTCGGCTGCTCAGAGTCACCATCGGGAACGAGATTGACCACAGATGCTTGTTCTCTTCCTGTAAATATGTTCAGGCACAAAGCAATTATTGAACCGCTTCTGTGTATCATAATATACACAATGTGGTGAGAAAAGTAAAAAATAACGTTGGACTTTTGTGAAACTTTGAAATTATCTATAAAAATGCATAAATACCACAAAGAATTGCTTTATAAACCAGGAAAAGCTAAAATAGAACTATTGCAAAAGGCAAATATTTACAAAACATTACTGTAGGATGCTGCCATTCTGATAAATAATGACATTAAAGCTGGGGTACCTAATTTTCAAAGAACCAAAAATGACACTACGTAATAACAGTGTAAAAGAGTTTGGTTCCATCACTGGTTTTCACACAAATGTAGGTTTAGCCTCTGTCACGTCTTCAGATCAGCTTTTTCAGAGAAGTGAGAAAGACGGGATGGGCCTCACTCAGCCAATCAGCTCTCCGCCCAAAGAGTCAAAAGGCGACTCTCGGGGTTCTTTCTTAGAACTGTGCAAAAAAGAGAACACACACACTCTTTCTGTCGGTGCAAACTGCCGTCCTATAAAACAAAAAAGTTAGGTACTCCAGCTTTAACTACCATTAAATTGAAAAGCGTTTCAGTCACAAAATGTGTACCGTAATTTCCAGACTATAAGCCACGTCTTTTTTCTAGTTCTTTGATCGCTGCGGCTTATATAGCGATGCGAGTAATGTGCATATTTTTTCCGGTAGGGCTGTAAGAGCAGAGTTTAGGGACTTAAGTTTTAGTTGCTACAGGACACTGGTTTATTATCAAAATATATGAAAGTGAAAGAGTCAGGGAAGCTAACAGTGAATGCGAGAGAAGATAAGCATCGTTATTAAATCTTGCTGTGTCCAGTTAAAACAGTCTTGTCTCTGCTACATTACAACATGAAATCCGAGGCTTATATTCAGGTGCGGCCTATCTGTGAACAACATTGATTTTCTTTTAAAGTTTAGGTGGATGCGGCTTATAAACAGGTGCGCCTTATAGTCCAGAAAGTACGGTACATGTCTCCCTGCATTTCCTCCTGTTTTCCGTCCCTTCTATATACATTCTGCCTGTTTTAACCTTTTAAAACTGAACCAAAACCTGTACAAATCTTGCCAAAAATCTGCTAAAAAGATGATCTCACTCCCATCAGCTTTTTAAAACTACAAAAACTTGACGTCTCTGTCGTTAAAACTCATCGTCGGAGCTGAGGAGCAGCGTCTTCTCGGTGTCGCCGCGGGTGCCGGTGGCGCTGAGGGTCCGGATCGGAGGTTGCGGCACGCCCTGCTCCAGAGTGGACTGCTGGGTGTACTGCTGGTAGGCCGGGGAGAAGTTGTGGATGGCGTCCTGGACCATGTCTCCGGGACTCATGGTCTCCTTCAGGCTGCTGGAGATGCTCTTCATGGGGGCGCAGCGGCCTGAGGAGAGGGCAGGGGGCTGGTTACACGCTGGAGCCAGAGTACATGGACTTTTTAGCTTGTTTTAATCTTCTACTTTTTAGCTTATTTTATTGCTGTTCTTTTTAGCTTTTTTTATTCCTATAGTTTTTAGCTTGTTTTATTCATGTACTTTTTAGCCTCAAACAACATAGAAATTCAAAGTGTGTTTTGTTCCTGTACTTTTTAGCAAGTTTTATTCCTGTTTTTTTTGTGTGCTTATTTTATAACTGTAATTTTTAGCTTGTTTTAGTCCTGCACTTGTCACATTGGGGATACATTGGGGTGTATTCCAATGTGGTTTTATTGCAAATCAACTGAACCATGTAGACTAACCAGAGGTGTCCGAACCTTTTAGCACGAGGGCCATTTTAGTTCACCAGATTTTCTACTTGCTTCTGTATTATGCTAAAGCTAGAGATTTTATACTTGGTTCTTTAATATGCTAAAGTTTAAGATGTTTTTTTAAATTTAAGTATAGAGTCATTGTGTGCTCCTCATTTCTACTGTTCTGTAACTGGTGATGCAACAGTGAAAATTTCTCACTGTGGGACGAATAAATTATCACTGAATCTTAATCGTCTGAGCTTTAAAATGAGTTATGACATTTCCAAGTTGACTACTTTTACCACCTGGTCCCAGATGGATGACACTGGGACCTTGGTGTTTAGGATCCCAGGGACCACATGAATTGCCACAGAGGGCCACATTTGGCCCTCGAGCCTTGGTTTGGACATGCCTCAGTTAAACAGATGGAGGTGAGATGAAGTGATGGAGAGAAAGGGCAAAGTCTGTTTGGGGATTGAGAGTCCAGCTTCACACACAAAGACAGGGGAAACTGAACTAGAGCAAAAACCACGTGCATAAGAAGCATCAATATTTAGGATTTATGGTGGATTAAAAACATGACAGCAGAAAACCTACCAAACTCTTCGTACGTAGGGGCAGTCCCTTCAGAGCGCAGCAGAGGAGACAAAAGAGAATGAAGATGGGTGCACAGAAACAGAGACAGAGAGACAGAGACAGAGGCAGAGACAGAGAGACAGAGAGACAGAGGCAGAGAGACAGAGAGACAGAGGCAGAGACAGAGAGACAGAGACAGAGGCAGAGACAGAGAGACAGAGAGACAGAGGCAGAGAGACAGAGAGACAGAGGCAGAGACAGAGAGACAGAGACAGAGGCAGAGACAGAGACAGAGAGACAGAGGCAGAGACAGAGAGACAGAGGCAGAGACAGAGAGACAGAGGCAGAGACAGAGAGACAGAGGCAGAGACAGAGGCAGAGACAGAGAGACAGAGAGACAGAGCAGAGACAGAGGCAGAGGCAGAGGCAGAGACAGAGAGACAGAGAGACAGGCAGAGACAGAGACAGAGACAGAGACAGAGGCAGAGAGACAGAGAGACAGAGGCAGAGGCAGAGACAGAGGCAGAGACAGAGACAGAGAGACAGAGACAGGCAGAGACAGAGACAGAGAGACAGAGACAGAGACAGAGAGACAGAGACAGAGACAGAGAGACAGAGACAGAGGCAGAGACAGAGAGACAGAGGCAGAGACAGAGAGACAGAGAGACCGAGACAGAGACAGAGGCAGAGACAGAGAGACAGAGGCAGAGACAGAGATACAGAGGCAGAGACAGAGAGACAGAGGCAGAGACAGAGACAGAGAGACAGAGAGACCGAGACAGAGACAGAGGCAGAGACAGAGAGACAGAGGCAGAGACAGAGATACAGAGGCAGAGACAGAGAGACAGAGACAGAGGCAGAGAGACAGAGGCAGAGACAGAGGCAGAGACAGAGGCAGAGACAGAGGCAGGGAGACAGAGAGACAGAGACAGAGGCAGAGGCAGAGACAGAGAGACAGAGACAGAGGCAGAGACAGAGAGACAGAGGCAGAGACAGAGGCAGAGACAGAGACAGAGAGACAGAGGCAGAGACAGAGGCAGAGACAGAGGCAGGGAGACAGAGAGACAGAGACAGAGGCAGAGACAGAGACAGAGAGACAGAGGCAGAGATACAGCGGCAGAGACAGAGAGACAGAGAGACCGAGACAGAGACAAAGACAGAGATACAGAGACAGATACAGAGAGACAGAGGCAGAGACACAGAAAGAGACAGAGGCAGAGACAGAGACACAGACACAGACAAAGACCGAGACACTTTACAAACGCCCCATTGAACCCAGAGTTTTTGGTCAGAGTTGATTTGAAACAGAGAAAGTTGGAGCCCTCAAACTTTATAAAAGAGAGAGGACGACTAAAAAAACAACCATATAAATTACTAGAATAAGAAGAAAAATATAGTGAAATGTGGGAAGCCGTGTTGCTGTAGGGCATTAAGTCAAATGAATCTGATTAAAAGAATATTTGGTTACACTTTGTAATGGGGGAGTGGCTTTGACTGAGATGCTACTGCTAAGCTAACAAAAACATTTTAATAAAAGATGTAGAGTTTGTTGTATCACATTCAGTAGGTGGTGTGCCAAGTCAGTTTTTGCAATGACAAAAGTGTGCCATGGCTCAAAAAGTTTGGGGAACACTGGTCTGAACGTAGAAACATTTATTTTCCCTTCATTATAATGTGTTGCTTATTGAGTCCCAAACTAAACTTACCTTGTGAATCTAAACTTTTGTCCATGTAAACTCTGTAGGTGAAGGCGTGTCTTAGGGCCAGTGCTGCAAAAAACATCTCTATGCAGATGATAAAGTTCTGGTAACCGGCGGCGACGGTGCCTTCCCCCACGGACACGCCCACTGAGTTTATCTTAGGAATGGCTCCGCACTTTTCCAGGATGGCCAGCAGCATGCCTGATCACAGAGGTAACAATGCCATTACGGTCTCACACGGTCTCACGGTCTCTCACGGTCTCTCACGGTCTCTCACGGTCTCTCACGGTCTCTCACGGTCTCTCACGGTCTCACACGGTCTCACACGGTCTCACACGGTCTCACGCGGTCTCACGCGGTCTCACACGGTCTCACACGGTCTCACACGGTCTCACACGGTCTCACACGGTCTCTCACGGTCTCTCACGGTCTCTCACGGTCTCTCACGGTCTCACACGGTCTCACACGGTCTCACACGGTCTCACACGGTCTCTCACGGTCTCACACGGTCTCACACGGTCTCACACGGTCTCACACGGTCTCACACGGTCGTCACACACGGTCTCACACGGTCTCACACGGTCTCACACGGTCTCTCACGGTCTCACACGGTCTCACACGGTCTCACACGGTCTCACACGGTCTCACACGGTCTCACACGGTCTCACACGGTCTCACACGGTCTCACACGGTCTCACACGGTCTCACACGGTCTCACACGGTCTCACACGGTCTCACACGGTCTCTCACGGTCTCACACGGTCTCACACGGTCTCACACGGTCTCACACGGTCTCACACGGTCTCACACGGTCTCACACGGTCTCACACGGTCTCTCACGGTCTCACACGGTCTCACACGGTCTCACACGGTCTCACACGGTCTCACACGGTCTCACACGGTCTCACACGGTCTCACACGGTCTCACACGGTCTCACACGGTCTCACACGGTCTCACACGGTCTCACACGGTCTCACACGGTCTCACACGGTCTCACACGGTCTCGCACGGTCTCGCACGGTCTCGCACGGTCTCGCACGGTCTCGCACGGTCTCACACGGTCTCACACGGTCTCACACGGTCTCACACAGTCTCACACAGTCTCACACAGTCTCAAATTCTCGTAAACTGTGTTGCAGCTGTACCTTGCCAGAAAGACAGGAAAATGACCGACTTGACCATGACGAACTTGAGCATGGGGCTGTAGGGACTCAGCAGATCTCTCGTGGCAAAGTAAAACAGGAAGAGAGCGTAGAGGGACAGGCTGACGGAGATGTTGTAGATGATGCTCACGTACAGGTAGCCCCCGGCAATGCTGTAACGACAGGACAATAACACTGATAACAATGCATTGGTTTTATACGACACTTCACATGCCATTATCCACATCAACTATTCAACTAAAACTGAAGCCACAGCTGCCCTGGGGCACACTGACAGAAGCGAGGCAACCAGTCTGTGCCATCGGCCCCTCCCACCAGCATCAACCATTCACACACACATAAACACAAGACTCATGTGAGTGTTGCCTAAGGACACAAAGACAGTTTGGTACCTAGTGTTTCCAAAGGTCTCCCATCACAGCACTGACCAGGTCCGGCCCTGCTGAGCCTCAGGCAAGAGTAATGACCTTCAGGAGGTTAGGGGAGTGTCTATACCATAACACTGCTTTCAGGAGAGTGGGATTGAAGTTGCGTAAGGCGGTGGTGAGAGGATTAGCAAATGATTTAATCTAAGAAGCAGACGTCTCCCTTTGTTTACTAAATAGCACCTGTGGGGAGTGAGTTGGATTTTTTACTTTTGCCAAAATCAATGCTTCTTGACTACAACTGAGTAGCCTGATTATGCCATCCTCACAAACTCTATTGGATGGACCTACAGCCACTCTCCTCATTTCATTGTAATTTACCAATGATTGTCCACCACAAGTTAGCCTAGCGCACCTCTAAGATGTCACTGCTTACGTTGCTGTTGTTTATCTGCCCATGGTCGTATAAATCCCGCCCCTGACAATCTGATTGGCCCGCTCTGATCCCGATGGGAAGAACCACGACTGATATGTTTTACTTTTACAAGAATCTTATTGGGACAAGCATCATGTATTATTATTTATGGGGGGAAATCGGTAACCCAGCTTTTACTGCTACTACTACTGCTACTACTACTACTAGTCTATTTGATAATAGACTAGTATGGCTGTCTCTTCCCACATTGTTTTTAAAGATGTTCTGTGTATTCCTCATTTAAGACAAAAATCCGTGTGCAGAATTCGTAGCTTCTCGTACTTGAAATCCCCGTCCTTGTATTTGCCGTAGGCCTGCAGGACCACGGTGATGATGGCCATGAGCGGTTTGACCACGCAGAACTGCAGCGTGGCCTGTTTGCAGAAGCGCAGGAAGCCGATGGAGTAGGCCTTTCCTCTGAGACAGCAGGTGCCGTACAAACAGCTGGACCTACCCCAAACACACAGGTATGACGTTAGCAGACACTCAGACAGACCGGACAGAGACCCACAGTGCAGATGACCTACTCGATGGACTTGCCCCGGATCTCCGACATAATGGTGCTCTCTCCGCCCAGGTACTCGTAGCACAGGCTCAGGAAGTTGTAGATCACAAAGGCTGAAAGAAACGAAAACGTAAATACTTGAGTTTATTAATGTATTATGCAGGAGGGCCATAGGACAGTGATGATGGGAGATATCTAAGGACATTGATTAACATTGGTCGTCCAGCTCCAAATGAACAAATGGCTCCGACGTCTTTGTTATTATTGTGCTTTCTGTGTTTGATTCGAGACCCATCAGTAAGTTGACCGTTCCCTACTGATTTTGGTGCAGTAGTTTGACCTTAAATAAAGGCAGACCATAATGACTTTGATGCAGTTGCTTTGTTGTGGCCAGGGCTGGTTAAACAGACGTGCCACGTGACTCTCTGTGGTGGATTACGGCTCGTCTTTGGGTTGAGCTCATAAAAACAGCAGTGGGATAATCCTGTTAGCCTCCAGGGGCCTGGCCACAGCAGAACCACTACTCTGTCCGTCTCAATGTTATTCACAGGTTAAAGTGTGCACTTTATAGAACCCAGCCACTGAATATTCCAGGGAAAGAAGTTAAAATCGTTTTCAACTTATTTAGTAATTGTCAACCGGACTGAAACACAATGAAAAAAGGTTTTATGACTCGGATCATTCTTGATTGACTGCGGAATTAGATGAACATGAATTTTAATCAAAGAAACCAAAGTCCTCTGTATAATGCTCTCCAGGGGAAGCTTTGTTTTCCCATATGTCCCTATGATGGACTGTAAAACATGAAGAAGATGCACAATATGGAACCTTAAGCTGGACCAATGAACAGTCTCCATAAAGACACAGTCAACAAGACATGAACTCCTAACTATGACTTCAGTGTCATGAGGTTTTATCTGACTTCATTACTGCTGTTACACTCAGAGGCCTCCGTTTGTTGACTGTCTGAAGTGACGGCTGTATTTCACATCCACACTGTTTACCGCCTCATCTCTCTGAGGATCCCGGCGCCTGCAGTAACCACGGACACCCAGCCTGAGCGCACAATAAGAGCGGAGACAGTTTTGGTGCAGTAACTCTGAGTGATGCTTTACTGTCGGAGACGGGAGAGATTTGTGAGCGCTGTTGCTACGCGACCGGTCGGAGGAAGCTCAGAAAGCACAAGATGGAAAAATACTACAAGGGTGTGCAAGTGGGTGCAGGAAAGTGACAGGAAGTGTAGGAGAAGATGTGGATGAAGGCATGTGTCTGTGGGCGGGACACTTCCTGCTCCATATCTGCTCATATCAGAAGGAGACACGGCTTTATCTGACGCACCCAGCAGCGTCGCCAACAGACTATTTCTGTTCCGAGCGTCACACACAGTAGGAACACACAGGATATACTGACAATATGAGCTTTAAAAGGAGATATATAGACCTAAAGTTCCCAAAAACGTCGATTCACCAACACAGTTCAAACACAGGAAATGCAATAATAAAGAAGGCAGAAGATCATTGTCCATAAACCACCATAACCACGCTAGTATCAGAGACTTCTGGTCTAAGAGCTCCTGACTCAATACTCAATACTGTCTTTTTAAAGAAACGTTTTTCCAATGAATTAGCTTTGGTAATTTCTCAGGTGAAACATTAAATAATTTGTAATCACATGGCTGTGTTTGCAGCTGGTGATTTTCAAATTTGAACAAAAAACATAAAAATTCAACCGGAGAGCATGTTTTACCTTTGTGCTAGTTTCTTCATATAGTTTCTACTTAGGATTATTTCACATTAAAACATGAAATGACAGTAAATCGTGGAAGACGCTTCATTCATTCGAAACACAGTGGTGATAAACTACTACTGTAGCCACAGCTGCCCTGGGGCACACCTACAAAAGTTAGCTAACCAGTATGTGCCACACACCAGACTCATTCTAATGTAGGTGAAGTGTTTTGCCTAAGGACACAACCACAGTTTGGCACTTTACAGCCACAAGCGCCCCACTGTGGCACCTGGTGTTCCCAGAGGTCTCCCATCACAGTACTAACCAGGCCCTGCCCTGCTTATCTTCAGAGGTATTTTCTTCTTTATAGTAGCGTTTTTCCAAAGTTGCATAAAGACATAAAATCAACCAACCAATACTTTATTGTATCATAAAGCCAACGAAAGCTGCGTCTCAACACTTCCTTCCAAAGTCCCTCACAGAATGGTCAGTCCCAGTAACTAACAACAGTCTTTCTCCAACACAAAGGTGAAGGTTTGCGGCCCTTACCCTCGTAGCAGTCGCGGACCGTGTCGAAGTAGACGTAGTACTGGTCGTTGGTGAAGAAGAGCAGACTGAGCCACGAGTCGAAGGCGTAGATGGGAACGATGAAGAGGATGCGGACGATGTGCCGCTGCTCTCGAGGGGAGCTGTAGAAACGCAGGTGCATGTAGATCTGCCAAAAACACAGCGACGGATTGTTTTATTTCAACTCAAGGTGAATAGACAGCAGTGGTGGAAATAGGCAAAAATGTGACGAATCTATAGAACTGCGATATCTGGGAACAATTCAATATTATCGCGATTCTTAAAGATGCAGTCAGTGATTTTTTTAAATATTGTGGGAAAACGTCCCTAAACCCTAAAAGTATCAAGTTTTCATGTGTTTTCATTTTCAAATAGTAATGGAATTGACCAGATGCCTTTAGTCTCCAAAAATAATAAAACATATCTTGGAGCGGATCAAAAACAATGAACCAATGGGATGCGTTTACCCCCTTCACGTTTCTCGTGAGTGCACCGGAGTTATCGGATTTTCTAAAACCTAAAATGGCTGAACAGAAAATTATAATTTCACGTTTCCCGCCCACTCTCCCTGTTGCTACAAAGAAAATAAAATGCTGGATGTTTGGTTTGGTGGAGAGGGAGGGGAGGGGGGAGTGGTTTCCAGTTGTTGCTAACGGCTAAGCTAACAACATCACTTACTGCAGCTTTAAACATATTGCGATACAGCAAATATTGTGAATCCATTCTGTGATATATTGCGATTCATGTCCCTCATATTATTCAAAGACATTATAAAAAAAATCAGGAAAATTAGACCAACTCCTCTGTCACATTTGTTATCGTCTGTACAGGAACTGAAGAAAACACTGAGGGGGGAAGTGTAAAAACGTGACACAGGACCTTATCACAGACTGACATCCTTTATAACAGAACAATAACTAAACAATACTTTTCCCTACTGTAGAGTATCCTTTAGTTATTTTTAGTCACTTTTTGAGCCACAATATTTACTTGGAGCTTGGAACTGACTGAAATCTACCTCACTGGTTTTATGAACTTTTACCATCTCGCTGCGTCTCAACCATTTGGTAAAGGCTTATAAACAAAGGAAAAAAATAGGGGATAAGAAAAGACATTGTCATTACTGCTCCTACATCTTAGAAAATCAAACAAGGATTGAACATTAAAGGGTTAATATCATGATACTGAACAGAATAGATTTTTCTCCCCAGTAATAGAATGAATGGATTATGTGAGAGAGTGAGGATTAGGTTCAATGATATATTCTTCCAGAGACTCACAAAACCTGCTCTTGTAGATGTGGTGTTTGCAAAGTCCATGTGACGGTGACTGCGGTACAATCAATGCATGACATCATTTCAGTGGGAAAAATCTCTGCTCGTCTCATAACAGTGTGCTCGAGGTCCTCCTGTGTGTGTGTGTGTGTGTGTGTGTGTGTGTGTGTGTGTGTGTGTATGAAACAGTTTCTCCAACACTGATGTCACATGAATGTCCAAAGTGCAAAACACATCTGTTATTCCACAGATTTTACGGTTTTCAAAATAGACAAAAACAGAGCTGGGTTTTAGCAGCGCTTTTGTGTGTCCCTGTGTGAATCTGTGTGTGTGACTGTGTGTGTCTCTGTGTCTCTGTGTGTGTCTCCGGGAGCACATGTGTGTCTGTGTGCGCGTGTGTGGGTGTGTGTGTGTGTGTGTCAGTATGTGTGTGTGTGCGTGTGTGTGAGTGTGTGTGTCTGTGCGTGTGTATGTGTGTCAGTATGTATGTGTGTGCGTGTGTGTTTGTGTCAGTATGAGTGTGTGTGCGTGTGTGTATGTGTGTTAGTATATATGAGTGTGCGTGTGTGTATGTGTGTCAGTATGTATGTGTGCGTGTGTGTATGTGTGTCAGTATGTATGTGTGTACGTGTGTTCGTGTATGTGTGTGTGCGTGTGTATGTATGTGTGTTCGTGTGTGTGTATGTGCGTGTGTATGTATGTGTGTTCGTGTGTGTGTATGTGCGTGTGTATGTATGTGTGTTCGTGTGTGTGTATGTGCGTGCGTATGTGTGTCTGTATGTATGTGTGTGCAGGTGTATGTGTGTGTGTGTGTGCGTGCGTGCGTGTATGTGTGTCTGTATGTATGCGTGTGCGTGTGTGTGTGTGTGCGTGCGTGCGTGTGTATGTGTCAGTATGTATGTGTGTGTTGATTGTGCGTGTGTGTGCGTGCGTGTGTATGTGTCTGGGCTGATTGTGCTGTGTAAGTATGAGACACCTGCTGAAGGGGAGAAGGCACCAAAGACACTCAGGCCCCGGAGCAACTGGAGCCCCACACCAAGTCTACTTTCCACGTCCAAACAAGGGTTAGGGTTAAAACATCCATGTCTTATGAGTCCCACACTGGGGAATTTTCAGTGTTGCATCACAAGTTATAGAACCGTAGAAAAGAGGAGCACACGGCACAAGTTAAGTGAATGTATTCTGTTTACTTTTGTCCCAAGTCCCTCAGAAACAGTTTTACATTTGCTATTTTGCTATATCTATATTCACAGAGTTGACTAAAAGGCCGTGTTAAAAAGATGCGATAACTTTTTTTTTTTTTTTCATGGGGCGTTTATAGTGTTTTTTTATAAGCATTGTGTAACGAGATAACAATACTGGCCGTAAGACAGTTTAGTTTTTAGGTCAGTGATGAAACCTTAAACCTCAGTGTTCTTTCAATGACAGCGTGTACACTGTAGAACACACAGTTTCAGGGCTGTAGAGCTAAATATTACTGAAGTTATAGACTGGAATTTACTTAATTTAAAATAATCCATCACTGTTAATAATTATATATTTTTGTATTCATTTATTTAGTTTTACATTCTGTTTGTTGCTTTGTTATGTTGAGAACTGAAGGATTTTTGACTCATGTAATTCTCGAGGCAAAAAAAATACGACTAATAGCAATTTATAATAAGAATCTATATTTTGTAAGAAATTAAGAGAACAAACATGAACCACTGATATATAATTGTGTAATAACATCAATCTGTGTGATGCAATAGAATTCTACGGAACCTATTTCAGTTCAAGGGCAAGTTATAACAAGTCTACGACAAAGTTTTTGGAAAATGTCCAAATGTATTTCAAGATTTGATAGACACAAGATTCACAAACCACCATCCTTCTTCTGAATATTGTCACCGCTTTCAGACATCTTTAATTCAATTCAATTAGATTTATGTTGTTGTGACGTGGGTAATCCCTAAACCACAACAGCAGTCGCCTCGGAGGACTTTACAAAGTTCAGAGAATAAAACAGTCAGAGGAAATAAAATAATAACAAACAAATAGGAGTCATTGGTTCATAGGGAGCGGGAGGAGCACTGTCCATGTTACTTAGACCACAGTTTAGACCATAGTTGATATGTGTTGACACTTTGTGATAGATTCATTTGATGTGGATTAGCCTAAGAAAGACTGCCCTCCACCGAAATGATAAACTACTGGAGAAAATTGCCCCAAAATGTTTAGTTTTCTATCAGATTTATTAAAAGTAAGTGATTTTAACTCAGCAAGAATACAACTGTTTTGACTGAACCAGATATGATCCTCCATTTCTGCACTTTTATTGTATATTGTATTTTATGAATCCCCATTGGTGCTCCGTTTGCAGATGAAGTTCCTCACAGATAATGAAGTTATTTGAATTGAAATGAATACAGACAAAGTGATGAAGACCAACAAGGGACATACACTGATTAATTACACTTCCTAAACTAAAAGCCGTCAAATCGACTGCTCTGGGAGTTCTCGTGTTTACAACATATTGTCTTTCCTCATCTTTTCAACTTCACGAATGAAACAGTAACACCAGGATATCAGCAGAATACCTGATGGCACGTCAGGATGAGCGCCGTCCACACAAAGAACCCGGACACAGCTTGTGCAGCGGGCGTCATGAGGAAGATGGGAGGGTCCTGGCTGAGCAGAGGGGCTTCTGGGAGCCATGAGATGTTGGGACCAGTAGGAGAGGCTGTGGGAGGGGGTCCGGGGGCCATCTCCAGCGGGACGTCCTCTCCCAGCCGCTCAGAGAAGGGCACGTCTCGTCGAACCACTCCCAGCATCTGAGCAAAGAACAGACACGAATCACAACTTTGACTTTTAGTTCACACAACATCAGAGATAACAAAAAATCTATACTGACACCCAAAAGAAATCATTAACTTTTTATCTGGTTGACGTATTTTGAGTCAGGATCGGAATGAAACCTAATTGATTGAAGTCAAACTACACTAAAAAACAAAAAAGAATTGAGTAATATGTTTCTGAAGAAAGTTATCAATCATTTTATTTTGGTTGTATATTTCTTTAATTGAAAAGATGCTTTGGCTGAACACTCACGCTCTGAATGTTCTCACGAATGAGACACAAACACTTGATAATGGCATTTAAAACTGGGGTACCTAACTTTCAAACCATAACAATGCACATCTGTAATAAAAACCCATCACGAGATTTCACATCCAAAGTTAGAATGTTACCCCAGCTTTATGATGACATTACATTTTGGCTCAAAAATACAATAATAATCTATGGCAAATATGGAAATGTTGATATTACAGAAAAATCAAGGACAATAGGCTCATGGAATGCCAGAGCAAGAGTAACTAGAATAAGAGGAATGCAGAACAATTAAAGATGTTCAAAGTGACTCTAATCCTTTGTGATATTTAGACTTCAGAGAGATTTTGAACAATGCAATTCAAACACCATAAAGCATGAATTAGTATAGTATATCAGTAAGTTTAAACCTGAATTATAGATAGATAGATGGATACATAGACAAAAATTACGAGAATTTTGCTAAAGGATTGTTCTTGTAATGTGAGTGGATTTTTACCTTGACACAATGACATACCTTCTACTAAACAATAAACTATGGACTTAGTCTCTTGCTTGTTTACGTAGTTCAACAATAGCATTAAAACTGGTGCACCTAGTTTCAGCGCATGTAGTTTGTCCCAACATAAAGAACGTTGTAAGATGTTGTTGGTCTGATTTAATTGTCTTATTAGAAAACATTTGCAAACTTGTAAAATATGTGAGTCACTATTTGACTGTTTTTTCTCTTTTGTGTCAGAGAAAGATGTGACAGAGGTTCAAAATACATGCGTGTGGAAACTGTTATAGAGCCAGGAACTAGTTACATGGATCTTGATTGAGGTTTGAAAGTTTTTGTACGCAAATCAGCAACCATGACAAAGTATTATTAAGAGAAATAGATTATTGGATAGATAACTGTATAGATAAATAGGTATATAGATAGAGAACTGTATAGATAGATAGATATGTAGATAGATAGATATGTAGATAAATAGCTGTATAGATAGATATGTAGATAGATAGCTGTATAGATATATAGATAGAAAACTGTATAGATATTTGCAAGTTTATTTTGGCAAACAGATTCCCAGGTGCAGCAATTACACTGCACAGATCATTTATATTAGCTTTCAGGTCATCAGCACATTTACAAGGACAAGGGAAGGCATCAGGCGGTCAAACAGAAACACACGCACAATGCCAGCAATGACAGCAAAGTGTGCAATGGGCATCTGTGTCTGAGTGGGCTTCATTTAAAAGGCTGAAAAGCAAGGACTGTGGCTATGTCATAAATGCAGGACAAAGCGACAGATGGAGAGGGTGGAAAGGGCACCCAGGGGCGTTGATGACTATTCAAAAAAGGGTGTTAGAATATACAGATATGAGATCAAGGAGGATTATGTTATGGGGTGAAAGCAGCAGCAGCAGCAAAAACAACAACAACTTTCAGGGTATTAACTCTAGGCGCTGCTGATACAAGATTCCACACACAAAGACAATAGGGAAATGATAATAAATAACAAAGCACACGGCTCACCTTTCGTGCAATAAACAAGCAAACTTGAATGTCGAATCTGCAGCATGAAAATTCAAAACAGGTATTAAGAAAAATAAATCTGTAATACAATTGTAATACAGTAATAATGCTGTATACTCACCGGGTTTGTGAAGAGGGTTAACGTGGGAAAATGTGGGGGGAAAAAAATTAAGAAATGTCCTTAATTCCTGCTCATACAACGCTGCGGACCAATGCTCTGCAGACATCCATGTTGAACTAGCGCTGGCTCCCCTACAAAAAGTTACCTCAAAACTTCGAACCCCATGAACGAATACATGATGGAATACGCGGATTCTCGTGGGAAAATGTGGGACTTGATAGCAAAATCGCGAAGCAAAGAGTTGAAGAGATAAATAAAACGAAAAAGCACTGCTCTCCACTGACACCGTTCACACCGTAGGCTCCGCAGGGTTAAGAGCTGGATCACTGTCGGATTATGTGGATCAGGGAACCACAGCGAGCCAATCACGAGCGAGGAAAGACAAACAACTCCCGCCCACCGTGAGGAGATGGCCAATCGCAGCAGAGCTCAGCGATAAACAAGGAAAAGTGTATTAAAAAAGTCACACAAATGTCTTCAATGAAATCATACGGAACTCGAAGCTGCTCTGTCACAAAGAGTCTTTTTTTTGCCAGACTAGGAAGGAAAATGATGGAGACCTTTTGGATAAATGCGTTTTTGTTCTGTGCGCATGCGTTGGGGGGGTCTATTTTGGGAGAGCGAGTGGGTGTTCCAATCTTGGTGCGTACTGTGTGATTTTTGTTTTAGTTTCCTGTCCCAAATAAGGATATTAGCAGATATGCAATTCCTGTTGATGGGTATGATGCAGTCAATTCTCATGTGGCCATACTTTTATGTACAAGACAGATCCCATCAAACTTCTGACGCCAAGCAAGGCCTGGCCTGATTAGTACTGTGATGGGAGACCTCTGGGAACACCAGGTCAAGAGTATTTCTATTCTCCCATAATTAATCTGGTGTCTGTGTGAATGGTCGGTGATGGTAAAAGGGGCCGATGGCACAGACTGGTTGCTTTGCTTCTGTCAATGTGCCCCAGGGCAGCTTGTAGTTTATCACCACTGTCTTTGGAGTAAATGAATAATGAAGTGCCTTTGAGTGTCCAAAAAAGCGCTATATAAAACTAATTTCTCAGAATTCTCTAAATTCCATATAATTTAGATCTATAAATTACGCATAAATAAAACAAAATTCTCTAAAACCTCCTGCTCCACCCAGCGGCTACTCCACCTCTGCTGCTGTGACCTGAAGGGCTGTGGCTTATTATTTAATATTGTTAGTTTTTTAGAATGATCAATTTTATTTTTTATTTTTGCTGCTACTGGACACCTGCAATAATCAATTATCAATAATGATCACTAATTCTATCTATCTAAATTATGATTATTATTGTAACAGTCATATCCTTTACTCGTCCCACAGTGGGGAAATTTCAATGTTGCATCACAAGTTATAGGAAAGAGGAGCACACCGCACAAGTTAAGTGAACAATAGATATACTAATTAGAAATAAAACAAAATCTCTTACTCTAGCATCAATAAAAGTATAAAATCTCTATCCTTTATAGCAGGAGCGCTCACTCTCCCTCTTACCTAGAATGAAAAGTATTTTGGTTCTTCTTTTCCAGACAAAAAAAGGTTAGCAATGTTATTACCTCGACATGTTCTGACGGATAATTCTGTCTCCCTCAGACGCTTCTGACAGAAGTATCCGTCAGAACATGTCAAGGTAATAACATCGCTAACCTCTTATTGTCTGGTATAGAAGAACAAAGTGCTTTTAATCTGGAACTGAAAATGTGAAAGCACTTCTGCAAAAATCTGCAGTGTGCAATTATTTTTTGGCACAACTCCAAAAAGTGGAATAGGACAAAGACTTAAAGCATTCATTGTAACGGACGCTGTGAATATTTATTGATGTAGAAAATAAATATACACATAATAAAGATGAAACATGTTTTCCCAGACACGGACATTAGATTCTCTCTCCGTTCTCCCTCCTCTGATTAAGGTCTATAGGTTAACACTACAGTTATGAAACTATAAGAACTCCCAGAGCCGTCTTTTTGACTGCTCCCATTCAAACCAATAGAGTCAGGAGAAATTGCCCCAAAAAGTTTTCTCCAAATTTAACAAAAGTAAGAAAATGTTAAGGTTTTTTGTCACTTTTAATACGTGCTAAAACCGCTGAATACAGAGTAGCTTGAAATTCAGCAAGAACAATTTGTTGAAAGGCTAATGCTAACGACCGAATGCTAAACCTTAACAGTATGTTGCTACGGTAACTAGCACTTGCTTTTCTCGGCTGAAATTTAATAAAAGTAAGAAAATTATAAGGTATGTCCTCACTTTCAATACGTGCTAAATCTGCTGAATTCACAGTAACTTGAAATACAACAAGAACAGTTTGTTGAAAGGCTAATGCTAACGACTGAATGCTAACAGTCAACAGTTTGTTGCTATGGTGACTAGTACTTGTTTTTCCCGGCTGTGGGAGTTGAAGATAGAGCTACTAACATTTCATAAAAAATCAATGATATAGAAATGAATTGATACTGAAAAAGTCACAAAGTTATGAGGATATGATAGAATTCTTACACTTCCAAAACTAAAACCCGTCAAAATGACTGCTCCGGGAGTTCTAGTGTTAAAACAACCCCCTGCTCTCCAGCAGCATCTTCAGGTGACAATCTTTTCTTATGTGTCTCTGTACATTTTACATTATAAAAAATAGCAAAATCATAGAACAATATAAATATAATAAATTATATTTCCGTTACCATCATCTGTCATAGCTTTTCTGGCTAAGGCTCTGTTATATGATTCTTTTGTATTTACACTTCAGTAAAAAATAACAATACGCATTTATCTGGCAACGTTTTTTTGGGTAATTGTGTAAACATAGACCTTAATCTATGTTCTCTTTCAATACTTTCTTATTACTGAAAGTCTCTGCACTGAGAATGAAACAGCCTCAGTATGCAGACGAGTGGACGGGTTAGGGAAAGATGATGCTGGATATCCGCAAAATACTCTGACCATACAGAGCCACAACACCTTCTACATTTAGAGATTCTATGGCAATATTATCACTCATTATAAATACCGTACTTTCTGGACTATAAGGTGCACCTGTATATAAGCCGCACCACGGTTAGCTTTCACGACTCATTCACCTTCATGTAAACAAGTGTGGTGTAGCTGCTAAAACATGAGTCCAAATAAGTCCATAAACTCTGCTCTGACAAATATACCACGATTAAAATTCACATATTAGCCGCACCGCTATATAAGCCGCAGGAATCAAAGAACTTGAAAAAAGTTGCGGCTTATAGTCCGAAAATTACGGTAGTTGTTTATATATTATCAGCTTTATTCATTCATTTCTAACTGAGAAACTTAGGAGTCACGTCTGCCTGCTTTAAGTTTCTGTACTTTTTCCCGGAGCAAAGCTGAAGCCAAACGAACACAGACAAAAGCAAGAACAAACATAGACATTTATCGACAAAAGCGACCTTTCTCCCATTCATCAAACTCTTTTACAATCCTCCAACTGCATACCATTTATCTCCCTATTTTATTGTTTGCGCATCCATTGTTAGTTGTAGTTTTTGAAATCTTTATGCAGCGGACGGACCTCAGTGGATTTATAGCATGGGAGTGTAGATTAGAAGAGCAAGTCCATTTTGTGCATGTATTTTTTTCTTTTTTTTTTGCTAGTTGAGTTTTGAAAATTGATGTGCAGGTGATGAGACTTCACATTCTTCACATTTTGTTGGCTTGGACCCCAAATCAGCGAGTTTCATACTGCAGAAGTTGAGGTTTTTGTCCTTCTGGCTCCTGGTCCACTCAGAGGTCCACACAGACGCTCCCCACATCAGGGTCCAGCGAGCTCTTCGTTTCCCCCATTCGCACGGTTCTAAGTTTCAGTCAAATTCATCCATTTGAAAAGTTTGGGGTATTTTGGAACACTTACTGCTACTGTAAGAAAAGACACAAAAATACAGAGTGCTTTTGTTATTTACGCAGACATCCTGTAGATCTCAACCAAACTGAAGGCTTACACTTACATTAAAAGTAGTGCCCCGTATCACTCCAACTTTTTTTGCCAGATTGTTCCAAATGTGTCGGAGCCTTTAAGCTAGCTCATACTAGTTTGTAACACTGACATCTAGTGGACAAATGTAATCATTGCAGCTTCGGAATACTTGAATACAAAGCAATTCCCGCACTGCTTTTAATAATGACAATTTCACTATGAAGCACCTTGTTAGGTTGAATAAGATAATAACCAGGAAGCTCTGTTTTCCACTTGCAGATAACATTAAAGTCGCCAAAATCGCCAACACTGTAAAACACTCGAGTCTCCTCACCAGCCAACATTGTGAAGACATATTGATGCATCATTTATACTATGGCTGGCTAGTCAACGCCTCTCCACTACAGTGTATGCTATCGTCTAAAAGCTGTCAAACCAAATGGGCGTGTTTAATTTACCATAGACTGAACCAATGCGAAGCTGGGAAACCTATTGAGCCAATGAAACGCTTCGACACACCGACACAGTTTATCCTCGAAGAAAGCAGTGGCTGCAGAGTCCAAGACACTGTCATGTAAGTAATAATGCTTACAATATGGGACTCTATGGACAAATAATAGCCTTCAAAAAGGTCCTATTGCACATATTTAACACCAAAACAGGATTAGGTAAGCCCAACTTTGTAGCATATTTTACAAATGCTCTTGTGATAAATCAAAGCAAAGGAAGGTTTCTCACCCATCATCTGTACTTCTTAGCAAGTTTTCCCGACGTTTCGTACTCAACCTGGGGACTTCTTCAGGGATCCATTCCCTGAAGAAGTCCCCAGGTTGAGGACGAAACGTCGGGAAAACTTGCTAAGAAGTACAGATGATGGGTGAGAAACCTTCCTTTGCTTTGACTAATCCCTGTACGACTGAGGGCTTACACAAACTTCTTGTGATAAATGTACACGCATTTTTTTTTTTTTCCTAGATCTAATCAATCTTCAAGCAAATACCCTCCCTCAGTGTGGACATCCTGCAAAACATTCCCCAGTATTCCAATATTTTGCAGACACGAAATAAATCGATACAGCAGAGCAAAGTATTGTGATATTAATAATGATTTGTTCCACTTTCAGGGTTATTTATTTGTGACTCTAGTCTGTTGTATGTGACTCATGTCAGTGATGCTGGAGAATAGTGATTTCTGTCTGTGATAACGTCCTGAGTTCTGAATGATCATGTTTTTACACTCCTCAGTGTTTGCTTCAGTTTATGTACAGACCATAATAAATATGACATTTTAGTTGAGAAGTATTTGTTGTCCTCCATGTCCTCCAAATTGTTACATTTTTACGAGTTTTCCTACCATAAACATTTTCAAATTGATCTGTGCATGAAAACCACTGGTGCTGTTGACCTGAAGAAGCAGAGACATTTTTGTGTGTTTGCAGAGTGAGGCGTGTCTGTACCTGTCGCTGACCGTCCACTCAGCTTCTTCATTTAGCTAGATGTTCAAACGGCACGCTGACCTGAGGGACACAGAGACACAGAGACACAGAGAGATGAGACACAGAGACACAGAGAGATGAGACACAGAGACACAGAGAGATGAGAGACACAGAGAGATGAGAGACAGATCTGCTACACCGCAGATATTTTTCATCCACATGACAACGCACCATAAACGAATATTTAAAAAAACTCCGGGCAAAGTGGAGATTTTTGAAAACCCCGTTTATGCATTTGCGTGTAGACAGAGATAACCGGAGTTTTGCGTTTTTTCACGTCACAGTCTGCCCCCAAAACAACAACAAACAACAACTCTGATCACTGAGGGAGCATGGATCTTACTGCCTTAAAAACTGTTCGCTGCTGCAGCGGTTCACAGCAGCAAACACCCTCCACATCAGACAGCAGCAAAGTGATCACAGGGACTCACGCTTGATAACAACCAAAACAGGAGCTAACCAGGACTACCCCAGGGCTCAGGACGGGGGTCAGTGCTTATGAACATATGTCTTTACACTTTAAAGCTCCGCCCACTTCTGTGTTTTTCCCCCAACGCAGGACGTCAGAGGACTGAAAACGCAGATGTTCGGTTATGTGTGGATGCAAATTGTAAACGGAGGGGGGGAAAATATTCGGTTTTTATAATACACAGCTACGTGTGGACATGGTCACAGAGAGACACAGAGAGACACAGAGAGATACAGAGAGACACAGAGAGACACAGAGAGATACAGAGAGACACAGAGAGACACAGAGAGACACACAGACACAGAGAGATACAGAGAGACACAGAGAGATGAGAGACACAGAGAGATGAGAGACACAGAGAGACACAGAAAGATGAGAGACACAGAGAGATGAGAGACACAGAGAGACACAGAAAGATGAGAGACACAGAGAGATGAGAGACACAGAGAGACACAGAAAGATGAGAGACACAGAGAGATGAGAGAAACAGAGAGACACAGAGGGACACAGAGAGACACAGAGAGATACAGAGAGACACAGAGAGACACAGAGAGATGAGAGACACAGAGAGACACAGAGAGATGAGAGACACAGAGAGATGAGAGACACAGAGAGACACAGAAAGATGAGAGACACAGAGAGATGAGAGACACAGAGAGACACAGAGAGATGAGAGACACAGAGAGACACAGAAAGATGAGAGACACAGAGAGATGAGAGACACAGAGAGACACAGAGAGATGAGAGACACAGAGAGACACAGAAAGATGAGAGACACAGAGAGATGAGAGACACAGAGAGACACAGAGGGACACAGAGAGATGAGAGACACAGAGAGACACAGAGAGACACAGAGAGATGAGAGACACAGAGAGACACAGAGAGATACAGAGAGACTATGTCACTTTGATCTGTCACACCCTCTGGACAGAGTTTTGGACTTGGTCTCTGCTCCTGATGGACCAACGGCTCTATGTGTTTGTTATCATTGCATTTCCTGTGTTTGTGCTGTTTGATTCTCTGATCTGTGTTGGCGAATCAACAACTTTGTAAAGTCCTCCAAAGTAACTACTGTTGTGATTTAGGGCTATATAAAAATGTTGTTAAAGAAGCTAGTTCTTCTTAATTACCACATGTTCAGGTGTCTCCTCTGACGAAGGTGGAAGTCTAGCACCTGAACATGTTGTAATTAAGCAGCTTTTCTACACACTTGTCCTTTTAAAAGATAAACCATAGATTGTATATTAGGAGTGGATTGACCAAGTGCGGACATGACTGTAGTGTTAGCCTAATGCGGAAGAAGCCTATTTGAAGATAAAATAACTGGAACCAATTTCCTTATATGGGCATTTCTTCCACAGAGAACCACAGGTAAGGAGCCAGAGCAAGTCGGAGAAAAACTTTGTCCATGAGTACTTCCTTATTGGGCTTCTTTGAGCTAGCGGGTTAGCATTGTGCATCTATATACAGTCTATAAGGGAATGCGTGCATTGCAGTAGTTTTCTGACTGATCACAACAATAATAAAGTTGGGAAAAAATAGTATGTAACTTGAGGGTCGGCCCTTTGCTTGTCCACAGAGATGCCATTGTCTTTCCCTAAAAATGTAAGTTAAATTGTTGATTTAGAAATGAAAACACGTGCAGTCTTTGCCAAAGCAAGAAGAAAATATTTTGTATGTAAATTGACTCAAGTCGGTCTGCTCGAATACTGTGTGTGTTTTTGTAGCGTATGGTCTGAATATAAAAATACTTTTACTTCCTGTTTAGTAATTACATTAAATTAAAATAAGTAAACTACTTATTGTTGCACACATGCAGATTGCTATTATAGGGTATTTGTAATAATTGAGTGTTTTTTGCACCTGTGACGAGGTGATCCGTGATTGGTCGAGGCGTGGGGGGAGGTCTGACGACGACACGTTGGCTGGAGCTCCACGGTGAAGTCTCATGGCCACTTTCCTCTCTCTCTCGGCCCTCTCTGCTCTACCCGCCTGAGGAGAGCGGTTACCTACACACACACACACACACACACACACACACACACACACGTTACATACACACACACACACACACACACAAATACACACAGCAAGTTTATTTCAGCACAATTCATACAAAAGGCAACTCAAAGTGCTGAACAAAACAATTCTACACAACCTACACACACACACATATATAGAAACACAAACACACACACAAACACACCACACACATAGAAACACACACACACACACATATAGAAACACAAACACACATATAGAAACACAAACACACACACACACATATAGAAACACACACACACACACACATATAGAAACACAAAAACACGCACACACACACACATATAGAAACACACACACATAGAAACACAAAAACACGCACACATATAGAAACACAAAAACACGCACACACACACACACATATAGAAACACAAACACACCACACACATAGAAACACACGCACACACATATAGAAACACAAACACACACACACACATATAGAAACACACACACACACACATAGAAACACACACACACATATAGAAACACAAAAACACGCACACATATAGAAACACAAAAACACGCACACACACACACATATAGAAACACAAACACACCACACACATAGAAACACACGCACACACATATAGAAACACAAACACACACACACACACACACACATAGAAACACACACACACACACACACACACATACACAGAGAGGGACATAGAAACACAAACACACACACGTATAGAAACACAAACACACGCACACACACACACACATAGAAACACACACACACACACACACATATAGAAACACAAACACACACACGTATAGAAACACAAACACACGCACACACACACACACACACACACATATAGAAACACACACACACATATTGAAACACACACACACACACATAGAAACACACACACACACATATAGAAACACAAACACACACACACATAGAAACACAAACACACAAACACACATATAGAAACACAAACACACACACACAGCTTGAGAAACAACAACTGACATCAAATCCAAAGTGCTGTGTTACTGACACTTTTACGTCAGTGTAACACAACTAAAAACAATCAAACCAATAATAATAAAATAATGATTTAAAGCAGTGTCTCGTGGCTGAGCACTGACCTGACGCTGGGACCGCTCGGCTGGCTGGGGTCGCAGGTGCCGGGTCCCCCTCCTTCCTCCCTCTGTTGGCCCCTGAAGCGTTGGGACCCGGGGCCACAGCTCGTCCTCCTCCTCCTCCTCCTCTCTGACCTCCTCCTGGTCGCTCCTCTCCCTCCTTCCCCTCTCTCCTCTCCTTCTCCCCGTCCTCTGTGGTCCGGCTGGCCCCAAACTTAAGCATGTTCCAGTCGAAGACATAGTCGTAGGAGAATCCCTGTCGGTGGAAGAGGTTCCGGAAGAGCAGCCTCAGGTAGGAGTAGTCCGGCTTGTCGTCAAATCTCATGGCGCGGCAGAAGTTTAGGTATGTGGAGAAATCGTCTGGGAAAGAGACAAAGTATGTATTGATTTTATTGATTTCTTTGATAGTGTACACAATCAACGTGAATGTGAAACACTACAACATTCATAGCCAAGGCTAATTTGCAATGTCTGTCCCCAGGAGGGCTTTTAACACAATTAAAAACACGAGTTGCATGTATTTTCATAAAGAAATGTATATCAAAATTAGAGGACACTTTAAAATGGGACTAGATAGAGATAAAATAAGATAGACTTTATTGACCTCACATTTGGCGTAGAAAGAATCACTCAGATTGTGCAATAGACAGAAGAGTGCAACATGTAAAGATTTAAAATATAGTCTGTGCAGGATATAATTATGTGCAATGAAAAAGAGCAGTGAGAGCTTGTGCTTTGCAGCTAGAGGGTCCTTGTATTCGTTTCTACCTACAGCCCTTTTTGCATGTTCTCTCCCTGTCTGCATAGGTTTCCTCAGGGTGCTCTGGTTTGCCCTACCACTGAAAACGTGGACAATAGTTCAGGATGAATGAGTGTTCGACTGTGGGACAGATGCAAATTCGCCCAAGGCTACAATCCAGGGAGGTGTGTTCACTAGAGTGCACTGTTCCACACACACACACACACACACACACACAATTAACATTCTTGTGCGACTCTGGACCCCCTCCCCGTCCATCTCTGACCCAAAATGCTACTGTACAGGATTTTGTATAGACTATATAACCACTGTATGTAACTACTGTATATGTACTCTCCTATCACTGTGTGTTCAAATTAATAAAAAAAAAAAACACAAAACATGCACTGCCCCAAACTAAAAAACAATAAATAAATAAGGCTCACTGTTCATCTTGCTTGTATAAATGTGTTTGTCAGACACATGGATTAGTAGAGGACACATTGAAAAGTTTGAATATAATTGAAATAGTTATATGGTTAAAGTTGGGGTGTCGAACTCACAAACCACAAAAAAAGTACATCCTCACTCTCATAACAAACACACAAATGCATGTACTTTCGGCCTCTGTCACGTCTTTAGATCAGTTTTTTATACAGAAAAGTGAAAAAGAGAGAACCACCCTCACTCAGCCAATCAGCTCTCAGCTCCAATCATCAGATAGCGACTCACAGGGCTCTTTCTTTCATGTACGCAAAAGTTAACATGCCGGCATGTTGTGGTGATATGATATTAGTGAATAAATAAACAAGGTGCCACAGCTGGTGGTTGTTAGAGGCAGTGGTTGTTGGAGGCAGTGGCAAGGCAAGTTTATTTGTATAGCACAATTCATACACAAGGCAACTCAAAGTGCTGAACAAAACAAGAAAGCATTAAAATCATAAATAATCACAGAACATTAAAAAGAAAGATAAAAACATAAAATCCCTCAGTTGTATGCACAGCTAAACAGGACTGTTTTTAACCTGGTTTTAAACATTGTCAGGGAGGAGGCCTGTCTCACATCTTCAGGAAGATTGTTCCAGATTTTAGCAGCATGAATCTGAAAAGCAGCCTCCCCATGTTTAGTTCTGACTCTGGGCACTAACAGGAGTCCAGTCCCTGTGCTCCTCAGAGTCCGGGCTGGTTCATATGGGACTAACATGTCACTAATATATTTTGACTTGTACACAAGCAGAGCTGTTTTAAAGTCTATTCTCTGAGCCACAGGAAGCCAGTGCAGAGACCTGAGGACCGGACTAATATGGCCGTACTTCCTGGTTCTAGTCAGGACTCGAGCTGCTGCATTTTGAATGTACTGCAGCTGTTTTACAGCCTGTTTGGACAGACCTGTGAGCAGGCCATTGCAGTAGTCTAACCTACTGGAGACAAATGCATGGATAAGAATCTCCAAGTCTGCTTTAGACACTATGTTTTTGATCTTGGCAATGTGGTGGTTGTAAGCAGTGGTTGTTAGAGGCAGTGGTTGTTAGAGGCAGTGGTTGTTAGAGGCAGTGGTTGTTAGAGGCAGTGGTTGTTAGAGGCAGTGGTGGTTGGAGGCAGTGGTGGTTGTAGGCAGTGGTGGTTGGAGGCAGTGGTGGTTGGAGGCAGTGGTGGTTGGAGGCAGTGGTGGTTGGAGGCAGTGGTGGTTGGAGGCAGTGGTGGTTGGAGGCAGTGGTGGTTGGAGGCAGTGGTGGTTGGAGGCAGTGGTGGTTGGAGGCAGTGGTGGTTGGAGGCAGTCGTACTCACAGGGGAAGCCTTTGCAGAGCACTTCGATGGGAGTGGACATCTTCTTCTCACTGATGCGTTCATATTTCTGCCTCTTGGTGGCGGCCTTGAGTCCTTGCCAAGGCAGAGAGCCCAAGTTGAAGTACATCAAAACATAACCCAGGGATTCCAGATCATCTCTCCTCGACTGCTCTGAGGAAAGAGAGAGAACAGGGTGCGGGGTTTTACTTCTAAAGACTGTTTGGCATAAAATATTGGATTTAAGTGTGTAGATTAATGTTTTATTGTTCCCTCATAAAGTAGACAGGCTTTTTCTAAAATTAAAATATTGAATTAATTACAAACATGTTTCATTTAATGACCAAATCAATAGGTTATAAAGTTATAGATTTTATTATTTGGACGATTCACTAATCCCAGTCCGGGAGCTGAACACCATCATGTGTGCAGAGAGTGAATATAAAAACTTCTTTGTGATAATTTGTAGACACTTCTATGACTAAAACAGAAAAAGAAATGTGAATTTACTATTAGACAGCTTGTTTCCGTCTGTGATTGTGTGATTCTAGAAACACTCACAAAAGGCATACAAAATCATACATAATCACAGTGCAGTAAAAAGACTAAAGATAGAATTCTTCATTTGTGCAGATTTTAGCTCATAAATATGAAATGCTGCCTCCCCATGTATAGTTCTGACTCTGTGACCAGCAGGAGGCCAGTCCCTGTGCTCATCAGAGTCAACAGCAGGAGGCCAGTCCCTGTGCTCCTCAGAGTCCCAGCAGGAGGCCAGTCCCTGTGCTCCTCAGAGTCCCAGCAGGAGGCCAGTCCCTGTGCTCCTCAGAGTCCCAGCAGGAGGCCAGTCCCTGTGCTCCTCAGAGTCCCAGCAAGAGGCCAGTCCCTGTGCTCATCAGAGTCACCAGCAGGAGGCCAGTCCCTGTGCTCCTCAGAGTCCCAGGTGAAGAGAAGAGCAGGTGAGGAGAAGAGGAGATGTAGAGGTGAGGAGGAGAAGAGGTGAGTAGGTGAGAGGTCTGAGGAGGTGAGAGGATGAGGAGGTGAGAGGATGAGTAGGTGAGAGGTCTGAGGAGGTGAGAGGATGAGGAGGTGAGAGGTTTGAGGAGGTGAGAGGATGAGGAGGTGAGAGGATGAGGAGGTGAGAGTTACCGATGCCCAGGTGGGTGTTGATGGAGGCGTAGCGTGCGGTCCCGGTCAGGTTCTTGTTCTCGCGGTAGGGGATGTGCTGGTGGGTGCGGGCGTCCCGGTACTTTTTGGCCAAACCGAAGTCGATGATGTAGACCAGGTTTCCCCTTTTGCCCAGACCCATCAGGAAGTTGTCCGGCTTCACGTCACGATGGATGAAGTTCTTGGAGTGGATGTACTCGATCCGGCTGATCTGCGGAAGAGGAAGGAAGATAATTATTATTATTAAATCTCTTCTTGAGAACACTTTAGATTAGCTCTAACTAACAGCTAATAAAGAGCTCATTAGTGTATTCTAACTCTAACCCTGACCCACAAGAGTCAGTTTGTAGTTAGTTAGATGTTGAATAAGGCCAATAGATAGATACTTTATTTATCCCCGTAGGAGAAATTCAGGTGTCCAGCAGCAGAAGACTCATCCAGGTTTGTTGTACAGTCTGACAGCCGAAGACACAAAAAATCTCTGGAAACATTCCGTTCGGCAGCGCAGTGATAGGAGCCTGTTGCTACTCCACTGAGCGGCCATAGTGTCATGCTGAGGGTGTCTGGAGTTACCCAGGATGCACTGCATTAGAGCCCTCATTCTTCTGTCGAGCCGGTTACTGTCTCTGAGGTCAGACTGCCGCCCCAACATGCAACCCCGAGGAACACGGCACTACAGTAGCTACCACAGACTGGAAACATTTGTGCAACATTTGACTGCTCACGTCGAAGGACTTCAGTCTACTCAGAAAGAAAAGTCTGCTCTGAACTTTCTTATAGACAGCATTGGCCTGAGCTGACCAGTCCAGTCTGTGGTGCAGGTGGACTCCCAGGTATTTGCAGGACTGTAGCACTTTGATGTTCTGTCCATTTAAGTGTGACCGGTCGATGGGAAGGGCTCCTGTGAAAGTCAATGATCATCTCCTTGGTCTTGGACACTTTGAGAATCAGACCATTCCTCCCACTCGAGTCTGAGAAGGCAGCCACCACCTCCCTGCACTCTGATACTTAGTTTAGATCTAAAATGTCTTCTTCAAAATGCGCAGCAAGAGCTCAGATTAGCATAAAAAAAGGTGCTCCCTTAAAGTCAGTTCAAAAAAGGGTACAACTTATTTTGAATAGAAATGAATTGAAATATAATAATGTAGTTTCATACATCGCTGAAGTAGTATTTGAGAATTAGGGTCTGCATACAAAAGCTTCAGTATCGACTTACTACACAACAGCGGTAGAGAGTTACAGAACACATACAATACCACTGCCTGGGGAAATATAACACATTCAAATAAGATAAAGAAAATATCCCTCAAATGAATTGGTTGTCATAATTTGACGTATGTTTTGATTTTTATGTATGTATACTATATACTTTATAACAAGTCAAATACACATTTCCTTACAGTAAAATGTTTAATAACAATCAATTAATCTAAATCCCTGGTTGTCAGTTTTGTACTTTATTGTCCCCATATGTCTTCACTGTGTGGGGACAATCATAGGGTCTTATCTTCTAACCAGCTTCTTCCACATTCTGCCAAAACGAATAGGTGCATGCCAGACCTATTGTACACGTTTTTGTGGTAGGGGAAACCAGAGCACCCGGAAGAAACCTACGCAGACACAGGGAGAACATGCAAACTCCACTCAGGAAGGCCCTGTTCTGACCGGGATTTGAAGCCAAGACCTTCTTGCTGAGACCCACCGAACTGCCCAAAATCAGTAACAATAACTGTTACTGACTGCATGTAATCGTGTGTAACATCCATCCATTTTCTACCCTTTAATCCAACAATAATAAAAACAATAATAATAATACATTTGTTTTTTTATACAGCTCTTTTTGGGACACTCAAAGGTGCTTCACAGGTCATTATTCTTTCGCCTGCATACACAGTGACACACACACACACATACACACACACACACACACACACTCTGATGTGGGTGAAGAAACCACAGTTTGGCACTTTACAGCCGCACCCGCCCTCACTGGCTCCCGGTGTTCCCAGGGGTCCCCCTTCACAGTACTAATCAAGCCCTACCCTGCTGAGCTCCAGAGGTCTGGCAGGATCTGGCTTTTCACCTGCAGGTACAGGTACGACATCTTCGATAATAGAGTGAATTTGAGTGATTTTTTTGTTTTTGCTCAGCACTTTGAGTTGCCTTGTCTATGAATAGTGCTCTACAAATAAACGTCCCTGATTTTGCAGTGAAATGTGGTGTTGGAGGCTCTCACCATCTGATCCGCCAGCAGCAGCACGGTCTTGAGGCTGAACTTGCGAGAGCAGAAGTTGAAGAGATCCTCCAGACTGGGCCCCAGCAGATCCATGACCATCACGTTGTAGTCCCCTTCAGCCCCGCACCACTTTATGGACGGGATTCCCACTGAGGACCAGGGCTATTACTGTCAGTATTACAAGATCGTTGATGTACAAATGTTTTCTCCATATTCTAACATGGAGATGGAGGTATTTTTTCGTTTAACTGATTAGTTGCGGTGAATGCAAACATGATTTTCTTTTAATTTAACACGGATAATGCTGAAGCCGTGTTCTGATATAAATAACACATAACAATAATACTGTAGCTATGTGTAAAAAACTGCCTTTTGGCTCCGAAAAAAACTGAATGTCTACAGCCACTTATAGTTGCAGCCCCAGAGACCACCCCTCAGGAGCTCTGTGTAGACTCACTGCTCTCACCTCCGCCTTGCATCATCTTGTAGAACTTGCTCTCGATGTGGAGCTGTGGGTGCTTCGTCTTGACACATTCCAGTTTTATAGCCACTTCCTCCCCAGTCACAATATTAGAGCCTGAAATAGAAACAGAAAACAGGAAGTGAAAGTATCAATATGTAAGATTTTCATGTCAAGTCATGATTAAAGGGCCTTAATCTGTCCAAAGGCGTTAATAAAACATGGTCTTTTACAGTACTTCTTTAACTGATCAATATTTCAAAATTTGTTTTACAGCCCCTAAATCTTGTTATTGTTTTCATTTGATCCTGGTGGCCAGAACTCACCGCGTCGAGCCAATCTCACTGGTAAAGTATGCGACCCCAGAACTAAAATATGTCTCATTATGATTCTCAAAACATCAATAAAAAAAAAAAAAAACTCTTCTTTCCAGCTGTTATGGTCCCAGCTGGATTCGTCTGCATATCTGGCAACCTGAGTCAGGGAGAGTGGAGAGGCTGCAGTACCACTTTTGGCCACATTTTACATACTGCTCCTTTAAACTCTTTGATTGTGCTTGACTTGTTTTGGCGAGTTACACTTTAAATAAATCCATTGTGGTAGTAAATTATATGAAACAAGAATCTATGTCTTAAAAATATTGAATGATTTCTGGAGTTAATGACTGTGTGACTTTTCCATGTAAATTTAACCTTTTCGAGAGCAGGTTAAATACGAACAGTCCTCCTTCTCTTCAGTCTAATTAAAGTCATTTAAGATTCAAGATTCAAGATTAATTCATTATGTCCCGTAGGAAACTTGTCTTGGACTCACAAGCTGCTACATTGAAAATACACATAAGACAGGTCGCTGCTCACAATTGTTGTCATGTAATTTAATTTCCATCCCCTTTATTAGTCCATTTCTGAGTAGAGGTGGGCAAAGTGGGGTTAAGTGTCTTGCCCAGGGACACATCGACAGCAGACATCAGTGGAGCAGATAACATGAGTTGTTTGTTCCCCCGTCACAACAAAATTCCAACATAGATAGATACTTTCTTGATCCCTGTTGGAGAAAGGCAGGTGTCCAGTAGCAGCAGAAACACATCCATCCAAACACACAAAACAAATAAATTGATCTTTCTAAAAATATAACAATAATAATAATAATATGCTACAGCCCTACTGGTCACAGCAGCAGAGGTGGAGCAGGCCCGCTTGGTTCGGACCGATTTCTCTGCTCTGGTCCACAGTAAAATGCTAAATGCTTCATTAGCATTTTTCAAAAAGTTTATCTGCTTTGGTCTGGACCAGTGCAAAACCATGAATACTGTACTCCAGCAACATCTCAGGTAGAAAAAAGCAAGAAAATTACAATTGTAAAACACAACAACTGTTTCAGAGCAACTTAGGACTTGGAGCCATAAAAAAACAAAAACAGTACAAAACAGGGGCCATCATGTCAAACAAGGGCCAAATATTTCAAACTAAACTTTCTACAAAAAAGTGTGTTGGGGAAATTGTTTTCTGGTAATGACAAGCATTTACCAGACCCAGAAGAAGTAAACCAGAACATAATCAATCCAATCTAGATCTATTACTCCAGTGTTCTTAAGGATGTATCTATTTCATGTTTTTATAATGTCCTGTACAGTGTCCTTGGGTGTTTTGAAAGGCACTTTTAAATAAAATGTAGTATCATTATTATTATTATTATCATTATTCCGTGATGTTCTTACCCAAATAGATGTCTCCAAAGGACCCGCTGCCGATCTTGCGGCCGAGGCGGTACTTGTTCCCCACTCGGAGCTCCATGGCGCCCGGAGCTCTTGAACTTCACTGAAGGAGTAAACAACACAAGTAGAAGACATGCACACAGTTCATCAATCACAGCTGATCAATATGGGGGGAGCGGACAGCGTGGTGCAGGGCTGGTGCAGAGAGCCCATCACACTATCAAGCTTCAGGGGGCTGCGTTTAAAAGTTAGGGCCGTCGCAACCAAGTAGACTGAGACATCACAAGTTATGTACAATGGTGATAATCAAAATCTAAATGGAAATAGAAAACCACCTGCCATGTGAGCGTTGCAAGATGAGGGGCTGAAGTTTTGGATTTTATTCTAGTTATGTATTGACACATTAGTAAATTGTCTCTTCTGTGCCACTGTATTTACTCAATGCTGATTACAAGTCCTGAAATCCAAGTCTGGTCTCTTGACTCCTCGGTACATTTATATGCAAGTGTACATAATATTTTTTTAATGAAAGATCTTTTCTGCATAAGCGCCCCTACCTGACTTAACTTATGATTTTGCACTTGTATTGAAACTGTTTTGGTTGATCGATTTCACAGTATCAATTTGTTGGTGCACACTGGGGACTTTCTGGGGACTTTTGTAAATGTATTCCAATGTGGTTTTACTGAAAATAGCAAATAAAATGAAACTGAATCTGAATCTCATGTGTCTGTGCCACTGAGATTAGTTTAAAGGGGCATTATCCAAAATATTAGGAAAGAACCGCCCTTTCCAATTTATGAACAAAACTCTCTGGTCTTATTTGACAAACATGATTGACAATTGGGAATGATTGAGAATTGGGAGGACCAATAGTTTTGATGATCCACCAGGAAGTACAAAATCCTTCTATATACCTTTAACGAATTCAGAGCTGAAGTGGATCAGTCTCTGTCCATGTGTAAAAACTACAGCACCACAACAGCTTGCACGCTGTCACCACGTTTGACATTGCCCACGAAAAAAATAAAATAAATAATAATAATAAAACGAGGCGAAAAAGCACAGACTTGTCATTCACCATATATCTGTATTATTTAATTCTTAATTTTGTTTTAGTTCCACGCCCTTAAAACTACGATGCTACGATGCGCGTGACATGCTACAATACAAACATGCTAGCGGAGAATTGTGGCTAAAAACATGTGCTAAAAACATCTCCCCTGGGTCGTGCCCTACATACAGACAAGAAAATGAGAGAAAATGTGTTGTAATTGAAAATGTATGAATGGATGGCTGACAGAGCAGAAAATGTGCCAAAATTCCAAACAGCCGCGCCCTCTGATGCGCCAAACTAAAGTCATACTAATGATGATGTTCTGTAGTTGTAATGACACATCTGTCTAAAAACAAGCAATCAACCAGGACCCACCTCCTTGTTCCACGCCTCTGATGGTGCCTGGGTGCCCCCGGTGTTTAGTCACTCAGGACCCTGGACAGCGGCATCGTGATCATAACTTCTGTGGATGTAGCTACACGTTCAAAAGGGGAATAAAAATCCCAAAAATAAAAGAAGCGAATCCAGATGGGGAGATTGTAAATACGGGAGGAAAGCAGACGGTACAGCGAGGTTCTTCTTAAAGGCTGTGCCCCGGTTCTCTCGCGGAACACACCCCCACCGCCCGGGATCACGTTACGCCATTGACCGTATGTCTATGACGTCATTACCAGCTGTGCAGACATGAATGAAGTGGACATTCTGCTGATTTATTGATTGACTGAAACAGACTCATTATTATTGTCAGCTTTCCAAATGCCTTTCACTTAAATCAATTATTGTTAGCACAGTTTGTTTATTCATTTACGCATGATGGGAAAGATGCAAAAGTACCATATACTGACAGCCAAATGAACCAACTGCAACTCTGAGGAGCACAGGGACTGGCCTCCTGCTGGGACTCTGAGGAGCACAGGGACTGGCCTCCTGCTGGGACTCTGAGGAGCACAGGGACTGGCCTCCTGCTGGGACTCTGAGGAGCACAGGGACTGGCCTCCTGCTGGGACTCTGAGGAGCACAGGGACTGGCCTCCTGCTGGGACTCTGAGGAGCACAGGGACTGGTCTCCTGCTGGGACTCTGAAGAGCACAGGGACTGGCCTCCTGCTGGGACTCTGAGGAGCACAGGGACTGGCCTCCTGCTGGGACTCTGAGGAGCACAGGGACTAGCCTCCTGCTGGGACTCTGAGGAGCACAGGGACTGGCCTCCTGCTGGGACTCTGAGGAGCACAGGGACTGGTCTCCTGCTGGGACTCTGAGGAGCACAGGGACTAGCCTCCTGCTGGGACTCTGAGGAGCACAGGGACTGGCCTCCTGCTGAGACTCTGAGGAGCACAGGGACTTGCCTCCTGCTGGGACTCTGAGGAGCACAGGGACTGGCCTCCTGCTGGTGCCCGGATTCACAAGAGGAGGCAGCATTTCAGATTCATGCATCTAAAATCTGAAACTGTCTTTCCAAAAATGTGAGACAGGCTTCTTCTCTGACAATGGTCAAATCCAGATTGAAAACCGTTCAGTTCAGCTGCGCTACAACAAAAGGATTTGACTTTTACTATTTTGTGTATGTACTGTGGTCATTTCTATCTTGTTTTGTTACGCACTTTGAGTTGCCTTGATTATGAATTGTGTTGAACAAATAAAAATATGACATACCACAGAAAAAGAACGAAAGTCCTGTTGAGGCTTTGAGAAGACAGAAAAGTGCCAAAACACGTCACACCCTGAAGCGTATGACTCATTCTTTCTTACTAGTATCTCATGTTTTCCAATAAGATAAAGGGAGCAAGTTGTGGGCTGACTCATACACATTTTACTTTTCCAAAACGCTTTTTGTTGGCTGAGCAAAATATTATTAACGGGATAAAAGTTAAGAGTCTTCCTGCGACAGTGAACCAAATCACAGCTGTTGCTTAGATCGCCAGTAACATCAGACATGAGAAATAAGACGCGAGTAATGTTTGAGGATTAAGGACAATAAGCTCCCAACAAGAGTATTGTATATGCAGCTGTTATTCTATCACTTAATTGACGGTTGTGTATGAATCCAGACTCTTAAACCGAGATCTTGAAATAACCAATGACTCCTCTGGCCCTTGGAAAAGCCATGTTCCAGCTTCTTCCCTCCGGCAGAAGATGTCGCTCGTTGAGATGCAGGACTTCTTTCCACAAGATGTTTTCGGTTAAAACAAAGCATTTTAATAATCTTTAATGTTTCCTTTACTTTTTGCTCTACTTGTCTGGGGCACACTGGGGACAATATGGCTAGCTTTACTGCAAATGGCTAATATTATGAATCTGAATCTCCCGGAGCAGTCATTTTGACAATTTTTAGTTTTGGAAGCGTAATTACTCAAGAGTATGTACATTATTGGTCTTCATAACTTTCTGAATTTCTACATGTACAACGTGTCTGTCCTTTATTATTAAATTATTTTTTTATTTCTGAAATGTATAGTTCGTCATTTAACTCCAAGAGCAAGATTTAGTTACCATAGCAACACTGTTAACTTGCAGCAGTTAGCATTAGCAATTTTCAATAAACGGTTCTTGCTGTTATTTTAGTTATATCAACCGGTATTTATTGAAAACCTCATAAATTACCTACTTAAATTCAATCAAGTGGAGAACAAAACATTTTTTGGGGGGGGTGGTATTCTTCAGTGATCTATTTAAATGGGAGCAACTATGAGTTACATAATTCTGTGTGTGTTAAAAACATAACTTGATATTGAAGACTCAACGGAGCAAAAGGTCTCCAATAACATTAACACATTTTCCAGATTATAGACAAACTACAACTTTCGGAAACAATGGTAGTTTTCTTTTCCTCCTGCTCATTTTTGAGGTTAAAACATCATGTTAGAAATTCGATGTATGTAAAGTTTGTTAGTAGTAAATTTAAGAAACTCCATCCATCCATTTTCTACCTTTTGATCCATTTCTGGGTCAGGGGGGTGGCAGTCAGAGCTGCACCCAGTACACAGAGCACCAGCCCCTCACTGATCCTCCTGCAGGTGCTGAGTCCACAGGAGCTGAGATCTTTCAGTGGTGGCTTCAGGCAAAGTGGGGTTAAGTGTCTTGCCCAAGGACACAACGACAGCAGTCATCAGTGGGAGTTGATGGAGAAGGTGCAGAGGTGGGAATTTAAGAAACTTTATATTTTTATTTCATGGCTACCATAATCTATTCTCTACTTAATAACTTGTTTGCACCAAGAGTTTGATACATGGCAATAATGATGATGTACACTGAACTAGAAATAAATACTCATCAAAAATAATCTCACCTGAAATAAAAGCCAATCTCCAGACTTCAATTCAACCTTTATTACCTTGTTCTTTAAATTAATTTCCTCTCCTTTGCAACATTTGAAATAAAAGAAAACACCCTGAACAGGAGTGATAATAAAGACCGACTTAATTTAAATGGATACATAATAACAAAAACAGTAAAACATAACAGTAATGTCTTTAACGTGTGTAAAACACTGTTCCAGCTCAGCTTGGTATGGTAGGATTTGGCATTTGAGCAGAAATGCCTTCAGTTGGTTGCTTCGTCTTAAAAACAAAATATTCTCTTATTGCATTCGACAGTAAATAATACAAACAAAAACAATGCTGCAGCTAAAAAAAAAGAGAAAGAAATCAAACTTAAAAAGACATATGCAATAGTGCCATTGTTTTTGAACTTTTAAGCTGTCACAATGTCCAGTCTGTTCTCTCACACATACATGCTTCCTTACACAACATGTCAGTTTTATTTTTTTTCACTTCCCTGACGGTGGCCGATACGTATTCAAAAGGCAAGCACACTCATAAGCACGCGACTAGTTTATCATGAATCTCTCGTGGACAGGAAAAGAAAAAGAAAACAAATCAAACACAATAAAAGGACATTCAACATGGTAGCAATACGCACTCGATATCTTCGTCTCTACATTGTCCTCCGTCCAGTCACACATGCACACAGAGGCAGGCGGGAGGGCACCTGGCACAGCGAGTACTGACGTCACCGTGGACGTCCTGACGCTAGAGAATAACCAATGTGATCCGAGTAAGAAAAAATACAAGCGAGGTCAGTGTTCTTGAAGGACGACAATGGACATCTCTGGGTTTTCACAAAGTTTCACACAAATTGTTATTTTTTTTCCCCCCCTACCCACGCTCTCTCTCTCTCTCTTTTAAAAATAACAAAAGCTAGACAACCGACATACATCAAGGAGAATACAATTTTTCTTGTCAATATAAGCAGTGTGTAACGGATGAAAGGCTGTTGCTGCTGAGAAGGTTTGCGGAGCGGCCGAGAAGCCAAGGCCACTGCTGTTGTAACATGATGGTCGTCCAGTATGGGCGGTAGTAGCTGTGTAGAGTCTCAGACAAAGTGGACAGACGCCAACGACCCAGGTGTTAAGTGCAAGTTTGGCTAACAATGATTTTTGTTTTTTGTTTAATTTCCTTCTCTCCGAGCCTGGGTCCCGTGTTGGTGGCCGATTCCCACTGAAGGCAGAAGTGTCAGTACCGACTCTGGATCCGAATCTCGATCGTCCGTTCGTTTTCAGTAGTGTGGCGTCCTCGGTTCTCCGTCACTGCGAGAACTCGATGTGCGACGGCCGGATCTATGGGGGCTCAGTCCTCGAGTCTGATTTTTTTTGAGACTCACTTAAATACTAATACAAAAAGAAGATCAGAGTTGTGGCACACTTGGAACAGCAAGAGCTAAACTTGTTAACATGTGTGACACCGGCTGAGCCTGTCTACAGTGCATGCCTGAGTGATTGGGTCTCTGAATGCATAAAATGGGACTTGGAATAAAACCAAAAAGCAGTCCTACTCACGAGTCCTAAAGAGTTGAACAAGTTTACCTTCTCCTCCAGTTCAAGTTTTACAGTCATCTTCATTTATCATTGAATGGGTTAACGTACAAGAAAGAAAAGGGAGACAAAGGTACTGCATGTGACCTGTAATATGGTCTGTTTGTCGAGTGACCAGTGTAGCTTAATTCTACATAGTCTCTGAGTACATAAATACAGAGCCTAATGTGTTTTATATGAGTGTAATATGAGCACGGATATAATACCGCTCAAATGGAGTCAGTGCCTCCACCCAGCAGGTCCCCGGGCAGCAGTGAGGCGGGGCTGCCCATCTGATGACGATCCTCCAGTGCGGGAGAGCCCCAGAGGCTGTTGCTGTGATAACCTCCTCCACTCATGCCTCCCATGCCCCCCCACAGAGCCTGCCTCCCCACCTCCACTCCTCCAGCACAACCAGCCCCATTGCTGCTCCACTGGGGGAAGATGCCCAGGCCAGGCCCATGGGAGGCGGTCTGGTCTGAGGAGCTGCCTGTGCTGTCCAAACTCTGCCATCCCGAGCTGTTGGGCCCAGCTCCAGTTGTAGAGGCCGCTTCTCCTCCCACTGGCCCTGCACTGCCCTGTCCTCGCTCACCTACACTGCCGTTAGCCCCGAGCACAGGGGCAGCAGCAGGTCCCGAGCCCGCAGAGCCAGGCTGAGTGCCTCCGCTTCCGCCTCCTCCTGCCTGGGAATGTGCGATGTAGCGAGCCACATCTTCCTCGCTCACAAACTCTGCCAAGATGGTGGTGTTTCCTAAAACACACCTGAGCACACAGACATAAGGTGTCAATAGCATGTCAATCCAATTAAATCTATTATTGTATAGCCCTAAATCACAACAGAAGTTATCGCTGAGGCCATCACAAAACTGATTCTTGGAGCTGTGCTGGTGAATCAACAGCCAGTTCCAACACAAGAAATGGAACAATGTAAAATACATAGAGCCATTGGTCCATAAGGGCAGATGACCAATAACAAGAAATAATTGGTTCTTCAATTCAGACAACAGTAAGTTAGCAAAGTTATTACTTCTGTCTTAAGATGCAAGTATACCATCAAAACATGTCAAGGTAATAATATCGCAAACATTTCTGTTGACTAGTATAGAAGAACCAAATACATATATTCCTAGAAAGAAGACAAGATGAAGCTTCCAAAATGTGTCAACAAACAAATCATACAAAACAACTATTATGTAAATCTACAGAATAAATGTAGATGCTTACATGTGAAGAGCACTCTGGGCTTTGGCAGCTTCTTGTTTGGAGCTGTAGCGGATGAGGGCTGTTCCCTGGGTCAGGCCAAGGTGAAAAGTCAGGAGAGGACCGTGCTGCATGCAGATGGTCCTCAGGGTGGAGCCATCGATCTGTGGGAGGAACACACGTGTGAGATGTTGGACCGGTGTCTTTAAGCATTCTTCATCATTTCAGGAAGAGCCTTGTGTACCTGAGGAGTGAGATTGCTCAGCACTAACCAACAACTTTCCCGAGGGTTTCCATCGCTCCAGGTTGTGACTATAATTAAAATAAAACAAACAATGACATTCTGCTTTGTACAGAACCAATCACCTTTGTAAAAGCCACTGCTTTAAGATGGAATATTTTAAAGATTTAATAATATCTTGCTGATTACACATACAAAACAAGTCAATATGGTTTACCAGTTGTGCCTGAACCATTGCTCCAGCCCCTTCCAGCCAAACGCGGGGCTCCACCTAACCATGGGGAGGGGGAGGGCTGCTTCTGACTGGCAAGCCCCGGAGGAGGTCGGGACAGCAAGTTCTGGCCGCCCCCACGATTAGCTTTCCACGATTTGTGTCCGATGGGTTCTGGAGGCCAGCTGGTCTTGAAGTCAGTGTACTTTCCTAAAAATAAAAGAAATCAAGATCATCATTTGCTCTTTTGTACCAGAGCCTGTGTTGTTGGTCCCTGGTGGTGATTACCCGAGTTGTGTGCGTTTGAGAGAGGGCTGTCTGAGGCACTGAAAGGCCAGGCACCAGGTGAAGGCAGCAAGGTGTTCAGGGGTGGAGTGGAATCTGCAGAACACATCAAAGAGAACCACGCTAAGAAAACTCAAGTATGTCAATATACAGTTGTGTGCGAAAGTCAGGGCACCCCTTTAAAAACAGCATATTTTATATATTTAAAAATGTATATTCATATTTACTGTCTCTCTGGTATATGGGAAAAAAAGATAATATTGTCAGGAAACATTAATGCATTTAATGCATTAATGCAATGTTACATTTTATTTTATAAATTGAACAAAATTACAAAAATTAAAAACATAATTTTGGCATGTGCAAAAGTCGGGGCACTCTACAGCATCAGTACCTTCAGTACTTAGTAACACCCCCTCTGGCAGATATCACAGCTTGTAAACGCTTTTTATAGCCAACAACAAGTTTCTGGATTCTATTATTTGGGATTTTTCCCCATTCTTCCTTGCAAAAGGCTTCCAGTTCTGCAATATTCTTAGGACGTCTTGCATGCACAGCACTTTTAAGATCTACCCACAGATTTTCGATGATGTTTAAGTCGGGAGACTGTGAAGGCCATTCCAAAACCTTCAGCTTGCGTTTCTTGAGGTAGTCCATGGTGGATTTGGAGGTATGTTTAGGATCATTATCCTGTTGTAGAAACCATCCTTTTTTCAGCTTTAGCTTTTTTACAGATGCTGTGATATTTGCCTCCAGAATTTGCTGGTATTTAATTGAATCCATTCTTCCCTCCACCCGAGCAATGTTTCCTGTCCCACTGGCTGCAACACAACCCCAAAGCATGATGGATCCACCCCCATATTTAACAGTTGGCAAGGTGTTCTTTTCATGAAATGCTGCTCCTTTTTTTCTCCAAACATACCTTTGCTTATTGTGGCCAAAGAGTTCTATTTTAACTTCATCAGTCCACAGCACTTGTTTCCAAAAGTCATCAGGCTTCTGTAGATGTTCTGTTGCATATTTTTGACGTTGTATTTTATTATGAGGTCGTAGATAAGGTTTTTTTCTGCAGACTCTTCCATGAAGGTCTTGTTTGTGCAAGTATCGGCGCACAGTGGAAGGGTGCACCACCACTCCTGAGTCTGCTAAATCTTCCTGGAGGTCTTTTGAAGTCAAATGTGGGTTTTGGTTTACCTTTCTGACCAGACTACAGGCTGTTCTCTCCGAGAGTTTCCTTGGTCTTCCAGATCTCTTCTTGACCTCCACAGTTCCCCTCACCTGCCATCTCTTAATTATGCCTCGCACTGTGGAAACTGCAAGCTGAAAACGCTTTGCTATCTTCTTGTAGCCCTCCCCGGCATTGTGGGCATCAATTACTTTCATTTTTTCTGTCTTACACAGCTTCTTAGAGGAACCCATGGTTGCTGAGTGTTTGTACAAGGTTTGTGGAGTCTCCGTATTTAAGAAACCCTCAAATTGGCACCAGCTGGCACTCCCTAATGACAATTGTTGACACATGCTTCAGGACCAATGAGCTGGTAGAGGTCTGAGCTTGTAAAAAGAATCTGACACTTTGAAACTCTCAGGGTGCCCCGACTTTTGCACATGCCAAAATTATGTTTTTAATTTTTTAAATTTTGTTCAATTTATAAAATAAAATGTAACTATGCATTAATGTTTCCTGACAATATTGTCTTTTTTCCCATATACCAGAGAGACAGTAAATATGAATATAAATTTTTAAATATATACAATATGCTGTTTTTAAAGGGGTGCCCTGACTTTCGCACACAACTGTAAGTCATGTAACGACAGACACAAAAGGACCCTCACCATTATTGTCCAACAACTGGTGCTCACTGTCGTTGAGACCGGGAGACACGGAGTTTCCCATCATCGCTGGCGTAAGGTACGGATCTGTATCAGGGTCGACGCGGTCAATTCCCTTCCAAGGCACACCAGGCTGGAATTCTGAAGAGACGGGTGCATTAAGATTAAGAAAATGTCAGTGTTGTTGCATCACAAGTTACAGAACAGTAGGAATGAGGAGCACACAGCACAAGATAAACAAACAATAACTCTAACTAGACATAAAATCTATCTTTAGCAAAATAAAGACGCAAGAATAGAATATTGTATATATTAGTGAAAGAAATATAAATATATAGTATGGGGGCGACAGTAGCTCAGTTGGTAGAGCATTGGCCTTTGAGCCTGAAGGTCGTGGGTTCAAGCCCACCGTAAGACCTACTTCACGACTCCCACTGATGACTGCTGTCGTTGTGTCCTTAGGCAAGACACTTAACCCCACTTTGCCTGATCAGTGAGGGGCTGGTGCTCTGTGGACTGGGTGGCATCTCTGGCCACCCCCCCGACCCAGAAATGGATTAAGGGGAAGAAAATGGATGGATGGATATAGTATGTTTACATCTGTACATGTTAGCAGCATGAGGGTCTGGGACACAGTGACACATATGGTTCTATATTGCACATTCTGAGATGATTCAGATTATTCTTGCACAGACACACGACATGTGAGGTCAGGTCAGCACTCGTTTGTCCTCATTAGTTTAGGGAAACAACAGTTAAGCTTTATATATAAATATAGTTCAAACCTGGAGGCCAGCTGGGTGCAGCAGTCGGCTTGGCCCCCATTTTGTTCCCAGGTGTGCGATGCCAGTTATCACTGAGCCCGTCTCCTACCATCATGTCATACTGCGAATAGGGCGAGCCCCCAGGCATTTTCATGGGAGTCACAGGACCTGAGAGATGGAATGATCAGTCACAATGATACAGTTTAAACCATTAATCTGGTACTCACCATTTTTGTGGAATGCATTATCGGCATGAGATGAGTCTGGTGACGACTGGCCTTCCATCATCCATTTGAAACGCGATTGCTGTCCACTAAAGTCCTTCATGGGCCCTTGCCCCCCAATAACGGAGCTGCCCAGGTCCAGACCTGAGAAGTTCATCCCAGAACTAAAGCCTGCAACATTTAATCATACAATTATTCCTTTTCAACACTGTAATAAGAAACATCACAAAGAGAAAGATGGTACTGACCAGAGTATGGCCCATGTGGTTTCTGTTGTAAATCAGCTACAGATCCAGGCAGTCCTGAGTGGGACAGGGCATCGGCTCCAGGCATTTTAGGACCCACTCCTCCTACAGTGTGGTGTGAAGGAGACAGTTTGGAGCCTCCGACCAAACCCCCAACCTGCTGCTGCTGCCTTTGCTGTTGGAGCACCGCCATAATCCTCGCAAGCTAAATGTGTTGTTCAATGTTAAAAACGATAGAATGTAATATAATAATTTATGCAGTGTGAATTAATTGAGACCTGCTGAGGATCTGCCTGCTGCCGCACATTGGGAGAGAATTTCCTCTGGTTCTGCAGAAGCTGCTGCTGTTGCTGCTGCTGCTGTGGCTGCTGCTGGAGGAGGAGCTGACAGGCCTGAACAAACAAGATTGAACAAAACAGAAAAATGAGGAAAACGTGGCGTTCTCAGACAGCTCTAGTACTCGTGCAGCTACTCACCAGCTGAAACTGGATGTGAGGGGGGTAGATGCTGCCAAGCATGGCAATATGCTGTGGGGACAGTTGAGGAGGAAACACACCTCCCCCAACACCAGCCACTCCTCCCACAGAGCCGACACCCCCTACGCCTCCACTGGGAGGGGGCATCTGCTTCAGCACAGAGCCTGGCACCTGAGAGACACAACACCTGTTACCACAGAAACGCACTGCTGCATTCACGGCGAGACAAACCATAAACACTGGGCCGTTCTTTGCCAACACTTGCATGATAATCCATCACTTAAAAAAAACAACTCAAAATACCTGAGGCGACAAGAACTGATGAGGCACTTGTGCTCGGATCCCCGGGGACTGGTTCATGGGAGGGACACTTGGCTGGTGTCTTGATTGAGGCATCCCGCCAACATTTCCAAAGATACCCTGGTTACCCTGATACCAGCAAACCATGACCAGAAATTAAATAAAGCGCAGACAAAATAACTTAAAAGTATTATTGAAATAACAATCTACTCAAATGCCAAGGGGATTACAATAAAATAAAAACAGGATCTTATGTGCGAGTTAAGATGTTTGCAGAAAATGGGGGAACCCGATGGAACCCAGACGTGATAAACACAGCAGAATGTTAATTATAATAGTAGTGTAAAAAGATGTTGTACCTTATCATAGAACGCAGGATCTCCAGGTGCAGCATCCTTGACCCCAGACGGACGGTAACCCATTCCTACTCCTCCTCTTACAGCTTTCCTCATGTCCCCATTGTAATCATTCATCATGCCCCTTTTCTCTGCTTCCATCTTTTTGTCCAGCAGGGAATTAGGGCCCATATCCATAGGTGAACCACCAGGATCATCATTCTGTCCAGTACAAACAAGCAAATGCATTTAGGAATAGAGAATACATTAAAGAAAGAAGCTTCTCTATTGATATTAACGGGTCTCACCAGCATTCCCATATTTGAAAATTGTCTATTGATGGGACCCAGCCATGAGTCTCCAGACTTTAATGGACCCTGCGAACACAGATCACATTATGTACTGCATAGGATGATGGGGTTTCTAACCAAAACATTAGTCTTAACGGGGCTCCTCTTAAGCTGCAACAAGTATATATAAGATTGATTAGATTGATTTTAACATGATGTGCATTATGTACTAAAACAACCACAACGTGCATTTTAATCTAAATAAACAAATCATTGAAGACAAAACCATTGTACCAGAGACAACTCACACAGTTGATTAAATGGATAGGTCATTCAATTCTATTTCTCTTACTTTGTTATTGGGCTTCTTCCCAGGGTGATTTTGTCCCCAGCCTGCATTACTTCCTTGACCCCAAGAGGAGCCACTCCCCTGGGAGCCGGTGCTGTTCCACATGCCGCCTCCTTCCTCCTCCTCCTCCCAACTTGAGTGACGTGAGGCTGCCATAGAGCCCTCTTTGTCTCCCCAGCCATCTTGCATAGACTTTGACCCTGACGGTAAACAGAGGTGAATATTGAATTAAAGAGAGTATAATCACCATATATATAAGTGCTCTTATATGTTCTTTACCAGATTTAATAGGGTTTGGAGAGGAACTCCCCCATCCTGTTGTCTTCCCACCAACATCATCTGATTCGCCCCAACCAGTGGGAGCATCAGTAGACTTTCCCCAAGCTGCCGTGCCATTATCAACTGTTGGGCTCGTAGGAGAAGTGCCCCCCCAACCTGAAGGACCTGAAAAATCAATAAACAACACAAGAAAACATTTATGACACCAGTTTTAGGCCGGTAAGAGAATAAGGGTTTTGTGAATCCCCAGCGGTTTACAGTGTGATAATAACTTACCTAAAGCAGGAGCTTTTCCAGGCCCATGGGCAGTGCTTAAGTTGCCACCAAGTGCTGAGGGCTGTCTGTTTGGCTGCTGCTGGCCTGTTGGTCCTTGTGGCTGATGCAAAGTCTGACCTTGATTTTGAGACTGTGGGCCATTTGGAGGATTGTTCTTTTCCCACCGGTTGACCGGTTTATAGTTATAATTAGTTGGGTCTCCCCAAGCTGATGTTCCATCATCAATGTCACTCTTTCTGCTGATGGACTGTGGAGATGGTTCCTCCCAACCACTGGGTTCAGGACCACTTCCTGCTGAACCAGTAGGAATGGGACCTGAAGCCCAGCCTGAGCTTTGGTTCTGGGCTGGGGGCATGGGTTTGCGCCCCATAGTCCCTTGCATAACCCCTTGGTCCAATGCTTGCTGAGGGTGCTGATTGCGGGGCTGTGATTGTTGCTGTTGCAGTTGTGCCTGTGGGCCTGTGACTGGGCCCGACTGGCTGTTTGGCATTTGATGCATTTTGTTTCCTCCACTCCAACCTTGATGCGATTTGGAACCTATGACTCCCATTCCACTTCCAGCACTACCTCCACTACCGGTCCCACCTGTTCCCCAAGTTCTTCTGGGGGCGCCTTCATCCCAGCTTCCCCAACCACCCCCACCCGCATCCCCACCTGAGTTTCCTGGCCCATTTTTCCTCTCACCCTCCCATCCACCTCCGTTTGGTTTGCGTTCTTGCTCCCCCCAGTCTCTACTTGGCCTTGCTTTTTGCCCCGATCCCCACCCACTGTCACGTGCATCCCCTCCCAGCTCTTTCCAACCACCTGTCCCTTTTTCCTCCTGACTTTCTCCCCAGCCACCGCCCCCCGATGGCTCACCCTGTTGACCAAGATCACCCCATCCTCCTCCATTTCCCGGTCTGGTATCTCTCCACTCTTCATTTCCCCACCCTTTGGCTTCTTGGCTCTCCCCTGGCCCTGCTCTCCCCCAGCCTGTAGCCGTACCCTGCTGGGTTGGTCCTGACACGACCCCAGAGCCTACAGTAGGCCCTGAAGACGCTGGCCCAGATTGTGACATGTTAACATTTCTTATGTTTGGGCCAGATGTGTGTGGGGCTCTCCCAGAGACAGAGGCTCCACTACTGCTACTGTTGCTGCTGCTCTCCCAGCCCTCTCCAGAGGAACCAGCAGAAGAAACCATAGATTCACTGACGGTTGACCTGGGCCCAGGAAACTGAGAAGAAACACCACCAGAAGGGATGGGCTTTGATCCAACCTTACTTTGTCCACGATCATCAACGTCCCAGGTTGTGTTTTGTCTGATTTGCGTTTGTCCCCAGCCTGTATTTGATAGCACCCGCGGGTCCAAATCTGGGCGGTTGAGTAGGTTCTGTAAGGCAGCTTCAGCATTTGGTGCCGGGCGGCGAGAACGAGTTTGACTGCTGTTAGGTCCACTCCCAGATCTGGAGTTACCACCACTGGATGAAGATCCCCCCTGTGCGTCCTCTCCCCCCACCCACTCCCCTGATTCACCGCCTCCCTTCTGATTGTCCCAAGCTCTACTCATAGTAGACTGAGATGAAGCAGAGGCTGCTGGGTTGCCAGAAGTACAGACTCCACTGTTGCTACTGGCACCCTTCACCTCTCCACCCCCCCACTCACTGCTGGGCACTTCTCTCTCTGACCCCCAGCCTCCCTGAGATACCCCAGAGGTCTGACTCACATTTCCACCAACATTCCCCCAGGCATTAGCCCCACTTGTTGAACCTGGGTAACCCCAACCAGAGGTTCCATTATCCCCCTCAGCAGCTACGAGCATCCCTGCGCCACTCCCAGTGTCCCATCCATCAGTCCTTGCGGCACCCGCTTTGGAGTTGGATGCAGAAAAAGAAGGTTGGCTTCTCCAAGAAGAACCAAGGTTGTGGTCTCCTCCGATGCCACTGCGCTCCATGACCCCTCCAGCCCCTTCTCCTGCTGTATTTGGTCCCGTTAATTCACTATCCCACTTTCCATCTCGAGATTGCATTTGGTGAAGTTGATGCTGATGGGCATTTGATTGATTCACAGGTAAAGGTGAAGGACCCCCCAGCATCCCAAGGGCCCCAGCTCCAAGACCCAGAGGAGCAGAGTTGTTGGCAGACATGGGGCCTCCAGGGCCCTGGTGACTGAAGGAAGACGGACCTCCTTCTCCTGAAGCAGCGGGCCCGTCCTGCTGCACCAGGGCAGGCCAGGCTGAAGGGTTGGCATTTGGATTTAAATTGGCACCTGGAATTCCACTACTGCCCTCCATGGGGCCACTGGCATCATGGCTCCCTGGCACAGTGGAAGCTTTGGAAAGAGAGGAGGAACCAGACACAGCGACTGTGCTCCCTCCTCCAAGATGACCCTGGGAGGCAGCCGTCCCCCATGCCACGCCACTGGACGACTGCATACATTCATTGGGCAAAGAGAGAGAGGAAGTGGGTGAGGGCTGATTGCCAGAGGCACTAGTGCTGTTCACAGACATCCCGTTGTTGTTGTTGTTGCTGCTGCCGCCGCCGCTACCACCTCCTTCACTGCCAGCGATGCTTGGCCACTCCTCCAGATCATTCCCATCAACAATGACCTTCTCCCTGCCCTGAGAGGAGGCCTGGCTGCCTGAGCTCACCCCCCACATGGAATTTGCATAATTAGAAGTAGTAGTTGTAGAAGCAGCAACTGATGATGAGGTGAGAGCTAATGAGGAGACAGCTGCGCCAGAATCTAGAAAATGAAGAGAATATAAGCATTAAATCAATAATCAAGTTAAGAACAAAAACAATAATAAACCATTAGGTTACGACAATGAATAAGTAGTACCTGAAACAGCTAAGTTTGCAATAGGGCTATCGCCTCCACCGCCTCCCAGCAGCATAGAGGACAATGGCGGCTGACCCCTCTTCAGTAGCACTTTATGGTCCTGCTGGCAGCGGAATCGCGGCGGCACTTCTCTCGGCATGTAGCGCGGTTGTTGCTGAGGAGTTTGGGCACCACTTCCGCTACTCGAGGTGCCGTTTCCTGTGGCGCTGAGGCCGCCTGTGGTGGAGGAAGAACTGGAGGTGGAGGCGGGCTGTCCGTTGGCCACCAGCAGGCGTTTGGCATTGTTGCCACCCTGTGAGGGGGCAGCACTACCAGAGCCCGGGGTGCCCGGTAAAGGTGATGCAGATGGGGTGGGTCCAGGGCTAGGCGAGGCAGAGCTGCTCTGAGTGGCAGGAGACTGAGCAGACGTGGGCTTAGTCAGGTCTGGCACTGGATAACAGACAGATGAGGTTACAGTGTAATCCAGAGCAAGTTTACAAATATTTTGAAAATGATATACCAGCCCCAATCTCACCTTTGTTTTTTTGATCTACAACCTAAACATAGTAAAACATTGGTTAATATTCCATCACATAAATACATTATTTGAAGTAATCTACAGAAGTAAAACAGTTTTTGATCGAAAGTACCTTCTGAGAGGTTTCCCTTTTCCGTTTGTCGTCTTTTTTCCTTTTCTTGTCTTCCATGAACTACTGCTCCTGTCCCAACGTACTTTCTTCTAAAGCAGCAAATTAACAAGAACAAACACAAGATTTCATTAGTTCTTGATTGATTAACAATGCGCTAAATCAAAAATGAAATGCATAATATATTTCAAAAACAGGAAAACACATGAAAAGACAGAAACAATGCAGGAGCTATGCAGCCAGAACCCATGTAAAAATGAAGCTGAACACTTATTTGATAAATGATTAGTCGAGATCAGGTTGTAGCAAAAATTGTGACTGTGGGCGATAACAGACCAATCACAGGTTTAGTGACCACTAACACAGATCATAGTTTAAAGAAAATCTACATAAGTGGTAACAGTAATGTGTCAGATCTTCGAGTACAGCACAGATGTGGGCTAGACGAGGCGCACGTACTGCCTTAGCTGTAAAGTCACTGTCCCAGAGAGATCAGGCTGAGTTTCGTTTTTCGCGCAGGCAATGTACGTGCTTTCCCATTTAGTGTAAAAAACAAGAATTATAAAAAGGTAAGATTCTATAACAACCATGCAACACCGTCACATAAACGACACAGGGTCATATGCATTAGTTGGGATTATTTAAAAATACAAGTAGCTAGCTTGGATGGTTAGCATTATACTTTCAAGGGCTAACCATTTGATTTACTATAACGTACTAACAACATCGATAAGCTTTAACAACATATGCGACCAAACGTATTGCAGACATCTACCTTAACTTAATCGTGGAAAGGGCAGCACAACTTACTAATGCTAAGTGTTAGCAAGGGTGGCTAAGTTTCTGACAGCCGAGAAACGCTAGCTTTGGCTAAATCTGCAAACAACACCCAACACCCACAACTGAATAGGAAAACGTTGCCGGGTTATGCTTGGGAAAGGTATAAAACTCAGACGTGCAACAAGCTACTCACCTCAAGAATCACATATGAAGAGGAGCTAGCATGTAGCTAGCCCGGCTAAAGTGCTTCAGTGCGATTTACGGCGTTTTGAGGCATTCGAGGCTAAACGAGCAGCGAAGCCAGAGCCGAGGATCAAGTAGCAGGCGATGCAAAGTTCCACACATCCACGTCCAGCTACAGGTTCGTAAATAAGTACTAACGTTGTGATAGTGTAAACCCTAATGTGCAGAAAAATGTAAATTTCAAAGCGCTGTGGAGTCAGTCTTTAGACGCGCGGCCATTTTGCTGCTCGTGATGCTGCTGTGTCCCCAATGGCTGCAGCTGCGTGTGCGCCGTGCGTGCTCCCTGCTGCAGCTGCGTGTGCGCCGTGCCTGCTCCCTGCTGCAGCTGCGTGTGCGCCGTGCCTGCTCCTGCTGCAGCTGCGTGTGCGCCGTGCTGCCCGCGCTGCGTGTGCGCCGTGCCTGCTCCCTGCTGCAGCTGCGTGTGCGCCGTGCCTGCTCCCTGCTGCAGCTGCGTGTGCGCCGTGCGTGCTCCCTGCTGCAGCTGCGTGTGCGCCGTGCCTGCTCCCTGCTGCAGCTGCGTGTGCGCCGTGCCTGCTCCCTGCTGCAGCTGCGTGTGCGCCGTGCGTGCTCCCTGCTGCAGCTGCGTGTGCGCCGTGCGTGCTCCCTGCTGCAGCTGCGTGTGCGCCGTGCCTGCTCCCTGCTGCAGCTGCGTGTGCGCCGTGCCTGCTCCCTGCTGCAGCTGCGTGTGCGCCGTGCCTGCTCCCTGCTGCAGCTGCGTGTGCGCCGTGCCTGCTCCCTGCTGCAGCTGCGTGTGCGCCGTGCCTGCTCCCTGCTGCAGCTGCGTGTGCGCCGTGCCTGCTCCCTGCTGCAGCTGCGTGTGCGCCGTGCCTGCTCCCTGCTGCAGCTGCGTGTGCGCCGTGCCTGCTCCCTGCTGCAGCTGCGTGTGCGCCGGCCTGCTCCCTGCTGCAGCTGCGTGTGCGCCGTGCGTGCTCCCTGCTGCAGCTGCGTGTGCGCCGTGCCTGCTCCCTGCTGCAGCTGCGTGTGCGCCGTGCGTGCTCCCTGCTGCAGCTGCGTGTGCGCCGTGCGTGCTCCCTGCTGCAGCTGCGTGTGCGCCGTGCCTGCTCCCTGCTGCAGCTGCGTGTGCGCCGTGCTGCTCCCTGCTGCAGCTGCGTGTGCGCCGTGCGTGCTCCCTGCTGCAGCTGCGTGTGCGCCGTGCGTGCTCCCTGCTGCAGCTGCGTGTGCGCCGTGCCTGCTCCCTGCTGCAGCTGCGTGTGCGCCGTGCCTGCTCCCTGCTGCAGCTGCGTGTGCGCCGTGCCTGCTCCCTGCTGCAGCTGCGTGTGCGCCGTGCCTGCTCCCTGCTGCAGCTGCGTGTGCGCCGTGCCTGCTCCCTGCTGCAGCTGCGTGTGCGCCGTGCGTGCTCCCTGCTGCAGCTGCGTGTGCGCCGTGCCTGCTCCCTGCTGCAGCTGCGTGTGCGCGCGTGCGTGCTCCCTGCTGCAGCTGCGTGTGCGCCGTGCGTGCTCCCTGCTGCAGCTGCGTGTGCGCCGTGCCTGCTCCCTGCTGCAGCTGCGTGTGCGCCGTGCCTGCTCCCTGCTGCAGCTGCGTGTGCGCCGTGCGTGCTCCCTGCTGCAGCTGCGTGTGCGCCGTGCGTGCTCCCTGCTGCAGCTGCGTGTGCGCCGTGCCTGCTCCCTGCTGCAGCTGCGTGTGCGCCGTGCCTGCTCCCTGCTGCAGCTGCGTGTGCGCCGTGCCTGCTCCCTGCTGCAGCTGCGTGTGCGCCGTGCCTGCTCCCTGCTGCAGCTGCGTGTGCGCCGTGCGTGCTCCCTGCTGCAGCTGCGTGTGCGCCGTGCCTGCTCCCTGCTGCAGCTGCGTGTGCGCCGTGCGTGCTCCCTGCTGCAGCTGCGTGTGCGCCGTGCGTGCTCCCTGCTGCAGCTGCGTGTGAGCCGTGCCTGCTCCCTGCTGCAGCTGCGTGTGCGCCGTGCCTGCTCCCTGCTGCAGCTGCGTGTGCGCCGTGCGTGCTCCCTGCTGCAGCTGCGTGTGCGCCGTGCGTGCTCCCTGCTGCAGCTGCGTGTGCGCCGTGCGTGCTCCCTGCTGCAGCTGCGTGTGCGCCGTGCCTGCTCCCTGCTGCAGCTGCGTGTGCGCCGTGCGTGCTCCCTGCTGCAGCTGCGTGTGCGCCGTGCCTGCTCCCTGCTGCAGCTGCGTGTGCGCCGTGCCTGCTCCCTGCTGCAGCTGCGTGTGCGCCGTGCGTGCTCCCTGCTGCAGCTGCGTGTGCGCCGTGCGTGCTCCCTGCTGCAGCTGCGTGTGCGCCGTGCCTGCTCCCTGCTGCAGCTGCGTGTGCGCCGTGCCTGCTCCCTGCTGCAGCTGCGTGTGCGCCGTGCCTGCTCCCTGCTGCAGCTGCGTGTGCGCCGTGCCTGCTCCCTGCTGCAGCTGCGTGTGCGCCGTGCGTGCTCCCTGCTGCAGCTGCGTGTGCGCCGTGCCTGCTCCCTGCTGCGGGGAGGGAGACCTGGGCGCCTGACCTTCACTGGCTCCAGGCTGTCATCTTGGGCCGTCAGACTGTTTAGTAAAGTCTACATCAGGGCAGGGGACTCCAACCTGTAGCTCGCCAGGATTTAGAAATAAGCAAATCAAATAATATGCTCATTGGCTGCCCATGACGTCAAAACTCGTTCTGTTTTACAGTAACGCCCACTGCCCATGACGGGTTTGACGAGGGTTTCACGTTATTACTATTTACACTCTATGGTTATCACACCGGAGGCTATAGTAATGTCTGGCGCACCTTGTGGAGGAGCCACAATACTGATACAGAGTACATAGTACAAAATGTACTAGTAATGATCAATCAACACCAGTAGGATGCGGTAATGCGCCACAGGTGGGGTCAAAGGTCAGTGGAGAGGAGGAGGAGCGTGGTGAGTGCATGGATCTATAATAATAACGGTGGTGAGTGCATGGATCTATTATGTAGCAGAGCCAGAGATAGTAGCGTAGTATTGAGACAGATCAGCGATATAGTTTAGCGATAGTATAGCAAGAGTGATGGCGGAAAAGAATAGTTATAAGCAGTTGACACTGCTTGAGAGTTTGACTCGCGAATCAGTGGGTGAGGTCGAGAGGGGAGAGAGTGTAGACCCCGGTGAAAGTCCGTCTCTGCAGCCAACTTTGCGAGGAGCGGGGACACACCTGTCTCCTCTCGCAGTGTTTCACCTGCTGCCTTGTCTGAGGACTCGGATGACTTCAGCGAACCTGATCCTGACTCATCGGATGAGTGGTTGCAGTCTCAATCCAGCAGAGCATCCTCTCCAGAAGCTCCAGAAAGAGCTGAAGGTAAGTCCTTGCTAAGTTACCTAGAGCAGCCATTCCCAAACTCAGTAACACCGAGGCCCCCTTAAAAATCTGACGGGTCTGCGTGGCCCCCCAAAATAATAACCAAGAAGACAACATTAAGAATCGGCTCTTCTGGTTATTTTATTTTGGGGAAATAGCCTCTGCTACAAACATTGTAATACAAAAATGATTACAGTGGATTATTCAAGTCAAATAATGAACACAAATATTTTAATATTACAAACAAAACATTATAAATTTAACATTAAATAATTATATTTTTTTTTTTTTGACCTCCCGCGGCCCCCCTGCAGTACCCTCGCGGCCCACCAGGGGGCCGCGGACCCCACTTTGGGAGACACTGACCTAGAGTATTCTAACTTGAAAGGAGGGAAAGGTGCGGAAACTTGCTTTGATCTTCAAAGTAACACAGCGCTCAAATCTACTGCTTCTTTAGTACATGCCAGTAATGCGTTTTATCATTGTTGTATTTATTATTTATATGTTTCGTTATTTCTTACTTGAACATCTTGTTGTAGTGCCATAGCTCTGACTAAATGAAATGTGTTCTCCATTCACAGATTCTGATAAAAGAGCCCTCCCCCATTGGGGTTGACAGGGCAAGGAGCAGAGGTAAAGATAATTCCTCCTCATACCATTGTACATATTATTTTTGTATATATTCTCCTGGTATAGTGATATACAAGTTTATCTTATTTACAGGTGGTGCATCAAGAGGCAGTTCCTGTGCAAAAAAAGGTAAAGGAACTACTATTTCTATTCTTGCACATCCCATGGCAATATAATATAATAATATAGTATACTATACTATTAGTATATGTTATGTTAATATTGTATATATATATTTTTTTGTACAATATTCATTCATACATGAATGAATGTACAACAATAATTCATTCATTCATGCATTCATACAACTATTGTTTTGGTCCAAAAGTAGTCAGTCGATAATGTGGGAGGAAGGCCTTCATTGTATTTTATGTATTGATTATTGTAACAAATTCACTGTATAATATAGTAAATGTATGTATTCACTTTGCAGCCCGTGCATCACGCAGAGGCTCTGGGGAAGATGGCTGGCAGGAGGATGAGTGGGAGCAGAGTCAGTTGCCCTTCACAGGAGCTCCTGGACCTCAGGGACCTGCTGCAGAGCTGGATTCGTCTGATCCAGCTGACTTTCTGGAGCTCTTCCTGACGGAGGAACTGCTCCAACACACCGTGGACCAGACGAACCTCTATGCCAGCCAGTATTTAGAGACGAACACTGAGCCTTTGCCCTACAGCAGGAGTAACAGGTGGAAAGAGCTCTCAGTCCCTGAACTCAAAATGTTCTTGGGGCTCAGTTTCCTCACTGGGTTCATCAAAAAGCCAAGCATTGAATCATACTGGTCTATGGATGAGTTTGAAGCTACACCATATTTTGCACAAGTAATGTCGAGGAACAGGTACCAGCTCATCTGGAGGTTCCTGCATTACAACAACAATGAGTCACAGGATGTAGGTGACAAAATGTTCAAAGTCTGCCCTGTTTTGGATTACCTGGTCACTGAATTCAAAGAATTGTACACTCCAGGGAAAAAACATTTGCATAGATGAGGGAATGATGCTGTGGCGGGGGCGTCTGGCTTTTAGGGTCTACAACCCTCAAAAGCCAGTGAAATATGGGATAAAGTCCTACATTCTGTGTGACTCGGCCACAGGCTACTGCCACAACATGCTTCCTTATGTCGGGACAAGCTCCACACTGGAGGACACTGTCTTCTCTCTTCTGGGTCGTCTCCAAGGCCAAGGACACACACTTTTTATGGACAACTTTTATAACTGTTTCCCTCAGTGAACATTTACTGGCGAAGAAAACAAATGTGTGTGGAACACTGAGGAAAAATCGAGGTGAACCAAAAATAATAAAAGAGGTCACAAAAACTCAAGTTGGAGAGAGGATTGTGAGACACAACGGGAAGGTGATGGTGGTGGCGTGGCAGGATAAGAGACTGGTGACGACCTGTCACCATAACACTATGGAGAAGGTGGAAGTGTGGCAGAAGGGGGAGAATCAGAAGGTGCCACAGTGGAAGCCAGGGTGTTGTGGAGTACAACAAGTGCATGAATGGAGTGGATAAGTTGGACCAAAACGTGGCCTACTACCCCTTCATCAGACGGTCCACAAATTGGTCCAAAAAATGTGTGGCCTATTTGTTCCAGCTGGCCATGTTTAATGCTTTTGTCCTCTATCGAGCCAGACACCTGAAAGGAGAGTGCAGACACCTCTTGCAGTTCTTGAAGAGTGTGGCAAGATCCTGGATGTCAAGGAGGCAGGAGGAGGGAGAAAGAGCTGAGGAGAGTGCTGCTGTTGTGGGGGCTGTCTTGGGCACGCACAACCCCAGGGCTCCTATGGTTGACCCAGAGAGCCGGCTGGATGGGCAACTAAAAAGGCATAAGATGGAACACCTGATGGCCACTAGCAAGAAGGAGAGACCGACCAGAAGATGCCGGGTCTGTACACGCAGGGGTTTTCGCAGGGAGACCAACAAGTGGTGCACAGCGTGTCGTGTTCTGTTACACACAGGAGAGTGTTTCAACCTCTACCACTCAACGCTGATCTACTGGGAGGACTGAAAAAGCAGACACACACTCACTCAAACGCACACACTCACACGTACACACTCACTCACACGCAGAGACACGCACACACACACACTCACTCACACACACACTCAAATTCACACGCTTCATTCTATTTTATACATTTATAGTTTTATTGATCTTTGTGTTGTTGTTGTTTGACGTTTTGGTTGATGGTATAGAAGAAAGTTTAATTTTTTATCTATGAATAAATTGCCAACAATTTGTAATCAAAAGTATTAATTCAGAGTCATTTTTGTAATTTTTTTTATAATGGAAGATTAGATGTTTGAGTTGTCATTAAAGCAGCAAAAATGCACCTAAAAGTCTCTTTTCTGCTTCATATGTTACTTTTCACAAACGGCTTGTTTTCTGTTTTTTTTGGTCAGACCTGGTGTTATGGGTGAAAGTATGCTATGTTCTATGTCGAATTTTGTTTTTTTCAGAGTAAAGCAGAGAGGTTAATCTTTAATTTGGTGCCCTTGGTTTTACATAGTCTAAAAAAATGAATATTCTGTGGCACTTCAAAGTTGGGTCAAATCACCTGAAAGCACGGGCAGAAATCTATGCCTGGCAGTCAGTGAGGTTCACTGTAGTATTTACTCCTATCTAGCATTGAGATCATGTATTGCAATCTTTGATACTATGGTAGTTTTGAAGTACAAAATGTCGTTTTTGACAGTGGTCCCCAACTCCCGGTCATCCTCCTTTTTGTCCCTTATCAACCACTGTATATCAAGATGGCGTATTGACAGAGTCCTCCAGCTCCCATGTACTTTTGATAAGTCAAATTCTAATCCTATGACAATTCAAAAACGTCGTGGAGGTAAATATTCTCAACAAGGTCACATTTGTTGCTGTCACCCAAGTTTCAACACACACCAGTCCCTTGCTTAGCTTCCTATCTTTCAGAGAGGGCTTCAGACAAAGCGGGGTTGAGTGTCTTTCCCAGGGACACAACAACAGCAGACGACATGGGTTGTGGGGGGATCGAACCAATGACCATTAGGTTCAAAGATCCGATTCTCTACCCACTGAGCCACTTTTGCCACTATTTCAGATTGTATTATTTGTTATCATTATGTATTATTGTAAACGCAAACTCACTTCGCAAACTAGTGACACATGTGCGATGCTGAATGATGAATTTACCCAATGTCAGGCTCGTTCACTCCAAAATATCACCGTATTCGGTGTAACTCGCTGCCTTTATCGTCCCGGGAAAGTAGCTCTCTGGGTGAAATAGGTTGGAGACACCTGGTCTATATAAACTTGTTTCTTACACAGAGAAGCAGCGACGCCATGGCTCCCAAAAGAAGAGCAACAAGAAGGACAAAAACTGAAGAATCTGCTGAAGAAGAGGGGGAGACTCTGGAAAAGCAGCCCCGAAGAAGCCATGCCAGTGGAGGTTCAAAGTACATCGGGGCTCATGTTAGCATTAAAGGTACTGCGTGAGACACTTTTCAGTTCATTCCTGGTACTTTTAAAGCTGGGTTATCTAACTTTTTTCATACATACTGTACAACCCCTTGTTTGCCCCAACTGAAAGAATCTCATACAAGTAAAGATTATGTGCTGTCTTCATCTTATTAGAAAACGTCTTTTGTCAGAGAGAGTCCTGTCAGTGACTACTTGACTCTTCAGGCTTTTTTTATATTCATCTACCAGAAAAAGCAGATCTACAGTAAATATGTGACAGAAGCGCAAAAACACACACATTTGCACATGTGCGATAGAGCCAGAGCGAGGAACAAGTCACATGGATTTGATTGCATGGGTACATTTTTTGTTGTGTTGCCATTTTGTGCACGCTCCCACCAGTAGGGGCTGGATATTACAAAGATTTATCAACAATGATCAAAGTTTCCGTTTCCAAAATTATTCCACAACAATATAATAAGTGCAAAAAAGTAAAGAAAGCGAGTACTGCTTAATTACTAAAGATAAATCTGAAGTGTTGACTCTAGTTTTTTGGTACTGCCATGTGTGGGAATGCATATTATTACTCATATTAGCATAACATAGCAGCTACTTACTTATTTTGTATATTTTGTGTCTGCCTGTGTCTCTTGCTACTGTCCTGTATGTGTCCTGTATGTATCTGATCTTCTTTTACTCAAAGCTCTCTGGTTGCAGATGGAATATGGAAGGCAGTGGACTCCTGTGTTGCCATGGACGGCCGGTGTTTCGCTCTGTTCTTGGGCTCGCAGAGGTCCTGGACGAGACCTGCTCTGGACCCAGCTGCGGCAGACAAGTTCCGGGAGCAATGTTCTCGTCATAGGTTCGACTCCGCTCACATCCTGCCCCATGGCTCCTACCTGATGAACTGTGGCTCGCCCAAGGAGGGTTTGTCGTGTTTGTTCCATTCCATTGTTGTTTCATTTGTCTCTTGTGGGTCCGGTTCACTTTCACTGGATCAGGTCTGATTTAGTTAAACAGAAAAATAACCCGATTCTGTTTTTTATGGAGTAATAAATAATAATGCAGCGGTTTTTTACAGTGCTTTTTTGATACTAAGAGACGCTTCTTGTGTCATTATGTTTTCACTCCATACACTGTGGTGATAAGTACTACTGGAGCCACAGCTGCCCTGGGGCACAATGAATGAAACAAGGCAACTAGTATGTGCCATTGGCACCCCCACCACCACCAACCATTCAAACACACACCAGACTTGTTTCTAATGTGCGTGACGTGTCTTGCTTGAGGACACAACAGCAGTTTTGCACTTTACAGCCGCAGCCGCCCCACTGTGGCACCTGGTGTTCCCTGAGGTCTCCCATCACAGTATTAACCAGACCCTGCCCTGCCTAGCTTCCGAGGTCTGCCAGGATATGGCTTTCACCTGCAGTTATGTCTTGTTACTCATGAATTGTTTAAAATTAGGTAAAATGATTGAATTGAAGAAACCTAGATGGGGTGACAGTGGCTCAGTTTGGTAGAGCATTGGCCTTTGAGCCTGAAGGTTGTGGGTTCGAGCCCACCACAAGACTTTCTCCACCGACTCCCACTGATGTCTGCTGTCGTTGTGTCCTTGGGCAAGACACTTAACCTCTGGGAACACCTGATGCCCCAGTGGGGCGGCTGGGGCTGTAAAGTGCCAAACTGCTGTTGTGTTCTTAGGCAAGACACTTCACCCACATTAGAATGAGTCTGGTGTGTGTGTGAATGGTTGGTGGTGGTGGGAGGGGCCGAAGGCACAGACAGGTTGCCTCGCTTCTGTCAGTGTGCCCCAGGGCAGCTGTGGCTACAGCAGTAGTTTATCACCACCGTGTTTGGAGTGAAAGAATAATAACATGTAAAGAGTTTTTGAGTGGCCAAAAAGCGCTCTCTAAAACAGATGCATTATCATTAGATAAACCCCAGGGACTGGTTTGGTGTCTATGGTCAGAGGACTGAGGGGAGAGCAATGGTGGCTCTGAGTATCTGAGCATATTAATAACTCAAACATGCATTAATCACACTGAAAACAGTTTTGTGTAAATGACAAGGGAAAACCACTACAACAGGGCCAACATGTTTACTTAAGATTTATTTGTCCCACAGAGGGGAAATTTCAGTGTTGCATCACAAGTTTTAGAACAGTGGACTAAAATAACTCTGAACTAAAATAGAATAAAATTTCTAACTTTAGCATAATAAAGAAGCAAGTATAAAATCTCAGTATAAATACAAAATACTGTATATCTTAGTGAAATTAATATATAGTTGTATGTTTACACCTGTACATTAGCAGCAGTATGTTAGCATCTGTACATTAGCAGCAGTATGTTAGCATCGGTACATTAGCAGCAGTATGTTAGCATCTGTACATTAGCAACAGTATGTTAGCATCTGTACATTAGCAGCAGTATATTTACACCTGTACATTAGCAGCGTTAGGCTCTGGGCTAAAGTGACAGTGACACATGTGGTTCTATTGCACAAATGATTGCACGACATGTGAGGTCAGGTCGGCAGTGTTCTTTAGTCCTCATTGTTTGTTGTACAGTCTGACAGCAGCAGGAAGGAAAGACCTGCAGTATCTCTCATTGTTTGGTAGTTTTACGTCCACAAATAAGTGAACCAACATCGGCCCAGTTACAGTGAACCAGACAAATTATGCATTTCTGCCCCATGTGAACCAATTCCAGTCTGGTTCCAGTTAAAGTGAACCAAGACAAATGTGAACGTGGCCCAGTCTGACGCTCTTCTCTGGGCCTGTTGACGCAGACGTGTTGGAGAAGAGCCGAGTGCTGCTGGTGGAGGAGCTGAGCCGCTGCAGCCGCCTGGGCCTGAGTCTGTATAACTTCCACCCTGGGTCCTCTCTGGGCTCCATCAGCACAGAGCAGTGTGTGCAGAGAATCGCAACCTCCATCAACAACGCTCACCAGAAAACACCCGCTGTGGTCACAGGTCGGTCGCACTACACGTGTCGGTTTCTCCAGCGGTAACATTAAAGTAGCAATATGTAAGGTTTTCATGTCAAGTCATCGTTAAAGGGCCCTAATCTTTCTAAAGGCATTGATAAAACATTCTTTTCCAATACTTCTTTAACTGATAACAGTAGTTCAGAGATATTTGGATTTCAAAATTAGTTTTCCAGCCCCTAAATTGTGTTATTGTTTTGGTTTTGATGTCCCGCCCTCCACCGTTTCACCAATCAGAAAGTCTGATCCAGGCGCCAGAACTCACTGCATCGAGCTAATCTCACTGGTAAAGTACCATGTGGCGCAGAACTAAAAAAGATCTTGTTATGATTCTCAAATCAAAAAGGTGTTGGTTATAGATTTGTTGTTGACAAAACTTTTGTCTATTCAGCTGTTATTTTGTACAACATGTGTTTATTGTTTAGCTTGAACCAAAACTGGATCAAATATAAAGTTAAACACATTTTATATTGTACTATTTAACTCCTAATTATGTGTGTTTGGGTAAAATTGTTAGAATACATTAAAATTAGTGTGTATTAAAGAAATTAGATGGTGTATAACCTGCTATTAGTCGCCCATCAATGCTGTTAGTTAATAATAATAATAACAAATAATTTTTAGCGGTAAAAATATATATTTTCTATTTTCACCCAAGTCTCATAGCTGGTGCTATGAGACTTGGGTGGCATCTCTGACTGCCACCCCCCTGACCCAGAAATGGATTAAAGGGTAGAAGATGGATGGATGGATGGAATTTTTAGCGGCCTCTAAAAACTGTCTTGCGGGCCGGATCTGGCTCCCGGGCCTTGACTTTGACATGCCTTATGACATGTCACAGCTACATTTGAAAAAACATGATTTGATTTTGCTTCATTCTCTTTTGCTAGTGTTGGAGAATATGAGCGGTCAGGGAAGCACTGTGGGTGGGAATTTCCCCGAGCTCAAATCCATCATCGACAAAGTGAGGGACCAGAGTCGGATGGGCGTCTGTCTGGACACTTGCCATGCATTTGCAAATGGTGAGTTAGTTATTCCACTTGTTTTTGTTGTTGTGTTGTTTTTGTGTTACTTTTTCATGACTTTTCTTCTTTTTTTTTAGGTTATGACTTGTCAGCGGAGGGAGGGGTGAAGGCAATGTTGAACGAATTCGATCAAGAAGTCGGGTTGCAATACCTTAAAGCAGTGCATCTGAATGACTCCAAAGGTAAAGCCCTGTCTCTGTTGTTTTTGTGGTGCCAGACTTTGGTTGTGTTTTTGCTGCAGGTAAACTTGGCTGTAACCTCGACCGCCATGAGGACATCGGTAAAGGTCACATTGGAATCTCTGCTTTCCGCGACATCATGAATGAACCCAGACTGGATCACATTCCTTTAATTCTGGAGACTCCTGGACGGTGAGTGCTCTGTCTTCCCGGGGGCTTGAAAATAGGTTGCGTTGATGCGACGTCACAGCGTTTCAAAGAGTGTGTAGTTTGGTGGAGGGTTGCTTCCTAGTAACTCTGATAAGATAAGATAGACTTAAAGATGCAGTCAGTGGTTTTATTCCAGACGCATTTTTTAAAATATTGTGCCTATAGTCTCCAAAAATGAATATCTCCAACGAACCAATGGGATGCGTTTACCCCCTTCACCCTCTTCCTGTTTCTCGCGAGTAAACCGGAGTTATTGGATTTTCTAAAACCTAAAATGGCTGAACAGAAAATGCCAATTTCACGTTTGCCGCCCACTCTCCCTGTTGTGACAAAGAAAAGAAAATGCTGGATGTTTGGTTTGGTGGAAAGGGAGGGGAGGGGGGAGTGGTTTCCAGTTGGTGCTAACGGCTAAGCTAACATCGCTTACTGCACCTTTAATTGATCTCACACTGGAGAAATGTACATGTCACATTTGGCACAGATAGTCACTCAGATTGTGCAACATGTTAAAGGTTTAAATTATAGTCTGTGCAGGATATAATTATGCACAATAAAAAAGTGGCAAAAAAAGCAGGATTTTTTCCAGTCCTAGTGCATTAGTGACTTATTGTACAGTCTGACAGTGAGTGTGTCAGACTGTAGTGTGTTTGATCAGGGGTATTCTTTAGTCACAAAAAGTTCCACATTTTCTTTGATAGTGCATATCAACTCTGGTCTAAATCTGCCCCATGTGGCTTTCAGACCTTTTCCCATTCACAAACTCCCGTCTGTCTCCTCCTATTGAAATGAATGAGAAGCACTATCAAAGTTTGCAACTTAACCAGTGTTACGATGGCGGTTTGCTCATAATAATTCAGCAAAAACGCATTCTTCTGTCCACGATATTAGCCTTCTTTAGCTTGAGTCCGTCTTTGGTTCAGTCCAAGCAAGAATTGAAATCTAAATCTAAGTAAAACATTTTATAGAATAACAATTTCCTCCAAGTATCCCCCTTATTGTGAAAGGTTAAAACAAAAATACAGCTGTAGATGCTAAAAACACACTTCACACAAACCTAAATATAACATTGGCTTCTTCAGGTTTCTCTCCTTCTCTTATCCCTACATTGCCCCCAGGAGAATATAATTGCCCCCCCTGAAATAAATATGAATAATTTAACTATTAATATTAATCTCAAAGATGAAACGCGATTCTACAACATGAACGCAACCTATCGCCATGACGACCATAAACTCTGTCGTAAATCTCAATATGTATAAACCAAAATGCTTTTGTCTTCACAGGCCGGGGTTTGAATATGCTGAACAAATTGAGCTGTTATATTCTCTGTGTGACAAGAAGAAAATGTAAATTACAAACGGTATATTAAGATGTACTGAAATGTTTGAAATTTGATTAAAAAAGCCTTTTTTGTGAACGGCTGTGAAGCGTTGTTGTTCCTAGAAGTAGCCACCAGGGGGCAGCAGAGTGATGTAAATATTTTCTTTCAGCAGAACTTGTGAGGGAAAACGTGGCCAAATTTTAACAAAGGTATCATACAACTTCATATTTATAACTAGATGTGAAAATTTGGTTCAGTAAGGTACAAAGACAGAGGCTGTATATCTGGAAGATTCACTTTTACTACTTTTCTGTTTCTCTTTTTTGTACCATTAGTAGTGCCATAACCGCACACTATAGACTACAATACAATATTTAATTTAATATTTAATTCAGACACATAAAGAGTCCATTTAACACAAAACAGACAACAAAAATACAGACAAAAACACACAAACACAGAATATTTACAATATTCTATAAAGACAGTTTCTCCAAAGCCTTACACCGCTCTGTGCATGAGAAGTAAAATCATTCATAATAATATTTGGAGAGTCCTCAGAGCGTTTCTTGAACTTATAGATACAGTTTCTGATCACAGCATTCAGAGTGAGGACATTATAATCAATTAATAAAACAACACAATAGACCCAAGCTCCACACTTGAGTAAACTTCTCTTCCCCCAAATATTAAATAGTGCAGCATTTTTATACAAAGCTATAAGCTACGAAGCGCACTAACGACTTATGTCCATTTTGATATATGTAAAGTCATATATGTAAGACGCAGAGAATGTGAACTGTGAGCAATGAAAAAAGAAAATAAGCGAGTTTTAAGCAGGTTTAGTGTTTGTTTCTATCTCTCTGGGAGCATAGAATCTTCATGAAATTATATGAACATAGTTTTCCCCTAATATATTCTGCACACAGACAAACGTATGATGAACATAGCCCTTAATGTGGCCCAGCTTCCCCCAGACTCCACTTCATGCGGCCCACACACACACCCTGCTTTACAAGTTGATAAGAAGATTACTGGGAGACCACCAGAGGCAGGACGACAGCGCCATCTGCAGTCCGACTTGTTCAGGACAGAATCCAAGGTGTGTGAGAGTACGGAAGCCCCCATGTCCCAGTTTATAGTCCTGCTTTTATGGACATTGGTCTCTGCCCCTTATGGACCAATGGCTCTGTGTGTTTTTTATCACTGCATTTCCTGTGGTTAAATGGTTTGATTTTCTAATTTGTGTTGGCGAATCAGCTTTGTACAGTGCTCAGAGATAACACCTGTTGTGATACAAGAAGAGGTTTAATTGAACTGAATCAGAAGGCCAAATGAACCTCGTCGGACTAGAACCAAGCTTTTAATGACGGTCTAAAAAGGGAAAGTACATAATGTTGTTAAAACCAGATTTTGTGGAGGTCCCAAATAATTGACCAAACTCACTCGACTCATGTTAATTATTAAAACCTACTATATGTGTATTTTTTCCCCTTTCTGTAAATATACCATGTCAGTTTGATCCTGATTTATTCCTGTGCTGTAAAACTAATTCATTCTCCGAAACAATAAAAAAAAAGTTTTGAGAGAGAGGAACTAGTTTTATACACTGCAAAAAATGATACAAAAATGTACTAATATTGGTTTTTATCTTAATTTAAGAACATTCTGACTGTGTTTGAACAAGATTCTCCAATGGGACAAAGCCATTTAGTCTTTTCTCACAAACTATTGCATTATTTTCTCATTCCAATGAAGACATTTTGTGAATCTTTTTTACACCAATTTAATTTTGCTTTGTCCCATTTGCAAATCTTGTTTTAATACAGTCAGAATGTGCTAAAATTACGACACATTTTGCTGAATTTGAGACATTTTTTCTGCTCTTTTTTTGTCAATTTTGTGTCGAAAGTGATATTGTGTGGCTTCAAAGTTAGGTACCCCAGCTTTAAATGTATTTGAATAATCCCCCATCTCTGCCCATGTCATGACATTACACCACACTGGTTTTATTTATGTTGTTTACATCTCTCTAGATTCCACACTTAACCCCGAGAGCCCGAGTGGGATAAGATCATCAACTCCCGAGTCCAGAGCCGTGAGCAGGACCCGGAGGAGCCTGGGCCAAGAATGTATCTGGCCCGTCGCCCCCCCCCCCCCCCCCCCTCAGGAAATGCCTCTGGAGCGTTTGGACTCTGACGCTGGGCTCTGGTTGGATGGAGTGGGACTAAAGCAGGAGGGTGCTGCTGCTTGTGTCCGCCAGAGCAGATAAGGCCACGGTCGGTGCTCGATCATATACGGAATCTGGACGGAAGCAGAAGTAAACACTGTATAACCAACTGCCTAAACTAATAGATCCATGAGTAAACTTAAACAGCCATTCCCTATAGAATAACCCCAACCCACCCTTAACCCTGACCTCAACCATCTTACTCCGACACCTAAACCTTACCCAGTCACCACTTAAAGCTGTAGTAAGCGATGTTAGCTTAGCCGTAGCACCAACTGGAAACCACTCCCCCCTCCCCTCCCTCTCCACCAAACCAAACATCCAGCATTTTCTTTCTTTTTTTTCTTGCAAAGTAACATACATACAACAAACAAACAAGAATATGCGGAGAGATACATATTTTAGGGATACAACAGGAAATGTGCCTGTGTGTGTGTGTGTGTGTGTGTGGAACAGTAAATTGTGCGACATTATTATTATAATCTAGAATATAATGGCAAAAGTAACATAATAATAAAAAGGACAGATACTAAGCATAACACTGGAAAGATAATGATAAGTTTTAAGGTAGATAAGACGACGGGGAGAGTGGGCGGCAAACGTGAAAGTGGCATTTTCTGTTCAGCCATTTTAGGTTTTAGAAAATCCCATAACTCCGGTTCACTCGCGAGAAACAGGAAGAGGGTGAAGGCTGTAAACACATCCCATTGGTTCATTTTTATCGGTCCGCTCCAAAACATGTGTAATACATTTTTGTAGACTACAGGTCAATTCCATTACTATTTGAAAACGCATGATAACTTGATAATTTTAGGGTTTAGCAACATGTTCCAAGATATTTCAAAAAATGCGTCTGGATAAAATCACTGACTGCATCTTTAAGGAATTATTAGTCTAAAACTAATTTTAAAGTAGGATCTTTACTTCTGTATATGATCGAGTGCTGATTATAAGGCCAGGTCTGACAGAGATGAGGTAAATTAATTAAACTACAAACATTAGATGAGCAGTTTTTTGTGTACTTTTCTTTTTTTTTTTGTGCAGCACTTTGGAACTGTTCTGTTTAAATGTGATATAGAAATAAAGTGGACTTTTTGACCATTTTCACCTGGTTTTATAATGCTGTTTGTTCTCTTGTTGCCCCGCCCATATTGTCAGTCACCTGTGTGTGTTTATGCCCTGTGCTTTTCCCCACTTGTTGTGCGTCCATTGTCTCTGCCACTTTTCTCCTGGCTTGTTTTCAGTTCTGGAGTTTTTCTGTTTATTTTATTCAATGACACTTGATTTTCAGTCTTGCGTTTTGGGGTTCCCCTTTTCTTCCTTTCCCGTTGTTTTTCTGTTTCTGTGTTGACGATTTCAACGGTTTTGTTTAGTCCTCTGAGATAACCACTGTTGTGATTCAGGAAAATTCAAGAATACATTGAATTTAATAGAATGTGTGCAATAATAATCCAAATGTCAAAATGTGCAATATCGTACTATAACACGGTGGCTGAGTGGATAGAACTCTCACTTCTCAGCAATATGGTCCTGGGTTTGAATCCCGGTCGGAACAGGGCCTTTCTGAGTGAAGTTTGCATGCTCTCCCTGTTTTTGCGTAGGTTTCCTCCAGGTGCTCCGGTTTCCCCTTTCACTAAAAACATGTACAGTTGGTCTGAATGCAATGAGTGAGTGAGTGGATGGTAAAGTGCTGTGGGTGACATTGGTCTGTAAAAATGCGCTGTATGAATAAAGATTACTAGCTTACTTACATGTGTCACATTATAGTCATTGTCTCATACCCACATGCTGCTAACATTTGCAGATATCTATAAACAACTACATATTTATTGTACTAGAATATACCGTATTTTTCATGTGAAAGCCACTGTTCTGTAACTGCTGATGCAACAATGACATGCCCCGACTGTGGGACGATTAAAGAATCTCTTGGTCCTAATCTGAAAATACCAGTGGGTTCAACTCCTGGTTTTTTCCTTGTAATTATCTCGTGGCATTAGCTGTTTTCAGAGTAACGTGAGCCCATTTTATTTCCTTCATTCAGACTCATCCCTTTCATTAGATTCAGCAGCGAATATTTTCCGCTGTGACCAATGTCTCTCTCTCTCTCTCTCTAACTCAGTGTTTTTCAAGCAGTGGGCCGTGGCACTTTAATGATCCAACTACAACAAAGACAGTTTCAATACAAGTGCAGACACGGGGAGAACATGCAAACTCCACTCAGAACGACCCTAACCCTGTGCCTTCTTGCAGCGAAGTGAGAGGGCTAACCACTGTGCCCACTTTCTACTCAAGAGCTGCATAAACTTTCCCCTCTCTACAACAGAACTGTGTTTACATTTATGATGCGTGGTCAGGAGCACTTAAAGAAGCTATACCCAATTTATTTTCTAATGAGTTGATAAAAATGCTTATTACTACATACAAGTTGTATTATAATCCGTAATTTAATTGAAAACTTGAGCTTATTGATTCAGCTGATTCCGCTCTCCTCCAATCACAGAGCGAGGCTGCGTCCTCTAGCCTCTACAGCGCTGCTAAACACAGTAGCATGTTAGCAGAAGTGGCTATAACTCCTCTGGCTAGCAGTAATCTTTCAGTTATATATTTTGTTAGCAGTGCGTTGCTTTTGTACCATTTCATCAGTGATTGTTGCACAGCTCACAAAAAGTTGCGCTCATGCTAATGTTTGCATGTCAGATTGCAAATAAAACTAGATGGCTCGGTGGGATGAGAAGCCTCTGAGCGAGTTTTGGGCGGTGCTAAACATTCAAACCTTTCAGAAACAGGTATAGCTCCTTTAAACCACGTTCCACCGTTGGGGCCTTGCAGTTGTTAAACAGAAACACTGGAGCATTATGAACGACTGATGCACTTCTAAACCTCATCCAGACAGTTTACAGGCAGCCGTCAGGTCGTAAACCCCTTCCCAGTGATCCCAGGGCTGCTGCTCCAGGACATGCATCACACCCAGTCCCTTCAGAGACACATGAACTGTCCAAGTCCCTTCAGAGACACATTAACTGTCCAAGTCCCTTTGAGACACATTAACTGTCCAAGTCCCTTCAGATACACATTAACTGTCCAAGTCCCTTCAGATACACATTAACTGTCCAAGTCCCTTCAGAGACACATTAACTGTCCAAGTCCCTTCAGAGACACATTAACTGTCCAAGTCCCTTTGAGACACATTAACTGTCCAAGTCCCTTCAGATACACATTAACTGTCCAAGTCCCTTCAGATACACATTAACTGTCCAAGTCCCTTCAGAGACACATGAACTGTCCAAGTCCCTTCAGAGACACATTAACTGTCCAAGTCCCTTCAGATACACATTAACTGTCCAAGTCCCTTCAGAGACACATTAACTGTCCAAGTCCCTTCAGAGACACATGAACTGTCCAAGTCCCTTCAGAGACACATTAACTGTCCAAGTCCCTTCAGAGACACATTAACTGTCCAAGTCCCTTCAGAGACACATTAACTGTCCAAGTCCCTTTAGAGACACATTAACTGCCATCTTTTCATCAAAGATAAAAAGATGCTGGGAGGACTAGAGGACTAGAGGACTAGAGGGGGCTGGTCGGGACTATCAATCAATCAATCAATCAACTTTTTTTGTTCAGAAAATTCATAAAAGTTCTTTACAGTTTGGTGTAAGACAGGCCCATATGCCCATAACCCCTCTTCCTGACCAACCCGCCCCAAACCACATGTACGCACACAAACCAGTGGGGGCGGGTCCCGGCTCAAAAGTGGCTGAAATGACGTGCGCTGACATGCTGCAACACCACCCCAGGCCGATGGGGGTGGACCGGGAATTGTGATTTTTACTCGCTGTGAATTTTTGAAGTCATTCGTTTAAATGAATTGGGCTCGTGCAGCTGACGCATTCGCAGATGCGTTTTTTCACATTTTCCAGCCCTCGCGGCCATTTTGAATCACTTCATGAAAGCCCGATTTTTGGCTCATTAGTTAGAACGGCGGAGACAGGCGTGAGTACGTCTGTTAATATATACAGTCTATGACACAAACAGGCAATACAATATAATTTATTCTTGTATAGCTCTAAATCACAGTAGCAGTCATCTCAGCAGTCATCACACACACACACACGTACATAACACACACGTACATAACCCACACACACGCACACGCACACACAAACATCAGTATAGTGAAACCATAAAGAGAAAAACGGAGACATGTTTTTTTAAATCCTGGCTTTCCCTGTTTTTGAACTGTTTGATTCTCTGATCTGTGTTGGCATCGCCAGATAACTACTAACTTGAATAGAACACAGTTTAGTCCCCACAAAGTGATAAATACCGACCCAAATCCAACACAAACAAAGCAGGAGCAAGAACAAGACTCAAAAGTTCAGGGCGGAGTCACGCTTTTTCAGCAAATCATATTTATAGTTTTAGCTCCATGAAATATTGTTTGGGTTGGACAAAAGTTTGCTACAAACAATTTGTATGTGTATTTTAGGAAGTCCCATGTGGTCAAACTGCAGACCTCTCATGCGACTTGTGAAACTATAAACATATTTCAAAAGTTTTCTACAACATCGTCAAAGAAGCTGCAAAACTCCAGTGATTATATGTCTTTCTCAAGTTGTTCCTTTTTTTCTCGGTTTATCCGTTTCTATCCGTTGGCTTGTTTTTTTGGAATGCTACCCAGTGGTGGCTGGGAAAAGGGCCATGAGGGGCCAGGCCAAGCAGGAAGGGATGAAAAGAACGGAAAGCAGAGAAAAGCGATTGAATTAGTGTTTTAGAACTGCAGTAAAGTTTAGATCAAACTGAGAAACCATGAATAATGTGGATACTGAAAATGTATAAATGAATGCAGTGGAAGAAAGAGAAGGTGTTTTTGTGTGTGGCTAGGTTTTTGTTTTCATCTATAAGAGAGAGACCAGAGAGAGAGAGACCAGAGAGAGAGAGAGACCAGAGAGAGAGGGACCAGAGAGAGGCCAGAGAGAGAGACCAGCGAGACACCAAAGAGAGAGAGAAACCAGAGAGAGAGGGACCAGAGAGAGACCAGAGAGACACCAAAGAGAGAGAGAGAGAGACCAGGGAGAGAGACCAGAGAGAGACCAAAGAGACACCAAAGAGAGAGAGAGAGAGAGACCAGAGAGCAAGTCCAAAGAGAGAGAGACCAGAGAGACCAAAGCGAGAGAGAGACCAGAGAGACCAGAGAGAGAGACCAGAGAGACCAGAGAGAGACCAGAGAGAGAGACCAGAGAGAGAGACCAGAGAGAGACCAGAGAGAGAGACCAGAGAGAGAGACCAGAGAGAGACCAGAGAGAGACCAGAGAGAGAGACCAGAGAGAGACCAGAGAGAGCCCAGAGAGAGAGACCAGAGAGAGACCAGAGAGAGAGACCAGAGAGAGACCAGAGAGAGACCAGAGAGAGAGACCAGAGAGAGAGACCAGAGAGAGAGACCAGAGAGAGAGACCAGAGAGAGAGACCAGAGAGAGAGACCAGAGAGAGACCAGAGAGAGACCAGAGAGAGACAGAGAGAGACCAGAGAGACCAGAGAGAGAGACCAGAGAGAGAGACCAGAGAGAGAGACCAGAGAGAGAGACCAGAGAGAGAGACCAGAGAGAGAGACCAGAGAGAGAGACCAGAGAGAGAGGACCAGAGAGAGAGACCAGAGAGAGACCAGAGAGAGAGACCAGAGAGAGAGACCAGAGAGAGAGACCAGAGAGAGAGACCAGAGAGAGAGACCAGAGAGAGAGAGACCAGAGAGAGACCAGAGAGAGCGCGAGTATCAGTCGCACTGGTGTCTGGGTTACCATGGAGAATGTGGACAGTCTGTGTTTCCTCTGGACAACATGAGGACCATGAAAGACCAGAGAGCAATGATGATCCAGACCCCGGTACCAGGATCTAGACCAGGACCCAGACCAGGACCCAGACCCAGACAAGGATCCATAAAATGATATGTGGAGAATATCCTGAGGTACATTCTAAACTTTCTTCCAACTTTCCCCATGGAATTGTGATGTGTATAATCATACTATTGCATTACAGTATCTCTACTACCACAATGTCAACCTTATTGATTGGATTCCTGTGCCATGCCCCAATGTCTCCTTCCTGTTATGCTTTGTCTGGAACATTCCAAAGAATTCAGTCAAATCTGCCCGAAGAGAAGCAGGTGACACCTCCAGGTCACATTTAGAAATACTAATAAAATACTGTGGCAAATAACAGGCAGAATGTCCATGAGGCTGGCATCATATTCAAAAACACATGCTATGATTAACTGATTCAACATTTTTGAGCTTTTAACCATGTTACAACATTCTTCCTGTCTTGTGGGGAAGTGAATGAGGATCCGCAAAGCCAAAAATAAGGGTTTAATGATTATGAAAATGAAAGTCCAGGTGAAAACAAAGTCAAAATCCAAAAGGCACATGGAACACAGAATAAGGAACAGGACGGAACAGACATTGACAATTCAATGGACCAGCAACTAGGGGAGAGGAGCACAGGGTAAGTACAGACACAGGCAGGGCAGACCATCGAGGGGAACAGGGGAACTAAAACCTCTGAACTGATTACAAAATAAAACCAAAGTACAAATTAACTATAAATCCACACCATGACAGTTCCTCAATCAAAAACAGACTTGGAATAGTTTTTAGATCCATCCATGCAGGAACTTCTGACTCAAACATGTAACTCTCTGCCCCTTCTGTCTAAAAGCTCCTTTCTGTATTAGTATGATGTCATTTTAACACTATGACATCATAATTCTCTCTTTTTAGACAAAATTGGCCCAAATGTTGTTGAAAGGGCCATTTTAAATTCAGAAAAAAACCATCATTTGCATCTCCCTCTGGTGGTAACATAGGGACAGGGCAGGCTGGTGGCATTATTTACTATACTAGTTTCACCATACACTTTCTCCTGAAGGTAATAATTCACGTTTTCCATCCATTTACTCCCGCTTCATCTGTTGCCCAGTTGTGGCAGCAGCAGCAGTCTAAGTCCACACCATAGACTGTAAATATTAACGAACGTAGTCACGCCTATCTCCACTGTTCTAACTAATGTGCCACAACTTCCGCAGTCTATGGGCAGTTTCAAAATGGCTGCGGGGGTTGGAAAATGAGAAAAAATGCATCTGCGCATGCGTCAGCTGCACGAGCTTCATTTATTTAACGAGTGCCTTCAAAAAAACAGAGCGACTAAACTAGACTGGTCCAAAAACATTCACTCCCCTCAGCATTGACACACATGTGGAACGGAGCTTTGGGCCAAGGGCCAACTTTTGGACCATCCTGTATAGACGTTTTCGAGAGGTCTGCCAATGCTAGCAATAATGTTAGCATTGGCTAATTCTCATTCCGGGTCCACCCCCATCGGCCCGGGGTGGTATTGCAAGCGTGTCAGCGCACATCATTTTGGCCACTTTTGAGCCGGGACCTGCCTCCTAGTCCAGACTTCCCTCTCCACACACACTTCTTCCAGCTCATCTGGGGGAATCCTGAGGCCCCGGAGAGACACAGTCCCTATGTGTCCTGGGTCTGTCCCTGGTCTCCTCTTGGTGAGACATGTCCAGAACACCTCCTCAGAGAGGTGTCCAGGAAACATCCAGAACAGATGCCTGAGCCACCTCTACTGGCTACTGTCGACGTGGAAAAGCAGCGGCTCTACTCCGAGCTCCTCCCATGTAACTTGCCCAGCCGCTCTGCAGAGGAAGCGTCTATCTGCCATCTCCTTTCGGTCACTAAAGGTAAAGGTGCACTTTATTAATCCCGTAGGGCAATTCATCCTCCTGATGCCACCAAAGGCTTACGTCAAGAGCAGTGGTCCCCGTAGTACAACCCGGGAACCATCTCCAGATGATGATACTCTGCTTGGTCAGGACCAGAGCTGGAGGACGTAAACTAGTATGCAGTGCCGCCCTGCCGCCTGGGTCGCCATCTGCAGGATGGGGCACAAAATTGCAGTCTTAATTATTATCATTATTTTTTAAGTTTCCTTTTATTCTGTTATTCTTCTAAGTGTTTCCCATAACATAAGATAAAAAATAAAACAATTTATGTAATCACATTTGAACCAGAGAAAAGTCAAAAAGCGTAATCTGGGTCTTTTAAAGTGAGACGTTTTTAATTGTAATTCATTTGACGAAGATTATGTACAGGACTACTCCATATCACACACACAGAGACAGACACACGTTCACACACAGATACACACATATGTATGTATGAATGTACACACACATACAGTACATACATGTACGCACACACACGCACAGCAGGAGGCCAGTCCCTGTGCTTCCGGTCTGGCATTTCTCTTACAAAACAAATAGTTATTTCACAAAAACTTTTATAAATTTGCTTTGAACATTCTGTATTTTTCAACATCAGTCAATCGCATTGTATTTATAAAGCACTTTTCATGCAGAAGAGACAGACATACACATACAGAGACATGCATGTGTGAATGCCTCTGTATGTGTATGTGTGTATGTCTCTCTGTATGCACGTATGTCTCTGTGTGTATGTCTCTCTTAAATATACAGAGAGACATACACACATACAGAGACATACCAGTAGCAGAGAGCCGCCTGCAGCCACAGGGGGACGACACAGGAAGCCGAGGCTCACATCGCTCAACTTGCAGCTGCTCCAGGATTTCCAGGAGGATATCTACGTTGGAATTCACCTGCACCTGTTTTGCCACTTCCTGAACCGGCCGCTGTTCAGATCCAGGACTGAGGCTGTAGATCCAGGACTGAGGATGTAGATCCAGGACCGAGGATGTAGATCCAGGACTGAGGATGTAGATCCAGGACCGAGGATGTAGATCCAGGACTGAGGATGTAGATCCAGGACTGAGGATGTAGATCCAGGACTGAGGGAGTACTGTAGATCCAGGACTGAGGCTGTAGATCCAGGACTGAGGCTGTAGGTCCAGGATTGAGGCAGTAGACCCAGGAAACTTATGATTATTATTATTTCATTTTTTCGTTTCAAATCATTTACCCCTTTATTAGTCCACTCCTGGATCGGGGGGTGACAATTAGAGCTGCCACCAGGTGCTCAATGCACCAGTGACACAGCCTAATGTTTCAGGTGCACTGTAAAAATGAAAAAGTTAGTTCAACTCAAAATTTCAAGGTAACTGGCTGCACTCGACTTTTGAGTTGAAGCATCAACTTAATTCTTTACGTTTTGAAGAACTACAATCATTAAGTTGTGTCAGTGTTTCTTGTTCTGCCAACTGCGTTTTTGTAATTCAAGTTACTGGGACTTTCAAGTCTGTAAAAACTTACTATTTTTAGTTCAGATTACCGTCCTCTACAATAACTTACTATTTTGAGATTAAATGACCCCCCACATTAAATCATCCCGTTTCATCCTCATGTGTATTTATATGACACTTTTACAGACCAAGGTCACTTGGGTAGGGGAAACCGGAGCACCAGGAGGACACCTATGCAGACACTGAGAACATGCAAATTCCACTCAGAAAGCCCCTGTTCCAACCGGGATTCGAACCCTGGACCTTCTTGACAAGAAGCGATAGTGCTATCCACTCAGACACTGTGCCGCACACACTGTGAACCCGAATAGTGGCGAAAACTAAAGTTTCTTAAGGAAACTTGTTCCCTCAAAGATTAGTTTTATAAATACCATAACAATATAAGTTCATTAAACACAGTCTTTATTAACACTCTTTAGCCCACTAGAATAACTTACACATTGTTTGTACTAATCCGTTTTAGTTTTATAAATGCCATGAACATAACAATATAAGCTCATTGGACGGTCATATATTAGTCTTAAGGTCCTGAACTCTAGAACTCTCAGATTGAGAAGCAATAATGCTTTCAGCTCAATTAGAGTTTAGTTTCTGTAAAGAACTGCATTCAGACACAGTGACCTTTGATTACAATTAGAACATTCTACAAGACTGACCCAGGGAATATATAGTGATACTTTGGCCTGGCCCTGTCAATTACTGTTGGTAAAAATAAAACAATGATTTATTTGGTCAAATGAGTTTATTTAAAATGTTGAATGCAGCCGGTTGCCATGACAAATGTGAAATGAGCGCAGATAAGTTGACCTCACTCTAACTCAGTGCACTGTAAAAACGACAACTCAAAATTGTTCACCTTTTTGCATTCACTGACAATAAAATTAGCAGTTGTAACTTGAACTGTCTGTTGTGATCCACTTGAACTCACTTTCAGAAGTTGATTAAGTTAATTTTACTTTAACTACAACTTCAAAGTAAAATCAACTTAATTTATCAAATAAGGTGATCTTTTTACCAGAAACTTCTGAAAGTGAGTTAAGGTGGCCCACAACAGACAGTTCAAGTTCCAACTTGCAATTTTAAGGTGAACAATTTTGAGTTGTCGTTATAGCAGTGTGGGGCTTCAGGCAATGTTGTGTCTTGCCCAAGGACACAACAACAGGATTCAAACCCACTTCCTTCAGGCCCATCGGCCAATGCTCTACCAACTGAGCTACTGTCGCCCCATTATACGCATTTTGTTCGCATTTTGTTCCTTATAGTAAATGGGTGGTGGTGACGGGAAAACCGGAGCGCCTGGAGGAATCCATCCGGACAGAGAGAAACACCACACAGAGAGGCAAAGACAAGAGACAGAACCCACAACCTTCTTGATGTGAAGCCTGATTTCTGCCCAGTCAGCCACTTTGCTGCTAAACAGGACCACACCAGACTCTGCAGTCGTTCTAGTTCAGAGTCGGGATCAAAGGACAAATACATAAACCTCAGAAGACATTCGCGCACCACATGTTGAGAAACCTGTCATAGACCTATTTCTCAAACGCACAACACAGCTTTTCTGAGGTTCAATGATTAAAGTCCTTCTTTCCCTAACCTCCTTCTGGGTGCGTTCCCATTCATTCCAATTGAACGCAAGTGAACGCAACCCCAAGAACGGTTTTTAGAAACAGTTTAGTCCTGTTTGAATCCATTTGACGCCATCTTTTTCCTCACAGAACCTCAATGTCTCTAAGATGAAAATGCGTCTAAATGGAACTAGCGTGATTGCTGAGTTGGCAGTGCTCAGGCCTCACAGCAAGGCCAGGTCGTTGGTTCAAATCCTATGGTCTGATCTTGCAGTGTGGACATTTGTACATATTTCTACGTGTCTTGGTGGGTTTCCTCCGTGTACTCCAGTTTACCACCACCTCCCAAAACATAAAGATCCTCCATTTACTGTATGTTCGAGGGGTTGAGCTGCTTTTGACGGGGTTGGGCTGTTGATGTTTGCTCCTCGATTTCCTGTTTTGACTCAACGTTTTCAGCTTTGGATCTTGCAGAAAGCTCAGTCTGCTGATCGCCTTCGCTCTTCGGTTGAGATTTTTCCAGCACTGCGTTCGCTTTGCTTCGCACCATCTTCTCAAACAACTGAGATCTGGATGTAGATCTGGATGTACTCGGCTTGCTATGTTTCACGCTTTCTTTTAGATCTTCAGAGGCATTTGTAGCTTTTTCATTTCCAGTCCTCACACAGTCATAATCTGGTGATTGTGTTGCCAAAACACTTGTTGGACTTTGGATCAAGTTTTCTATCGCCCCATCACCTTCAGTCTCCTTGGTCATTTCTTTGTGTTGAATTTTTGCGATTTGATCTTTCAACTCGCGGTTTTCCCTTTGAAGCCCCCGCAACATTCCACGCAAAGCCTTTTCCCTCTCTACAAAAGTCTCCTCCATCAGAGACTCCTTCTGTTCTGATACCGACCTGTAACTGAGTAAGATGTCGATCAGTTCAGTGTACTGTGTTTGGAGCGAACCCACTATCTGCTGTAGAGGCTGTTGCTGCCGCTCCATCTCGAGAATCTTGCAGTCTTTTTGCCTCAGAGCGGCCTGAAACGCTGCATGGTCCTCCTCAGACTTGTGCTTCAGGCGTTCGATCTCGGCCTGAAGCAGATCGTGGGTCTCGTCTCCGTTGAGCTGTGTCATTCCCATGTCCTTGGTTTCTGAGGCCTGCAAAGACGCATCAGTCGTCAACTCGGCGTTAGTCCTCAGTCTTTGGCATTCTTGAGCTGTTATTATCCACGCGGCTGTAGTGCTTTTAAATTCGACAGAACTATTTATGGCCTTATTTTGTTTTGGTCCAGTCTGGACTCCCTCATGCTGTCTAGAACTCTTGGCACCCATCTTGACAAAATTTGCCGTTCCTTATCTAATTTGTATTATTTATCCAAATACATGGGCAGCGGTCATTTTTGTTTTAAGAGGTCAGTGATCAAGTAATAATGACCGGATGAACATTTTGAACCCTTAAATCAATGGAGTTTCCTGGAGTGTTTTATGCAAACAAATTAAATTCTAGAATTGGGTGATCTCACAAAGGTCTCCATGGCAACAGTGGTTCTGGAATCTAACTTACGGCACCTGTGAAAATCCATTCACGTCTCCATGGCAACGCCTTGTCACTTACATAGGGTTTTTGATCCAAGTTTTTGTCAATTTTTACTGTGATATGAACATGGTTTAAAAGGCTTTTGATTGGCGTACAAGCTTTCCCCAAACATAATACATGTTGTTGGCAGGGTTGGCCCAGGGCATAGGTGACCCAGACGGTGGCCTGGGGCGCCATCTGCAGCATGGGGCACAAACGACGTAAGTTTAAAAAAAAAAACACAATAAATGTGTACTATAAACTCAATCAAAATCTTCATCATTGAACCCTGCTACTGTAGGCTGTACTCTTGTCACGCCAAGGTGAGTTGGTGGGTGTACAATTTAATGATTTATTTTTTATTTATTTATTTATTTAAGCAGGGACAGTACATATTAATGAACATTTAGAAATATGTAAATATGTCAGATTTTAGCCATAGGCTAATTTCCATCTGTTGTCCAGGTTGATGTGTCCGACGCCATTTTCGTCGGACAGGTTGATGTGAAACTTCACATTCAGGTTGATGTGAAACTTCACATTCAACATCCATCCATCCATTTTCTACCCTTTAATCCATTTCTGGGTCAGGGGGGTGGCAAATCAGAGATGCCACCCAAGTCTCATAGCACCAGCCCCTCACTGACCCTCTGCAGGTGATGAGTCCACAGGAGGACGGCTGCTCACTGAGTGAGAGCAATAGCCTTGATCTTTCAGTGGGGGCTTTGGGCAAAGTGGGGTTAAGTGTCTTGCCCAAGGACACAATGACAGCAGTCATCAGTGGGAGTCGGTGTAGAGGTGGGAATTGAACCCACAACCTTCAGGCCTGAAGGCCAATGCTCTACCAACTGAGCTACTGTCACCACTCAACATCAACATTCAACATCAACAACAATACTACAGGACAAGGCATATATCACAAAACACATTCACAAATTGTACAAGGTACATTTGGGATTAGGGAGATACACGGACAAAAGACTGGACAGGACAGAGGACAAGGAGGACAAAAAGTGAGTGAATGCGAAGGCGGTTTACTTCCGCAAACCCCAGGATTAACCAGTTTATCCCAAATGTAACAACCCCTTTTAGACTGAAATTAATATATAATAATTGAACTTGAGACGATTAATTTGTAATCCATATTAAATATTTTTTACTATACATATTTGGAGAAAGTAACTTAAGAGTAATGCAGTAGTAATGCATTACAATTAGGTAATTTTGTAGTATAATACATTATTTTGAAATAACAGTAATAAGTAAAACTTAAAGTGATAGTCTGTAACTCTAAATGAATTACAAATTTGAGGAAATGTGTTAAGTTGACCTCCTGGCCTAAATGTTGATATAAAATAAGTCATTTTATTAATTCTAATATTACAGGTAAGTCCCGCCTTCCCTTCTCTTAGCTATAGTTCAGAATCCATGATGCCGTCGAGGTTAACCAGTCATGCCAAGGGCTGTCAATCATCGGCGCTGATGCGCGCAGCTGCTCATGCTCAGTTGTTTGTTTTCGCGGAGCCTCAGAATCAAGCCTCTATTAGGCTCTGGAACGACATGAAAACTGAACAAAGAATTCTGAACATCTGCGCTGAGGTACTTATGTATATACTGAACCTATATCCATAACCAGATCCTCTGCAGATGTGTCCTATAATGTACAGTTCATTCATTAAAACGTTAACAAATAATTCTGAAAACCTCCGTGCATGTGTATTAATAATGTATATGTATAATGTGTTCTCTGATTAACATTTAAATGTGTTACGGAAACGTAGGCGTAGACCAATCAGAAAGGAAGAGGGAGGAGCTTGCGTCGTTTTTTTCAAATCAAGTACCTCTCACTCTCTCTTTCTGACAAACTTCAGACAATCACTTTAATGTATTATGTTTTTGAAGAAGAAAGTTGTAGTAATCATTATTTATATAGCGCCTTTCACAGACCAGAGTCACAGCGGTTTACAATTGTCATTATTGGGTATTTGTCTCTCACTCCACACAAAGATGGGAGGGGTCAGGACAGGAGGCGCATGCCAGACCTATTGTACATGTTTTTAGTGGTAGGGGAAACTGGAGTACCTGGAGGAAACCTACACAGACACAGGGAGAACATGCAAACTCCACTCAGCCCTGTTTTGATCGGGATTTGAACCCAGAACCTTCTTGCTGAGAGGCAAGAGTGCTATCCACTCAGCCACCGTGCCAAGTAACTTGCCCAGCACTGACTAACAGCTGTTTCTTAGGTAAAAGTGAAAAGAGAAGCCATGGGAATGAGCCGCCAAAATGCACATTTTAAATGTAATTGTTTTCAAATCTGAAAGAGGTTTGCGACTCCTCTCACTTCACACTCGTTCACTGTGATGCCCCCTACAAGTATGCATGGTTTTAATGGTAGGGGAAACCAGAGCACCCGGAGGAAACCTACGCAGGCACAGGGAGAACATGCAAACTCGACTCAGAGTTGCTTCTCTTGCTGATAAGCGAGAGTGCTATCCACTCAGCCACCGTGCTGCCCTCATGACCAGAGGCGAGAGAGGGAACCTACATCCACCATCAAATCGAGAGCTCTGATTGCAGACGCTGCTCTCTCTTGATAACAACAGTCCAACACAGCTCTGCATCACTGCACACGCTGCACTGATCCACCCGTCAATCTCCCTCTCCACTCTTGAGAATCCCTGAGAATAAAAATAATAACAATAATCCGTAATATTTCTCTTTCAATGATTACTGAAGTGGATAAAACCTGCCGTCACATTCCTCAGGCCCCAGTCACTCCTCTGTCCATACATTCAAACAGACAGGCTGAGCTAACACGCCCCGCGCGCCTATGCTAGCTCCGCAGTCTCACCTCCACACTCTGTAAATAGCCGTGCCTTTCTGTTGCTTTTGACAGCCTGTGTGTGTGCGTCCCATTGATCACGCCACTGGCCTGACCTGAGACGTGACACGGCCGGGGTCAGGAATGCCCGACGCGAAAAGGTTGGGACGGACATTTAGAAAAAGAAAAGAAAAACGCGACTCTATGGGGAATGTGTGTCTCTACAGCGAGGCCTTTACTTTGTGCTTATTTTTCCACGTGGCTGTGTGAACGGTGCAAACGGCGAATCAGAATTATGGCTTGGCGATGGATGACTCTGCATTCGTCTCGGCCTTCGTGGTTCCACCGGTTCAGGCGTGGACGTGTGGTTGGCGGTTCGCTCCGGCAAAGTAAATGAAACGCGTGGAAAAGGTTTATTTTTCTTGTAGCGGATATGTGTTCGGTGTCATTTTAAAATATGGGTTCTTGAAGTGAAAGTCTGAAATGATGTGAAAATGACTAAAACATATGGATGGAGTTATTTTTGGGGTAAAGTCGGATTGTGTGAGTCAAGAATATTGATTAACTGTGTTCTAAAGTTTACATTTTATTTATTCAGTGGACAGATGACAGTATTAAGATAAGATATTCCTTTAATTGTCCCACGGTGGAGAAATGTCAGTGTCATCGTTGCACACATTACAGCAGAGAAGGAAAACGCACACATCCAACAGTCTATAATTTAATATTATAGACAATAAAATTAAAATATTAAGATGGTAAAATTAAGACGGGGCGACAGTAGCTCAGTTGGTAGAGCATTGGCCTTTGGGCCTGGAGGTCGTGAGTTCGATTCCCACCATGGGACCTACTCCAACTGTTCCCACTTGTGGCAAAGTGGAGGCTGCTACACGCTCCGAAAATAATGACAAATAAAATAAAATAAAGAAAAACCAGCAACGCCAGGGCAGAGTGCCCAAAATAAAATTAAAAAAAGCGCTCTAAGGCGCACAAGTTTGTTCAATCATTAAGAGGCATAGGCAGACAGTCTGTATACTTTGATTTATTATTCTACATTATGTTTAGTTCATTTATAGTGATTCACATCTACTTTACACGAGCCCATCTTCCAGTCACGATGGACTCAAGAGCACAGGTGAACACAAAAAGAATCAGAACAGGGAGAGAAACGAGGGACAGCAGGAGAAACAGCGGTGGGCCGCGATGTGGCCAGTCCTCCAGCCTATGGGTAAAATAGAGTTAACTTACGAGTAACCACAATGCTGTTAGTGTGTGCAGCTAGAACCTACTTTCCTACAGCAATTGCCGAGCACACACCCTTGACGGGTGACGGTTTAAAGGCCAGACCCACAGCCGGCTACGACACACTCGGACCCCAACGAGGGCGGCCAGACGCCAAAGTGACAGAACAGCATGGCTACACAGAAGCAGGGCTCGCGGGGCACAATGCCGCACCGCGGCACTACAACAACAGTTAACATTAGCGGTTGCAACATACCAATATTAGAATTAACACTAACTTCTCTACCTGGAGCAGGAGAAGGGCTGGCGCAACGACCCACAGGAGACGGAAGTGCAGAGGTAAACAAGAGAGGCGACTCGAGGCTATTTATACTGTCTATATGCGCCCTCTACTGGACAGAAATATGGTGGCCAAGACCAGCTTGCCACACACTGATGACTGCTGTCGTTGTGTCCTTGGGCAAGACACTTAACCCCACGTTGCCTGAAGCCCCCGCTGAAAGACCAAGGCTGTTTCACCGCTGACAGAGCAGGCATCTTCTGGAGGACCCACCACCTGCACAGGATCAGAGGGACTGGTGCTATGAGCATTGCCCCCGACCCAAAACTGGACTAATAAAGGGGTTGATCATGAATTAATGAATGAATGTAGATTTTAATGCTTGACTTGATGCATGAATCTTACTGTGTTTTGTTAATGCTGCCCTGTAGGATTTTACTTATGTGTTATTATGTGGTGCTTTGTGTTGCTTTGTGCAGGAAAGACGCTCTACAAATAAAAGTTGATTGATGGATTGGTAAAAAAACAAACAGCTCCAGGCCAGTTTTTCGGACGATTCATACAAAGTGGATTTGCATAATACTTCAGATCCGTGACATGGACCCGGGCTGGTCCGAGGGTCCAGGCATGTGTCCGTCGTTATGCCCTTTCCTGTTGGAGCTGAGCCTGGACATGAAGAGAATCCCGACAATAGCCCTTTGTCCCGCTCGCCGCGCTTCCTGACGGCCCAGAATTCACGGAAACACGGCCACAGTGCAAACAAACAGCCACGGCTTAAAACGCTCCACCCACTGCTCCGCGCTCCCGCCAGGAAGCTAATCACCGTCGCACCCCACTTCCATCGATGCCAAAAAAACATCCAGACATCCAGAGCGATATTATTATATCGTGTATAGCACAGTTCAAGATAAAAACAATCACACAAGGCATTAAAATCAAAAATAAACACAGGACATTTAACCTGGATTTGAACATTGTCAGAGAAGAAGCCTGTCTCACATTTTCAGGAAGATTGTGCCAGATTTTAGAGGCATAAATCTGAAATGCTGCCTCCCCATGTTTTGTTCTGACTCTGGAACCAGCAGGAGGCCAGTCCCTGTGCTCCTCAGAGTCCCAGCAGTAGACCAGTCCCTGTGCTCCAGAGTCCCAGGAGAAGACCAGTCCCTGTGCTCCTCAGAGTCCCAGGAGAAGACCAGTCCCTGTGCTCCTCAGTCCCAGCAGGAAGCTAGTCCCTGTGCTCCTCAGAGTCCCAGCAGCAGTCCCTGTGCTCCTCAGAGTCCCAGCAGTAGACCAGTCCATGTGCTCCTCAGAGTCCCAGCAGGAAGCTAGTCCCTGTGCTCCTCAGAGTCCCAGCAGTAGACCAGTCCCTGTGCTCCTCAGAGTCCCAGCAGTAGACCAGTCCCTGTGCTCCTCAGAGTCCCAGCAGTAGACCAGTCCCTGTGCTCCTCAGAGTCCCAGTTGGTTCATCTGGCTCTAACATGTATTGTATGTATTTTGGTGTGAGGTCATAGAGAAACAGAGCAGATATAAATTCTATTCTCTGCACAGAGCTGAAGTGTGGGATAAAAATGACTGACGTTTCAAAAACAAAACCAAAGATTGTGGAGATTTTTGCACAGAATCGTTTCAAAATCCCAAAAGTGTCATGTTTTCTTCTAAATTTATATTATTCAGTCTCACGTTCGCAGGATCTCACCAGGTCATGAGACGTGTTTTGGGGAAATTAACGTTCAGTAAATGTGTGCAACGCTGGTTTGAGAAGTCCGTGTGTGCGGTTGCAGATGTGTGCGGTTGCAGATGGGTGGGTCCATTTTGTGTGAATCAAAACGTTGGCGGCCGTAACGTAAACCTTAGACTGGTCTGGGGTTTGGCAGAATGCTGCTTATTGTAAGTCAAAGTAATGTGTCCACCACTGGGACACCAGCTGAATGGACCAATGGGATCTGAGGAGTCTTGAAAGTGCAATAATGAAACACACTTATGCAGGAGAAGTACCTAGAGACAGGACACAATTTAAACAACAGACATGTCAACACTGACTTCTAACTGCTTATACTGTGTGTGTGGTAAACAATGTTTTATATTTAAGGTTATATGTTCTATCATAGAGGAGAAAAAAAGATTTCAAACGCAAAATAATCATTAAAAATGTATATGACCCTTGAAAAATGTGTAACGGACAGGATGGTTTCCGACATTTTTTCCTAAAAATTAAATTTGGGAAGAAAAAAATGGTCTGGTTTCACATTTAGTTTGTTTACTATGAAAGTATCACTTTGTTTCTAATCTAAATCAAATGTGGATCTGAAAATATTTAACAAACTTCTGCAGATCCTTCCATAAAAGAATCAGGTCCGAGACTCAAATAAACAGACACTATAAAAACTTGACTAATTTATAAAACAGTTTTATTTAGCAAATTCTAACGGACAGAGGATGTTTTTGGATTCATGAAAAACATATATCTACTGATTATTACAGTATCATACATTTTTGGCTTTTTGTTTCGCTTTTGTAACCTTTAGTGTGAACAAACCCATTTAAGTGTCTGTACTGTATTTGTGTTTGTTTTTAAGTTGACATTTTAAATCTGTCCAGAGACAACGGATGAAAAATACGACGGTACATCCATGAATGTACACTGTCCGTCTAATAACGTTTGATATAAATTCTTACTATACTACGACATTTCTCCATTGTGAGGTCCCGGTCGTGACAGAGCCTTTCTGAGTGGAGTTTACAAGTTTGCATAGGTTTCCTCCGGGTGCTCCAGTTTCCCCAGCATGTAAAATAGGTCTGGCATGTGCCTCCTGCATGGCGACCCTACTTTGGGACTTATTTGTTTGCACCACATGCCAAAGAAAAGTTATTATTTGTGATTTTGTTACTTATAGCAGCAGTGGTTAACAAGACACTCCTTTGAGGGGCCACTTTATGATATTTTTTACTTGTGCACGGAACATGTCCCAACAGTGGGAGACATATTTACACTAGACATTTGTATTTTTACTGTAACCACGGCGACTAATCAGGGAATCAGAGGATTACCTGGCAGACATGTGCACACACACTCGTGCCAAACCCCTCGCACCCGCACGGAACGCCGCCGTCCGACCAGAAAGACAAACATTTCACTTTTCCATCCGCATGACAGGCACCCGGTGGAAGCATAACTCAGCCCAGCGTGAGACAAGCACCTGTAAGTTTCTCCAGACGACTTTTTAAGGCCCCGTCTCCTGAAAAACACAGAAGCCGCTGTTATTTTAGGAGTCAAATTATCGGCAGAGCTACAGAGGTCTGATTTAAAGCAGCCTGGTGCCACGGCTGGGACTCCTACGCTAACGGCTGAGGGCAAGACTCACTGTTAACCTTTAAAGAACACACTTGGTTTGACGGTTTTAGAGGAGACTCTAGTCTACCACTCTTGTCTCTCTCTGGTCTCTTTCTGGTCTCGCTCTGGTCTATCTCGCTGGTCTCTCTCTGGTCTCTCTCTGCTCTATTTCTGGTGTTGCTCTGGTCTACCCCTGGTCTATATCGTTGGTCTACCTCTCTAGTCTTCTCTTGTCTCTCTCTGGCCTCTTTCTGGTCTACCTCTGGTCTACCTCTGGTCTACCTCTGGTCTCTCTCTGGTGTCTCTCTGGACTCTCTCTGGTCTCTCTCTTGTCTCTCTCTGGTCTCTCTCTGGTCTCCCTTTGGTCTCCCTCTGGTCTCTCTCTGGTCTCTCTCTCTGGTCTCACTCTCTGGTCGGTCTCTCTCTGGTCTACCTCTGGTCTACCCCTGGTCTATATCGTTGGTCTACCTCTCTAGTCTTCTCTTGTCTCTCTCTGGTCTCTTTCTGGTCTACCTCTGGTCTACCTCTGGTCTCTTTCTGGTCTCTCTCTGGACTCTCTCTGGTCTCTCTCTTGTCTCTCTCTGGTCTCCCTTTGGTCTCCCTCTGGTCTCTCTCTCTGGTCTCACTCTCTGGTCGGTCTCTCTCTGGTCTCCCTCTGGTCTCCCTCTGGTCTCTCTGGCCTCTCTCTTTGGTCTCTCTCACTCTCTGGTCTCGCTGTCTGACAACTCTCTCTGGCCTCTCTCTTTGGCCTCTTTCTGGTCTCTCTCTGTGGTCTCTCTCTCTGGTCTCTCTGTGGTCTTTCTCTCTGGTCTCTCTTTCTGATCTCTCTCTGGCCTCTCTCTCTCTCTGGCCTCCTCTCTCTCTCTGGTCTCTCTCTCTGGCCTCTCTCTCTCTGGTCTCTCTCTCTGGCCTCTCTCTTTCTGGTCTCTCCCTGGTCTCTCTCTCTCTCTGGTCTCTCTGTCCAACAGAAGCATACGTTAGCCTTTAGAGTGAATTTAAACATTTACAGCTGATGTTATATGGACCATTTTCGCAGCTTTTGTAATGAATTAATCTTTTTTTCTGTTTTTGGCCCAAGTCTCTCAAACGCAGTGAGATTTTTTGGAAACTTCCCTCTCTCCCAAACACCATTAAGTGTAATTTTCCGGGGGCTGTGGTTGATTACCTGTAATGTCGGCCGCTGAATGAGTTCACAGCTGGAGCCTGGACCTGCTGCCATTTTGATCATTTGGTGAAGAAACACTCTGGGAAATAGTTTCATGAGCGCTGGGTCAGGGTGAGAGTCATTTCCTGCGAAAATCACTCTGTTCGTTCTCTGGCCTCTTTCACATTTACTCAAGTTTAAACTACTCCATCACCATCTTTCTAAACTGTATTTATGAGCAACACTGTATTCGATTCAATCTATTCTTGTACAGCCCTAAATCAACACGGATCAGAGAATCAACTTAAGACACAAAATATACACATGTGAGTTGGTCCATAGGGAGAGACCAATGTCCATCATGTTGTTAAATGTCAAACATGTTGTAGAATGTTAAAGTGTCCTGGATCATCACCACAGTCCTTCTAGTTGGACACTAACTGCCCAACAGATTCTCCTGCATCGGCAAGGAAAAACTCATAAGAAAAACCCAGTGGGAAAAAGTGAGAAACCTCGGGGTGACCCACATTTGAGAAAGGGAACCCGCTCTTACACGGACACGGCTGTAGATCCAAGACCAAAGCTACAGGAAGTGGACCAATGCCACGCAGCAGCCGCAGAGCAGGTCCGGTGCAGGACTGAAGCGCTCCCAGGCGGGTCGGGCAGTCCACAGGTGAAGATGGAGGAGGCCAGGTTCAGAGGTCCCGTTGTTGATAATAGGACAGATGAACGACTCTGCCACGTGGGTAAAATGAAACGAGCCCAAAAATGCAGAACTGCAAAATAACGGATTTAATGTAGAAATATGTAAGATTTTCATGTCACGTCATCGTTAAAGGGCCCTAATCTGATAACAGTAGTTCAGAGATATTTGGATTTCAAAATTTGTTTTCCAGCCCCTAAATCTTGTTATTGTTTTCATTTCAATGTCCGCACTCCACCGTTTCACCAATCAGAAAGTCTGTGATCCAGGCGCCAGAACTCACAGCATCAAGCTAATCTCACTGGTAAAGTACCATGTGGCGCAGAACTAAAAAAGGTCTCGTTATGATTCTCAAATCATTAACGACAAAACAAGGAATAAAACTAGGATTTCTATCTTTGTGAAAAAGGTGTTGGTTATAGATTTGTGTTGGTTATAGAGCTGAATAGACTCTTGTCTATTCAGCTGTTATGGTCCCAGCTGGATTTGTCTGCATATCTGGCAACCTGAGTCAGGGAGAGTGGGAGAGGCTGCAGTACCACTTTTGGCCACATTTTTACAGACTGCTCCTTTATTAAAAAGTAATACAAATCAAAATCCAGAGAAAACACAGGGAACAAGGACAGAACTGAAACAGACGTGGGAATGACAATGAACGAACAGGAAGTGAAGGAACACACAGAGATAAAACACCAGACTAACGAGCCCCAGGTGAGACACATGAATCTTGCTTGTCCCACTGGCAAATCTGGGTTTAAGGCAGTCATCACGTGGCCAAAATGACGTGCGCTGACATGCTGCAATACCACCCCGGGCCGATGGGGGTGGACCATACCCTGTATATATTAACGGACAGAGTCACGCCTATCTCCGCCGTTCTAACTAATGGGCCAAAATATTTGCTCTACTGGAGCTATCCAAAATGGCCGCGAGTGGTCCCGCCCACAAGAAAATGGTGAAAAAACGCATCTGCGCATGCGTCAGCCGGGGAGAGCTCCATTCATTTGAACAAGAGACTTCAGAAATTCACAGCAAGTAAACTAGAGTGGTCCAAAAAAATTCCCCCCCCTCAGCATTGACACACATGTGGAACGGAGCTTTGGGCCAACTTTTGGTCCATCCTGTAAAGACGTTTTTGAGAGGTCTGCTAACGCTATATGTTAGCATTGGCTAATTCTACTTCTGGGTCCACCCCCATCGGCCCGGGGTGGTATTGCAGCATGTCAGCGCACGTCATTTTGGCCACTTTTGAGCCGGGACCCGCCCCCACTGGGGTGAACCCGGAATAAGAATTAGCCAATGCTAACATATAGCATTAGCTGACCTGTCGAAAACGTCTTTACAGGATGGTCCAAAAGTTGGCCCAAAGCTCCGTTCCACATGTGTGTCAATGCTGAGGGGAGCGTTTTGGACCACTCTATTTTAGTCGCTGTGAATTTTTGAAGGCACTTGTTAAATGAGTGAAGCTTGTGCAGCTGATGCATGTGCAGATGCATTTTTTCACATTTTCCAGCCCCCGCGGCCATTTTGAAACTGCCCATGGACCGCAGAAGTTGTGGCGCATTAGTTAGAACGGCGGAGATACGCCTGACTGCAGATGACACACAGCTGTACATCTCCATGTCTCCTGATGACACCAGGCCAATGGATGCTCTTTTTAACTGCATTTTAGACCTGAAATCCTGGATGGCAGAAAACTTTCTCCAGCTTAACCAGGACAAAACTGAGGTTTTAGTCATCGGTCCTGAGGCCCAGAGAGAGAAACTTTTACCGAAACTCCAATCACACTCTTTTAATCCATCATCACAAGTGAAAAACCTGGGCGTAATCTTTGACTCTGAGCTGACTTTTATTCCTCACATTAAGAATATAACAAAAATAGGTTTTTATCATTTAAAGAACATCACCAGAGTCCGCCCCATTCTCTCTCGGGGCAACACGGAGACGCTGATGCTTTTATCTCCAGTCGCATTGACTATTGTAATGCCCTGCTCTCTGGTCTTCCCAAAAAGAACATTTCAGGTTTACAATTACTCCAAAACTCGGCCGCACGTGTCCTGACTAAGACCAGGGGGCGGGACCACATTACACCGGTTTTAAAATCGCTGCATTGGCTCCCCGTGTGTTTCAGGATCGATTTTAAGGTTCTTTTAATGGTTTTTAAATGTCTTAATGGTCTTGGGCCTTCTTATCTTTCAGATTTGCTTTTATCCTATGAGCCTTCCCGGCCCCTGCGCTCCTCCGGCAGCAGACTCCTAACCATCCCCAAAGTCAGGACACACACTCACGGCGAGGCATCTTTCCAGCACTACGGCCCCTGTCTCTGGAACAGTCTGCCAGAGGAGCTCAGGGCCGCAGAGAACGTTCATATTTTTAAAAGTAGGCTCAAGACGCACCTGTTTAGAGTAGCTTTTGATTAGTATTTATTATTTATTGTGTTTTAGTACATTTATTTATTATTGGGTTTTTATTTATTTATTTATTGTATCTACCCATTTACTATTGTTATTATCAATATTAGGCAGCTGCCATTTTCTTTTTAGTGTCACATTTTATTGTTCTACTTTCTATTGTATTATTGTATTGTTTTAGTGTCCCCAGTGTTTCCTCTGGAGGAGCCCTCTGCACTGAGAGCTGGGGTCTGCTGTGGCTTCGGGGGTCTGGCTCTTGGCTTGGACCTGGTGGGGTCTGGGGCCCCTCTCTCCTCTGGGTCCTGTGTCGTTCCCTGTGGCTGCAGCCGGCTCTCTGCTCCTGGTGCAGATGGCTCCTTGGATGGCGCTTCTTCAGCCGGTTACATCTGCTCCCAGCCCCATTTCTTTTTATTGTTTTACCTATTTTACCTGATGTGACTTTGTATGTGTGTGTGTGTGTGTGAGTGTGAGTGTGAGTGTGGGTGTGAGTGTGAGTGTGAGTGTGAGTGTGAGTGTGAGTGTGAGTGTGTGTGTGTGTGTGTGTGTGTGTGTGTGTTTATATACGCATGTGGTTGTATATATAATTATAAATGTGGTTTTGGGGGGGTCTGTGGGGAGGAGGGTTCAGGGCTGGGCATGTTGGATTGTTTTTAACTAAACTGTAAAGCACTTTGTGTTGCATTTTTTGTATGAAAAGCGATTTGTAAATTAAATTTGATTGATTGACTGTGACCGTTAATATTTACAGTCTATGGTTTTTCATCACTTTTTGCAGTGTATCCATCTACCTCTAAATGGAGCGATTTGAGGTGTGCATCTGGCGTATGACTTTAACTTTACTTATACTCAGGCCTTTGTGTAGGAGCAGACGGAGAAACTATACTATTACAACCCGGGGCCTCACATCTGTCACAGTCTCGGTTTAACCCTGCACCTCTTCCATGCGCTGACTACATAACGTCTAAATTCAGAAACACAGCTGACGCTCCGCTCTTCAAACAAACCAGGGACAAATTGTTTCGGGGGCTCGGACGTTAGGGAAGTAAATCACGGTGAGGGGTTAACAAGCGCTCGTCACTGTGCACCTACTTATGAGGGCCCCCGGGTCACACTGAAGCCTCAGAGGAGCTACCAGGCACAGGCTCCAGACTCGTACACACAGCAGGCCTATGGGAGCCTCATTCACACCGCGCAAAAACCACAAAATATTTCAACACGGTGGATGAGTGGATGGCATTCCCGCTTCTCAGCAAGAAGGTCCTGGATTTGATTTCCTGGTCCCACTGTAATTGTCAAAAAAGCAGAGCAGTGATTTTAGAAAAAATACATTTTAAAAAGTATATTTTACTTGGTTTGATTGAATCTGTTTAACAACATTCCAACGTCATATATGCAACTTATTTTATAATTTTTAAGAATAAAACAATTCTTCGAGATTTAACTTTGACTCTTTAACTTTTCAAAACTTGCTTGATCTCCACATTGTGATATATTTTCCAGACGTCCTTTTTCAACCTGTTTTTCTCCTGTTTTAAACCTGTTTTTTTTTTTACCTGTTTTTATCTTGTTTTTTTCCTGTTTTAACCTGTTTTCTTCTGTTTTTCTCCTGTTTTAAACTTGTTTTTCCTGTTTTCAACCTGTTTTTAATCTGTATAACACTTGGTTGTGTAATGTGTCGTTTTAGCTGCTTCTGTGATTGGCAGCAATGCAGTGAAAAGTGAAAACCAGAGCGAGTGTGTGGAGGAAAAGAAGCATATCTGGCGGACAACATGTGTTACTGACGTACACAAACACATCTGGCTCTGCCTTTCACCAAATGAACCTGTCCCGGGTCAGAACGGCACAGATCTGCAGCAGGAGCTCTGAGTGATCGGTTAGAATGAGCAGAAAAACTATCATCACAGAAACAGATGGAAAATGTTACATCCAAGAACCAGGCGCTGGCTGTAAATCAGGACAGTCCAGGTCAGCGCTGGTGAAGCAGCAGAAAACAAAACTCTACAGCAGGCATGTCCCAACTCAGGCCCGTGGGCCAATTGCGGCCCTCTGTGACATTTTATGTGGCCTTCTGACACAAAGTCACCATTGAGGCACTTTGGCAGTGTCATCCAACCAACTTCAGCTCCACCAGTACAGTCATTTTACACCATGTCTCTAGACCCTCTGGAATCCATTTGATGACTCTATTGTTATTTACTGACATTTGTTTTATGATTTATGATAACCTTTCATATCAAATGCAGCTGGATGTATCATTGGCAAGGAAAGTTTATTTGTATAGCACAATTCATACCTAAGGCAAAGTGCTGAACATAAATAATCACAGTACATTCATAAGAAAGATTAAACCATAAAATCCCTCAGTTGTAGCACAGCTAAAAAGAACCCATTTTAAATTCCAGAATCCAGTCAATTCAGCTCAAATTCATTTGAATGAGGCGCAGCCTCAAGCCCGGTTTAAGTGTGCCAGGGCCCGCTTCGCGCTTAGATCCGGGCTTTAGGTGCCATCTGACCGCGGCATTCGCGCCAGAGCACGATTCCTGGACTCGTGCTCTGGCCTGGTTAAAAACTGCGGCCAGGGCCCGCTTCCCTGCGCAGATGAGGGGGGTCAGTGTGGCGGGTGGTGGGGAGTGGGGGATGAGGTGTGGTGAGGACTTGATATTGTGCGTCACATTACGTCTTCCTGTGACGCGCATTTTCACACGTCTCTCCTGCACTTTCTCATTCTCCGCTGTGTTAAACCTTTCATATAAGCCCTGGACCGTGCTCGAGGGGCACTGGGGGTGTGTCGCTGCAGAGCCAAAGAAAAGCGTTTCCTACGGGTATAGCTCTCTTCTGTCCTGACCCTCGCTCTCAGTGTGGTGCTATTGCAATAACACTTCAGACATTCAAGAATCAGTCTTTATTTAATCGCCAGAACACACACAAACACACACACACACTTGTAACCTCCCTGTCTGCGGTCGCTCTGCTCACACGCCACACTTTTAATTCCTTCATTCTCATTCATTAATTTCTCAGCGCTCTTACGCTCGTTACTAAAGAGTATGTGTGTGTGTGTGTCCACGTCCGCGGACTGAACTGCTGCACTTTGCATCAGAGCAATTTGGACAAGTGTGAGATGTATCTTTCCCTAAACAACGCGATCCGTACTGAGCTGTTAGCTACTGTAGCAGAATGTAAACAGGAAAAGAAGCGGATCTCAACCAGGGCAACGAGGTAGTCTCTGGTGTTAGTATTAGCGCCACCAGCTGGACCGAGTGTTGTACTACAGCACAATTTCCCTGGCACGGTTCAGACAATACATTACCACCCCTGTGGCGACGATCCGGGCCACCTGGCCTAGTACGTTTGTTAAAAAAATTTGACCGTGCCCTAAAGTGGCCCTCTGAGTAAAGCCTAGTGTATACTCGCGCGGTGCTTACGGCGGTGACGTGACGTCACTTGTGCAACGCGTGGACCACCGCAAGGCCCTTAAGCCTAGTGTATACTTGCGCGGCGCGGCTTACGTTAGAGGTTGCGGTGGACCTACGTAAGCACAATTTGTGTTATATTCCTTGCGGAGTTTTGAGGAGAATGTTGTAATCCCACACCCAACCACATGATGGCGACCTCACAGGCGTTGCATAAGAAACCAAAGCGGCCTCATTTACGCTGCTACTTTCTCCTCTTCAGAACAAAAACATGAACAAACCGAGCTGTTTGAGATCATTACATGTTTTTCTACTGTAGGTTTATGTGACAGTTTTATGGACTCATTATTTCTTAACTCATTTAACTGTGATGTTGTGAATAAAAACACAGTTCTTGTTGGAAACATTATAACGTCATTATTAAATTGTATTCAGCACAAACAGTAAAACAAAAAGTGGTAAATATCTGAGGCAAACTTGAACAATTTACGAGTGCAGGAGGAATGGAACAGACGCGATAAGCTACGAATCAAACAAAGACAGGAACAGTGCAAAACAAACGACTGCACAGTTTATAAGTTATATATATGTTAGATAGTCCACAGTCTCTGCGTATATCAGGCTCTGCCATGAGCCCAAACTGCTTTTCCTTCGGTTCGGCACAAAGCAGTCTGCTCCATAGTGCCTCGTCCATTGTCCCTGCTGCAGCCGCTTCATGCTTCCGCCCAAAACACACACACGGACCAATCACAGCGGAGCTTCCTTGCGGCGACCCTTACGTAGTTAGAAAATTTCGAGGGTGCGCGGCAGGCGACGTAAGGGCCTTGCGGTGGTCCACGTCACGTCACCTCCGTAAGCTCCGCGCAGCGTGAGTATACACTAGGCTTTACACTCCTGCTCTAAAGGCATTTCCTAAGGCAGTGTTTTTCAACCAGTGGGCCGTGGTACGTTGGTGTGCCTTGAGATGGTGTTTGGAAATGATCCAATCCCACCCACTTGGTCAAAATAATGTGAAAAGAAAAGAATGTAGGAGATCAGAAATATTTTGATGTTGTAAGAATGACTTTGTGATTTTAATGAGGGCTTGGCTGTTTCACTTTTGTGTCAGTTTCAAAAAGGTTCACGGCTCAAAAAAGGTCAGGGAACAGTGGGGAAATGTCAGTGTTGCATCAGGAGCACACAGCACAGGGTAAATGAACAATAACTTTATACTGAAATAGAATAGAACCTCTAACTTTGACATAATAAGTATAAAATCTCCAACTTTAGCATAATAAAGAAGCTTACATTTAAATATGTTTCTTGAATATATACAGTTGTTTGTTAATTTATCATGCGAAAGTTAGAAATTGTATACATGCTTTTGTATGATGCTCCTCATTCCCACTGCTCTCTAACTGGTGATGCAACACTGACATTTCCCCACTGCGATTTTGTGTCTCTGTGACTTTAGAAAACGTATTTTGAAAGTACTTTTAACCGTGTTTATTCATCCCTGTGGTTTAAAGCTGACACGGGTCCGAACAACTCGTTACCTCGCCAACCTCTCCCACTGTTATGAATGAATGAATGAATACTTTTTAGTTAGAGCCATGTCAGACAAGAACAAGGAACAGCAAAAAAACAACTGAATAGAAAAAAACAATACAAACAATAAAACAAATAAACAATAAATAATAAATAACAAAAAGTCAGCTCAAAAAGGAGTGAGAAGAATTGTTGTCAAATTATTGTCAAACAGCAGAGCCAAGGTGATAAAAACAAAAAACTTCATTTTAAAAAGTGGTATTTCTCGGTTTCATTGATTTTTTGATGAGAAAAAAATGGCAATTCAAAACATTCAAATCTGATTATTTTATTAAAGAGTAAAGCCATTTTCAGAGATGTAACTTTAACTTTTCATAACTTTGCATAGTGATATATTTGGAATCAAATCTAAAACACAAGATTCTAACAAATACATCTGGCATTTCTCGTTGTTACTTTTTTGTACTCAGAGAAAAATGGAAATCTTATTCAGGAATGTGATGATACTTTATACGTTTGCCTCTGAAGCGCCAGGATCGCCTGTGGTTTGCGGAGGCTTTGCTAATGCATTTGGTTAGGCTCAAATATTTCTTATGTCAAGAAAGTGTCCAAGATGAAGCACACTGCAAAAAGTTACGAGAAAGAACTCAAATGTTACTAAAATTTGGCTAAAAGTATCTTGATTTGACCATATTATGCCTTAAAACAAGATTCAACCATCATTGGCACTATGGCAACTGCCCTGACAACCGTCGCTAAGGCAACTGGAAACCAACTCCCAAAAAAGAAGTAGCAAGAAATTACAATAAGATTCACCAGATTGTCTGTCTGTTGTCATGGTGACTGGTGACGGTTGCCATAGTGATGGATGCCAGTGGTAACAGTTGTCATAGTGATTGCCATGGCAACAGTCGCCATAGTGATTCTTGCCAGGGTAACAGTTGCCATCCATGCAAACTGTTGTCATGGTTACGGTGAAATATCTTGTGTCTCAGTCCTTAAAGAAGCTATACCCGATATTTTTTCTAAGTAGTTCATAAAAATGCTTTTTACTACATACAAGTTGTATCATAATACATCATTTAATTAAAAACTTGAGGTCATTGATTCAGCTGTGTAAGAATTACAAGCAGTGAAATGTGCTGAGTAGAGTCTGAGCGGGCCGCTCTTTCTCCTCCGCTCACAGAACGAGCAGCGAACAGCCTGTGTCCTCTAGTCTCTACAGCCTGTGTCCTCTAGCCTCTACACCCTGCGTCCTCTAGCCTCTACAGCGCTGCTTAACACCAGGTCTTCAACTTCAAAATTCGAATATAATTCTAAAATAAAAAATGATGAACAAAATAATTGAATAAAAAAATGTGAACAAATATTAGACAACCCTTGTAATTCGAAATGTATTTAATGTCTGCAAATAAAATAGTTAGCTCCCAAAGGTTTCACCGGGACGTGCTAGGCAGGTAACAGCTAAGCTAGCTAGTTGTTTCATGGTAACTTCCGGGTTTTTTGCAATCGCTTTTTGTCACATTGAAACAGTATTTTTGTCATGAAAACGTTAACAGCTAATTCTGAAATCATCCGTGCATGTGTGTTAAGGATGTATATGTATACTGTATTGTCCGATTGACGTTTAATGGTGTTGATTGATAGATATGTATTTGTTTATTGAGCTTGGCTAGCTCCGTTGGCTTCTCTACACAGACAAGTGTGCAGAAAACTGCACAATGTAGTGACAGGCGCTGATAGCTTGTTCTTGCAAAGTAATGGCAGTATTTTACACACCTGAATTACAAACAGAGGTTGCATTGGGGCTTCGGTCATTATTGGTTTGAGAGTTCTGTTATCAAGAAAAAATGATCGGAAGAATTGCTGCTGCTGCTTTGAGGAGCTCTATAACAAATTATAATTCAATATTAGAATATATTCTAAGGTTTTAAATTAATACATTCGGACGCAAAACTAGCGGTATTCTTTTACTTATATATTGTGTTAGCAGTGCGTTGCTTTAGTACCATTTCATCAGTGATTGTTGCACAGCTTACAAGAAGTTGCGCTAATGCTAATGTTAGCATATGTATCAGATCGCAAATAAAACTAGGTGGCTCCGTGTTATGAGAGCGTAGGGGAAATGAGAAGCCTGTGAGCGAGTTGGGGGGCAGTGCTAAACATTCAAACATTGCAGAAACGGGTATAGCGCCTTTAAAGGAATTAAAATCATAAAAATAATCACAGTACGTGAAAAAGATTACATCCTTCAGTTGAAGCAAAGATAAACAGCAGTTTTTAATCTGGATTTGAAGAATGTCGGACAAGAAGCATGTCTCACATTTTCGGGCAACTCTGGGCAACAACAGGAGGCCAGTCCCTGTGCTCCTCAGAGTCTCAGCAGGAGGCCAGTCCCTGTGCTCCTCCGAGTCCCAGCAGGAGGCCAGTCCCTGTGCTCCTCCGAGTCCCAGCAGAAGACCAGTCCCTGTGCTCCTCAGAGTCCCAGCAGGAGGCCAGTCCCTGTGCTCCTCAGAGTCCCAGCAGGAGGCCAGTCCCTGTGCTCCTCAGAGTCCCAGCAGGAGGCCAGTCCCTGTGCTCCTCAGAGTCCCAGCAGGAGGCCAGTCCCTGTGCTCCTCAGATTCTCAGCAGGAGGCCAGTCCCTGTGCTCCTCAGATTCTCAGCAGGAGGCCAGTCCCTGTGCTCCTCAGATTCTCAGCAGGAGGCCAGTCCCTGTGCTCCTCAGATTCTCAGCAGGAGGCCAGTCCCTGTGCTCCTCAGAGTCCCAGCAGGAGGCCAGTCCCTGTGCTCCTCAGAGTCCCAGCAGGAGGCCAGTCCCTGTGTTGTAAACAAACTGACTCTTTCAGCTCCTACAGATCGATCCATTTTCATCGTAACAATTTCTCATCCGTAAAAGAAAACAAATTCTGACGCATCGGTGGCGGTCCCTGTGGACAGTTTTCTCCCTCATTGACCAGAATGAATCATGACATGCATCAGTGTTATCAGAGCCCTGTCCACTAAGGGTCATTACTCCAAAACAGGCCTCTCCAAACAAATACGTGATAAGTAAACGCCACATTTGGAATGTTGTGGAATGTTGTGGAATGCTTGGTTTTGTTTTTCTCTCTGGGACTTGAACTTAAAAATCATGGGAAAAGTGTTTGGTACTCTCCTGTTGTGTTATAGACAGGAAACAGCATTTAACACCAGGACTCAGGAATTACTAAAATAAGCTGCAGCGACCACATTGTTAAAGTTAAGTTCATTCAGAATAATAAATAGGGGTGGAAGTTTAAAAGTCTTAACCTCTTTCCACTACTTTTTCCAGCTGGACTTTTGATAATATACAAAACATACTGTATATTTGTATATTATCATGTATCGTTTCACACATACAGTATACACATCAAGGCATGCAACAAATATTACTTCCGCACTCCTTACAAAGTGGCAAAAGTGGGAAAAGTGTCTTGCCCAGGGACACAACGACAGACATCAGTGGAGTCGGTGGAGAAGGTCTCGCAGTGGGTTCGAACTCACAACCTTCAGGCTCAAAGGCCAACGCTCTGCCAACTGAGACACTATATTTTTGATCCTGTTTTTCAGATGGTAAAAAGCTGCTGATGTCACTGATTTGATGTGTCTGTTATTACTTGAACAGAATAACTTCCTGAACTAGCATTAGCATTAGCATTAGCAAGAGAGTGTGTTACTTTGGTCCTTCCAGTGCATGTGCAGCGCGTGAGAGGCTCGGCGGGGGCAAAGAGAGACATTTAGACCACGAAGAATGAATAACAGAAGGGGGAATGATGGAGAAAAGAAAATAATATTTGTAATCCAGCCTTCCTTCAGGGACCAAACTCTGAACGGCATCCAAAAAAGCCGTGGTGCAAATAGTTGATGTTATGTGTTTGGATGAAGTGAAAAATGAAAGTGGGACGCCATGCAGGCCCAAAGTACAGAGAGAGAGGTCTGTGTTCTCTTGTTTGTCTAGCCATTTTAAGTGAGTGCAGAAAAGGCTGGCCGCGCTGAATTACAGATAGCATATCAGGTGTGAGATAGTGGCAGCGCCGCGCAAAGGATTCTGCTAATGTGCGAACACGCTAGCTTTGTAAATAAGGAGGTATTCTTTATTTAGCGCATTTTACAGACCGAGTTCACACATATTTTTGGTGTACCGGTCTTAAATCCCATTCACTACACACACAGTGATGACTGAAGTGAGACGCCGAACACTCTGGCTCCCCAAATACCAGAGAACCTGGAGGAAAAACCTATACGCAAACACGGGGAGAACATGCAAACTCCACACAGGTCATATCTGGAGAATAGACTGTAAATTGTGAGAGATGTAGTGCCTGCTCCGTTGAAATTGAAGTGCTGCGGTCATGGGCAGATTCTTTATGGCCATGGACAACACCTCCCGCAGGAAAAAGTAAAAAAAAAAATGCGTTAGCTGCACTAGCCCCATTCATTTAACTTGTGCATTCAAAAGTCCATAGCGACTAAACTAGACTGGTCCAACAAAAAAATACTCCCCTTAGCATTGACAGCATCTAGAATGTATTTGAGCCAAGAGCGACTTTTGGACCAGGCTGGTTTTTGAAAGGAAAGAAGCTGTCATAAGAATGTACTGGATAATTCTGTTTCCGGGTACACCCCCACCAGCCAGGAGTGGGATTGGAAGCATGTCAGCCCCCACTGGTCTGGAGCTTCCTTTTTCTATCTTCATTTTCTCTTTTTTATTGAACACGACATACATAGTCAAACAAAGTGAACACATTTAGACGCCGATTCTATAATCCATAACTTGAGTATAATACCAGCACCAGAACCAGATCAGAACCACTAATCACAATTTTTTTTCTGAATTGTGCTTCTTCTGTACCTTATCATTCCGGCCCCGCTGAGAGAAACGTGAGGGGCCCTGCTGTTCCCGGTAAACCGCCACATGTACTCTGAGGGTGAGTGTTGCATTATGGGAACATTTGGGTGTCAGGTGCATAATAAACCATTGCAGATGTGTGATGCATTAAAAACATTTGTGCGTAATGAGAGTTGTGTGCTTCAGTTTGGGCGGGACAGACTAGTTTATATTTTAGTTTATTACGGGACCAACTGAGTAGTAAAACAAATGTTAGCAGGTACGGGAGGTCGTGGGTTCAAGTACAAAACCCCGGACCTTCTGACTGTGAGGCACAAGCACTAACCACAGAGCAGCAATCACACTAACAACCTCATCATTCACTGCAATTATAATAATGACAATGATAATGTGCACTTTATTTATCAAATGTCGGAAAATTTCTGACAACTTTGAAGTTTAAAATTAAGATACATACAGTTTGAGGACTATGTGATTAATCCTGGCAGACCTCTGGAGCTAAGCAGGGCAGGGCCTGGTTAGTGATGTGATGGGAGATCTCTGGAAACAGTGGCTGTGGCTGTAAAGTGCCAAACTGTTATTGTGTCCGTACGCAAGACACTTCACCCACATAAGAATGAGCCTGGTGTGTTTGTGTGTGTGTGTGTGTGTGTGTGTGTGTGTGTGTGTGTGTGTGTGCACTTGTTTTCAACTCCTGGTGGGTTCCATAACCTGAGATTCCACTCACGTCATGGGGACTGGTTTTACGTGGTGGGGCCCGAACACCGGACCCCACTGGTCCAAGCTTAATAATCAATGGGTAATGCTTTTCTAACGGTCCTTATGCAGTCTCTGTAAAAATATGGAAAGGACCCCTGGAGGTTTACTTTCCTGAAAAAAGTGTGTTATGTGTCGGAACCCTGGTGGTGGGTTGCGGGATATCAAGGAGGGGCACACTGGGGCAATTTCAGTCCAGCAGGCTGGAGCCAATCATGGAGCAGCACAACAGAGGAAATCAGGTGTCAGGCTAGAAAAAGGTGCAAGTGTGTGGTTCATTAGGCTGCAAGAAATCATGGAGGAGCACACTGAAGCGCACGCTTACAAACCACTGGTAAGTGCTGACTACAAGTCATGACTTCAAATTGTTATATAGAATGATTACAAATTATTTGTTGTTTGTGCAGCTTAGTCAAGAGTCCCTAATTGATGAAGTTGACTCAGATTCTGACGATTTAACTGTCAAGAAGAAACCTGTAAAAAAGTATGGAAAAAGAAAAATCAAAAACACTTTTCTTCAAGACTCGGAAAGTGACGAACCAAAGGCAAATAAGATTGTTATCATGCAGCTGCAAAAGAAGAAAAATGGGGGGCGAGTATACAGCAAGAGACACTTCTGCCTCTACTGTTCAATGTCCTGCCACAAAATGTCCCGTCATTTGACTAGAAAACATGGAAATGAAAGTGACGTAGCCAGAGCATTGGCTCTACCTGTGAAATCTAAAGCACGTAAACTTCAGTTTGATTTGATCAGGAATAGTGGAAACCGTGAGCACAATTTTGAGGTTTTAAAGGCCGGCATTGGAACTTTAGTCCCAGCTAAACAGCCAAATTCCCCAGTTAAATCCAGTGAGTTTTTGCACTGTATAGACTGTGGGGCATTGCTTAAGCGAAAGTCGCTGCGGAGGCATGTGGCCAGGTGCCGGCTTTCACAGAAAGATGCCCAGGCTAAACCAGGTAGAAGTAGGGTCCAGTCCCTCTGCTCCCTAGCCCAGCCTGTACCGGAGGGCATCAGCAAAAAGCTGTGGTCTTTAATTTCGGCAATGCATCAGGATGAGGTCACGGGTGTTGTCAAAGCAGAAAAGGGGATTCTGAGACTCGGAGAGCACCTGTACTTAAAACACGGGCATGATAAGACTAAGCATGATTACATTAGGCAGAAAATGAGAGAAGTCGGTAGGTTAATTAACGAAGCAAAAACCGCAGGGAAACTGAAAACAATGAAGGATTTCTTTATTCCTTCCAACTTTAACCATGTGATTGATGCAGTCAGGTCTGTGGCTGGATATGATGAGGAAACAAATCAATACAAGACTCCATCCTTGGCCCTCAAACTCGGCCATAGCCTCAGAAAGCTAGCAGATATTCTTGAATGTGACTCAAAAATGGAGCATTGTGTTGATGAACTATTTATTAAAAACCTCCAACGAAGCCGGCTGCTTTTTGAGAAGAGGTGGGACGTCTGTGTTTCTTCTGCTGCCCTACAGACCCTCCGGCAAGCCAAGTGGAACACTCCGGACCTGCTCCCTCTGACTGAGGACGTTAGAGCCATGCATGCACATATTGAGGTATGTCGACCTGAATATGTGCAAACCCTAATAAGTGAGCCAACGTCTAAGCATTGGTCTAAACTGGCAGTTTTGACTCTTTGTGAGGTCATCATTTTCAATCGAAGAAGGGAAGGTGAGGTTTCAAAGATGCCACTGACAGCCTTTACCTTAAGAAGTAAGACTGGGATCCATTCTGACATTGCTCTGGGACTGTCCCAACTTGAGAAAAAGCTGTGTCAGCATTTTCAACGCATTGAAATTAAAGGGAAAAGAAGTCGGAAAGTGCCGGTTCTTTTGACTCCTGAAATGATTGCTTCGATGGAGGTGCTGGTGGAGAACAGAAGGGCCTGTTCCATCTCTGACCATAACCCATACTTCTTTTCCCGCCCGGGCGCAGACACCCACATCAGGGGATCAGACTCCCTACGCCAGGTAGCCAAAGAATGTGGTGCGGTGCATCCAGAGATGCTATCCTCAACCAAACTTAGAAAGCACATAGCTACTATGTCTACAGTTCTCAATATGAAAGAGAATGAGATGGACATACTTGCCAACTTCCTCGGCCATGACATTCGCATCCACAGGCAATATTACAGACTACCAGAGGGGACACTGGAGCTGGCCAAAATCAGCAAAGTGTTGATGGCCATGGAGCAGGGAAGAGTGACGGAATTCGAAGGAAAGAGCCTCGACCAGATACAAATTGAGCCTGAAGGTAATTCTTGATATTATTAAAATATGTATGATTTTTTTCCCCTAAAGGCCACTTGTATTTTTATTTTCTGTGCGACAGGGAGAGCAGTAGAGATCCTCTCACAAATGGACGGGCTAAAAGAAACTTCAAGCGGAGAACCTTCAACCATTCATCCAGATGCACCCCATGGTAGTGGCAGTGCCCCTTCTGGTAAGTGTACCAGGTGGGGGATTACAGCCAGGCTGCTTGGTCCTAACCCTGGGAGTGTATATTGCTAATATATTTTTATTTCTCTCCCTAGAACGTGTAAGAAAGCCATGGTCTGCATCTGAGGTGAAGGCTGTGGAGAAGACCATGACGCCTTTCATACAGACTGGAAAGGTCCCTGGGAAGTCTCACTGCCTGGCCTGCATTAATGCCTCACCAGATGACCTTAGACATCGGACATGGAGTGGCATTAAATTCTATGTCAAAAATAGAATCACTGCAATTCGAAAACAAAATCTAAAATAAAATTCCTTTAAAATAGTTGTTTGGTTTCTATTGACTGTTTTGTATTACTTAAAGTAGTCCCAGTAAAAAAAGATTATGTCTATGGGTCCCATTCTGAACGGCCCTGTCAAAGGGACCCACCAGGTAACAAAAACGTGTATGTGTGTGTGTGTGTGTGTGTGTGTGCCCCAGGGCAGCTGTACTACAATAATTGTTTATCATTACCGTGTAACATGTGAAGTGTTTTTGAGTGTCCAGAAATGTGTTGTATAAAACTGATGAACTATTATTATTAAAGAGAAGCGATGAAGAGAACATGCAAACTCCGCTGGATTTCAGGCTTCTTTAGTCTCTTCAGAAATACTGCACTGTGCGTCTGCAAGTAAATGGACAGTGTTCCAAACAGAGCAGGTAGCAACGCAGCCTTGTTCAGAAATGTTTTCCAGATGCACAAATCCTGAGAAATGGGTTAAACAAAAAGATTTGCTTCTACAGAGACAACACAGACCAAACACAGGCGTCCAGTCCAGCGCGAACGACACAGAGATGGAATGTGCAAACAGACTAATCCCCAGACGCCCTTCACCGTCGACAAGGGCTGCGTCTGTCGCCTGGACGTGCCACTAAAGCTGAGGTACCTGAGTTTCACAATACAACAAATGGAGCAATGTCATACAATCAAGCTAGTTCCTAAGTTTCTGTCAGTTTGTCACTATCACTGGTTTTCACATGTATTTATGGCCTCTGTCACATCTTTAGAGCAGCTTTTACAGACAGAAAAGTGAAAAAGAGAGGACCACCCTCACTCAGCCAATCAGCTCCCAGCCCTCAATGTCAATTAGTGACTCACAGGGCTCTTTCTTACAAGTATGCAAAAGATAAGGTGTTTTCTAATACTCTTTCTGTCGGGATAAACAACATAGATGACAGTAATCTTCAAATCGGAAGTCGCTACTTTTTCTAGTTTTTTCAACACTGTGGCTTATAGCGCTGCAGCTAATCTATTCATGCATCTAATATAGTGATGCGGCTAATACAGTGATGCAGCTAATATGTGTATTTTATTGTAGTTGTTCGTTAGAGCTGACTTTATAGACTTATTATTTTGACTCCGTTAACTTTTAGTAGCTACGAGACAATGGTTTATTTTATTTTTTAAAAGGTGAATGAGCACGGGCATGGAAGCTAACGGTGAATGAGTCATGGAAGCTAACGGTGAATGAGTCATGGAAGCTAACGGTGAATGAGTCATGGAAGCTAACGGTGAAGTTGTTAAATTCTGTTAAAATCCTGTTGTGTCCAGTTCAAACAGTCATCTCCCTGCTACATTACAACACAAAAACCTGCGGCTTAAATTCAGGTGCGGCCTATATGTAGACAAAACATACTTTTCTTTCAAATATACAGTAGGTGGTGCGGCTTATAGCCCAGAAAATACATGAGGGAAAGTTACAGACCCCAGCTTTAATACCATACCCAACCCGTCAGCTGAGGGGAATAACAAAATACTGCAATTTTGAATGTGCTTTTAACAATGTTTTTTAGACAATTTAGTTTTACTTTTGAAGCGTGGTTGCTCTCTGGAATATTAATTATGTTGATCCATACAGACCACACATGGTTTTATCTATTTGTTACTGTGTGGCAGTTGTCTCAAAGAACCTCAAATTGTCAATTGTTCGCAGGTACTGTAGATGATTAGAAAATGATTTTTTGTTCAAATAAATCAAGCTGAATAATCAATGTTCATAGAATTTCAACCAAAGTAAAACAGACGCAGAGAATCCCTCGTCATTAGACCTGTTTTCTTTGGAGGTTTGGCTAATGCTAACACTATTTAAAGCTAGGATACCTTAGTTTTTCCTTTCATAACCAGTGCATGTTGTTTTTCTCGACCGAAATTGTTTTATTAAAAGTCTATTGTGAACAAATCAGACCACAACATGGGGCTGTCATCTTTTTAGATTTTATTTTTAGATTTTCTCTGCGTAAACAAGCCTTTTGAGTCACTATTTGATGCTGAGAGCTGATTGGCTGAGGGACTGTTGCTCTCTGGCCCTTAACTGTCAGAACAAAAGAAGATTTAAAAAGGTGACAGAGGCCAGAAAGAAATGCATAAGAAAACTAGTGGCAGTTTTGAAAGCAAGGAACAATTCTTAACATTGAATTGAGCATTATTTGCGGTTGGAAAGTCGGGTACCTCAGCTTTAACTCTCACTTTGCTTCTAACTTTCCTCTTTACTCAATGGATCAATCTTTTAAACTTGTGCTGTTAGTGTTATTCTGAACCATATGATTAACATGTGTAAGCACTTCATGTGCGCCGAGGAAGGGTGTGATTGTGTGCCTTCCTGTGTGTGTGTGTGTGTGTGTGTGTGTTGAAGAAAGTAAGTAATCTTTATATTTGTGTGTGTGTGTGTGTGTGTGTGTGTGTGTGTGTGTGTGTGAGTAAATAAGTGAGTAATCTTTATAAATGTGTGTGTGGGTGTGTGTGAGAGAGTAAGTCATCTTTATGTGTGTGATTGTGTATTTGTTGGTGTGTGCGTGTGTGTGTGTGTGTGTGTGTGTAAGAAAACAAGCAATCTTTTCATATTTGTGTGAGTGGGTGTGTGTAAGAAAGTATGTACATAATCTTAAATAGTATGTAAGTAAGTACGTAATATAAATATGTGTTTGCGTGTGTGTTTGTGGGTGCGTGTGCGGTGTCTATAAGTGTGTGTGTGTCTATGGTGTCCATGTTGGAGCTGTGTGGGTGTGTGTGTATATATTTGTGTATGCATGTGTGTCTGTGTGTGTGTGCGTGTGTATGTTTCTGTGTCTATGGTGTCCATGTTGGAGCTGTGTGTGTGTGCCCGTGTGTGTTTGTTTGTTGGAGTTGTGTACCACCCCAGACAGATGGCCGTGTGGAACCTTTGAGGAGCGGGGCGAGGATGTTCTACTTCCTGTTGATAAGGACGGACTTCCTGTTGGCTCAGAGTGGGACTGCATTCCTCACACACACTCTTCTGCTGCTGTGGTGCAGAGGTGAGGTCTGGCTGAAGGAACAAACATGACCAGGGAAATTTTGATAATTTACAGAATTTAAAGGAGCAGTGTGTAATAATCTGGCCAAAAGTGGTACTGCAGCCTCTCCCACTCTCCCTGACTCAGGTTGCCAGATATGCAGACGAATCCAGCTGGGACCATAACAGCTGAATAGACAAGAGTTTTGTCAACAACAAATCTATAACCAACACCTTTTTCACAAAGATAGAAATCCTGGTTTTATTCCTTGTTTTGTTGTTAATGATTTGAGAATCATAACGAGACCTTTTTTAGTTCTGCGCCACATGGTACTTTACCAGTGAGATTCGCTCCACGAGGTGAATTCTGACGCCCGGATGATTGGTGAAACGGTGGAGGGCGGGACATTGAAATGAAAACAATAACAAGATTTAGGGGCTGGAAAACACATTTTGAAATCCAAATATCTCTGAACTACTGTTATCAGTTAAAGAAGTATTGGAAAAGAACATGTTTTATTAATGTCTTTTTACAGATTAAGGCCCTTTAATGATGACTTGATATAAAATATAATGCTACTTTAAGCTCTGAGTTTAAGAGCCAGTTCGAGTTGGACCATACCTCATAGTGATCAACTCAGTGCTAAAGCCAGAGATTTTAAACTTGCTTCTTTATTATTCAATTCAATGTATTCTTGTTTGGCCCTAAATCATATCATATCTCTGAGAACTTTACGAAACCATTGAACTCCCAAACACAGACCAGAGAATCAAACAGTTCAAACACAAGAAATGCCAATATCAATCTGTGGAGACTACACAGAAACAAATTGCATTAAATGAATGAATGAGTTTGTTGTGCATCTGTGACTGCAGCAGAAGTTCATCCGTGTATGGAGTGAATGTTTAATGACATGTGAAGTCTGCAGTTATTGTGGCAGAGTTTTCAGAGCAGAGTTTATGGACTTATTATTTTGACTTTATCAAGTTTTAGGAGCTACAGGACACTGGTTTATTGTCAAAACAGATGAATCCAATCCACTGTATTTATAGCACATTTTGTAAAACACGTTTCCAAAGTGCTGCACAGAGATAAAATAAACATATTTAAATAATTCAAGTTTGCCAGCCTTATGTTTAAGAACAATAAATGAAATAGAGGTAGAACATTATGGACAAAGTAAAAACAATAAAATACAAGTGTGTGTCATAAAAAAACATAAAATATTAGTTTTCTGATATAAAAATAAAAACTAAAAACAATAAAACAAAATAAATAAACAGAGGTGAATGAGTCATGAAAGCTAACGGTCCATCCATTCATCCATCCATATTCTTCCGCTTAATCCATTTCTTGATATAAAAACCTGCGCCTGAGATATAGGTGCACCTTATTGTCCAGAATGTACCGTACTGTTTAAGACAATCTTGCACACCCAGCCACATTTTGTAACAATGTGAATTACAGTTAATTAAATGAGTAATTAGCCTGTGTCCCATCACACTGTCCTTCAGCCTGGGACATGGGACTCTCTGCCCAGGATCCAGGGCCCGCCCCCTCCTCCAGCGGGCTCTTCACGGTCAGCACTAGATCATATACAGAATCGGGACGGAAGCGGAAGTAAATACAACCAACTACGTATTCTTGCCTAAACTTACCCAGCCATTCTGTTGTGGCGAGTTTCATATATTAGAAATTATTTCCACTACAATTCCCAAAGAAAAACCCCAACCCAGCCTTAACCGTAACCTTAGCCATCTTACTCAGACCACCTTAACCCTAACCTTAACCATCTTACTCAGACCCAACTTAACCCTAACCTTAACCATCTTACTCAGACCCAACTTAACCCTAACCTCAACCATCTTACTCAGACCCAACTTAACCCTAACCTTAACCATCTTACTCAGACCACCTTAACCCTAACCTTAACCATCTTACTCAGACCAACTTAACCCTAACCTTAACCATCTTACTCAGACCACCTTAACCCTAACCTCAACCATCTTACTCAGACCACCTTAACCCTAACCTTAACCATCTTACTCAGACCCACCTTAACCCTAACCTTAACCATCTTACTCAGACCCAACTTAACCCTAACCTTAACCATCTTACTCAGACCCAACTTAACCCTAACCTCAACCATCTTACTCAGACCACCTTAACCCTAACCTCAACCATCTTACTCAGACCACCTTAACCTTAACCTTAACCATCTTACTCAGACCACCTTAACCCTAACCTTAACCATCTTAATCAGACCACCTTAACCCTAACCTTAACCATCTTACTCAGACCACCTTAACCCTAACCTTAACCATCTTACTCAGACCCACCTTAACCCTAACCTTAACCATCTTACTCAGACCACCTTAACCTTAACCATCTTACTCAGACCCACCTTAACCCTAACCTTAACCATCTCACTCAGACCACCTTAACCTTAACCATCTTACTCAGACCCACCTTAACCCTAACCTTAACCATCTTACTCAGACCACCTTAACCCTAACCTTAACCATCTTACTCAGACCACCTTAACCCTAACCTTAACCATCTTACTCAGACCCCCCTTAACCCTACCCTTAACCATCTTACTCAGACCACCTTAACCCTAACCTTAACCATCTTACTCAGACCACCTTAACCTTAGCCATCTTACTCAGACCCACCTTAACCCTAACCTTAACCATCTCACTCAGACCCACCTTAACCCTAACCTTAACCATCTTACTCAGACCCAACTTAACCCTAACCTTAACCATCTTACTCAGACCCAACTTAACCCTAACCTTAACCATCTTACTCAGACCCACCTTAACCCTAACCTTAACCATCTTACTCAGACCCACCTTAACCCTAACCTTAACCATCTTACTCAGACCACCTTAACCCTAACCTTAACCATCTTACTCAGACCCACCCAGGATCCAGGGCCCGCCCCCTCCTCCAGCGGGCTCTTCACCTCTCTCTCTGCCCAGGATCTGGGAACCGCCCCCTCCTCCAGCCCTCGCTGCTCTGCCTGTGCTCAGACCGGCCACACGCTTGCACCCTGCAGCCAAAGGGGAGCTCCTGCGCTGCCTCGGACCTACTCTGTCCCGATCTGACTCGTCCTGATCTGACTCGTCCTGGAACATTATCAAAATGGAGACATAATGATGCATTTTACTTGAGCAAAGTAAGTTTTTTCCTTTGGTTTTGAAGGCTGTGTCATTATTCTTTTTACATGGTGTGGTATGATTCAATTATTAATGAATACATACATTTTAATCTGAATTTTATCCTTATTGCCTCTATACTAACTGCTAATTGATGCTCACCTCATTCTATGTTCATATTTAGGCTCTTTAAAGTGCTGAAAAACTTTACTGGGAACTTTCAGACCACAGAAAATGGGTCAAAAAATCAATTTAACTTGTTCTCGCTTTCTAAAATGTTATGCAGGCATTTTTATTTCACCTTTTTTTAGACAGAAAAGTTAAAAAAAGAGAGGACCCCCATCACTCAGCCAATCAGCTCTCACCCCAAAGAAGCAAACAGTGACTCACAGGGATCTTTCTTACATGAATGCGACAGATCAGACATTTGTTAACAAGATGAAGTGACAGCCTTTGTTTGTAGAAGTTAGGTACCCCAGCTTTAATTCTCTATGGGTATCATGCAGCCTGTTAAGTCTGGATTTATCACGACACTTTCTGTTGGACTTGTGCAGAAGTTAATGTTTAACGAGAGACATAATAGACAGAAAAATACTCAGAGTTGTTCATTCAATGGGCAAATATTTGGTTGTTTTGGTGACTATGAACCAATGTCTTTGGGAGAAACCAAACAAGACTAAAAAGTGAAGGATTATCACCGTTTTTATCTGGTTATCACCGGCTGTTTATGGATGGATACAGCTGTGGGAGTCATTGAGTGAGGACAAATGTTGATGGAAGCTTTTCCACACAAATCTCATGACATGAAATTCCAACCACCGTTTTACCAGCCCTGATGATATATACGGTATTACACACACACACACACATACTGTACATACGCAAACACACACACACGCCGCCGCTGTTGAGAAAACCCCAGCTTCCATTTGACTTGTAATTACAACAGACTATTTCTACACACGCCGTTGAAATATGTGGTCTTTGACATGGCCCGGGACGACGTGGGTCTTGTAAGTGGTGTAATTGGGGCCAAGAGTGAGATTCAACATGTCCAAGAGGGAGTGGGGGAGTGGGGGGTGACCTCAGAGATCACCCTCACATGGTCCAGAAGGCCACCATGTGAAATGCCACACACACACACACACACACACACACACACACACACACACACACACACACACACACACTGGACAAATAAACAAACAGATCGATGGGCGGCTGGCTGTGATAGGAGCACAGAGAATCCAATATGAAGGGGTCAAAAATATTTCACGTCCAGCTCCTGAATATGTCCGGCTGTTTTAAAGAGCCGTGACTAAAGCAACAGCGACAAAGCAGAAATAGAAAAAGAAAAATGACGTCTTAGTTCTAATGACGCCATTAACCTCCATTACTTTCATTTACTCATAATAAACATGGCTATACTTTTATACATCTATACATTCATACAGAACAGTAGGAATGAGCAAAATACATAAATGATAACTCTGTACTAGAATAAAACACAATCTCTAGCTTTAGCAAAACAAAAAGCAAGTATAAAATCTATAGTTTTAGCATAATAAAGAAGCTAGTATAAAATCTCTAGCTTTAGCATAATAAAGAAGCTGGTATAAAATCTCTTGCTTTAGCACAATAAAGAAGCAGTTTTAAAAATGTAATATTAGACACATGAATGCATTCTGTTGTGGTCTGAGGCCCTCTGTTGGCAGCAGTGAGGAGTGACAAGTGTTGATATGACAAATTAGAAGCATGGCTATTTCTGTTATGGCCCCACCAGCATTAGCCATGGTTTTTAAGAAAGAGCCAAAATGAGGGCTGCATCCAAATTAGTTCAAAAATATACCTAAATTCTCTCTCCTTTCCTTTCCTTGTCCTAAAATTTTTATATATTTTTAAGTCGGGTTGGCTTCAAGTTTGGTGAAGGCATAAGGTATTTATGATGCCTTTTTGATTTTTGATTAATTGTGATGCTAATCTCGGGATTGTGTTTTGAAGTCGAAATTGTACACTTTATTTTGTATTTTCTCATGCAATGTTTTAGAATGTGAAATATTGAAAAGAAAATTCATGGGAAATACTTTTGTTGTGTGACGTCATAGTGGCACAATGACATCATACTGCTACAGCATTGAGACAGGAGCTTTTGGACAGAAGGGGCGGTCCCTGATGTTAGGCAAGGCAAGTTTATATGTATAGCACAGTTCATACATAAGGCACATCCGAGGCATGAATAATCACAGTACAATGAAAATAGTGAAGATAAAATCCCTCAGTTGTTTGCAGCTAAAAATGTCAGAGAAGAGGCCTGTCTCACATTTTCAGGAAGAAATGCTGCTTGCCCATGTTTAGTCCTGACTCTGAGCACCAGCAGGATGTATCTAAAAACAACTCCAAGTTAATTCCAAGTTATTCTAGGATAATGCCTTGTTTAAATAACCGGTTAAAAAGAGTGAAAAGTGTGTATCTAAAGCTTTGTGTCTCGCGGCCCTCACTTTGGGAACCGTTGTACTGCTATTTGTGCAACAACTTTCCCAAATTCGCAAAAAATGAAACCAAAAACTCAAAGATGAACTTGTGGCCATACCTGCATGTGAGGCTAAGCAGGGCAGGGCCTGGTTAATGCTGTGATGGGAGACCTCTGGGAACACCAGGTGCCACAGTGGGGCGGCTGCGGCTGTAAAGTGCCAAACTCTAACCCACATTAGAATGATTCTGGTGTGTGTGTGTGTGTGGATGGTTGGTGGTGGGGGGAGGGGCTGATGGCAGAGACTGGTTGCCTCACTTCTGTCAGTGTGCCTCAGGGCAGTTGTGGCTACAGTAGTACTTCATCACCACCGTGTTTGTGGAGAGAAAGAATAATGACACGTGAAGCGTTTTTGTGCGTCCAAAAAAAGCGCTATATAAAACAGATGAATGATTATAAGAATTATTCAGACCTCTGCAGACCCAGAACTTTTACGTAACGAATGGATCTTGATGAAAAGAGCTGTAGATTTCCTGTTTCCGCCTGCGTCTTTTGATTGGTGATGTGTGAGCCAGATGTGGGTGCACAGAGCGTCTCCATGGTAACGCCCTGTTTCCTGCTTTTACCTGGACTCCACATTCCTGAGCGGACCCGTGGCGGCGACCTTTAGGCGCCATTGACGTATCCAGCGCCGAGCCGGAGCGTTGCGTCCAGCTGCTGTATTTGCTTTTACTGTGTCCACTTTTCAACACTTTTTTTTGTTTTTTTTTTACAAGTCACTTGTGTTGAGAATGTCTGAAAGAGTTTAGGAAAGTTAAATTTGTCGTCTTCGTAGATTAAGTTATTTGGTTCTTCTTTACACAGCAGTGACAGTATAGGCTGGTAATGTAGGGATTCAATAGTATCGCGATTTTTGGGCCACAATTCAATATTTTTGCGATTTGATTCTATGATATTTTGTGATTCAAGACATTACAAACATGGAAGAAAATAAGACTTATTTATAGACACCAGACGTCATAGAGTCACGACAAGCAGACGTCATAGAGTCACGACAATCAGACATCATAGAGTCACAACAAGCAGACATCATAGAGTCACAACAAGCAGACATCATAGAGTCACAACAAGCAGACGTCATAGAGTCACAACAAGCAGACATCATAGAGGCACGACAAGCAGACATCATAGAGTCACAACAAGCAGACGTCATAGAGTCACAACAAGCAGACGTCATAGAGTCACGACAATCAGACATCATAGAGTCACAACAAGCAGACGTCATAGAGTCACAACAAGCAGACATCATAGAGTCACAACAAGCAGACATCATAGAGTCACAACAAGCAGACGTCATAGAGTCACAACAAGCAGACATCATAGAGGCACGACAAGCAGACATCATAGAGTCACAACAAGCAGACATCATAGAGTCACAACAAGCAGACGTCATAGAGCCACAACAAGACATCATAGAGTCACAACAAGACATCATAGAGTCACAATAAGACATCATAGAGTCACAACAAGACATCTAGAGTCACAACAAGACATCTAGAGTCACAACAAGCAGACATCATAGAGTCACAACAAGCAGACATCATAGAGTCACAACAAGCAGACGTCATAGAGTCACGACAATCAGACGTCATAGAGTCACGACAAGCAGACGTCATAGAGTCACGACAAGCAGACGTCATAGAGTCACGACAAGCAGACATCATAGAGTCACAACAAGACATCTAGAGTCACAACAAGCAGACATCATAGAGTCACAACAAGCAGACATCATAGAGTCACAACAAGCAGACGTCATAGAGTCACGACAATCAGACGTCATAGAGTCACGACAAGCAGACGTCATAGAGTCACGACAAGCAGACGTCATAGAGTCACGACAAGCAGACGTCATAGTCACGACAAGCAGACGTCATAGAGTCACGACAAGCAGACGTCATAGAGTCACAACAAGCAGACGTCATAGAGTCACGACAAGCAGACATCATAGAGTCACGACAAGCAGACATCATAGAGTCACGACAAGCAGACGTCATAGAGTCACAACAAGCAGACATCATAGAGTCACAACAAGCAGACATCATAGAGTCACAACAAGACATCATAGAGTCACAACAAGACATGATAGAGACACAACAAGCAGACGTCATAGAGTCACAACAAGCAGACATCATAGAGTCACAACAAGACATCATAGAGTCACAACAAGCAGACATCATAGAGTCACATCAAATATCGCAGTACTTTCCTCTAATGTATCGATTTAATTGTCAAAATATCGTGATACTGAACAGAATACATTTTTTCCCAAGCACCAGTCTGTTGTAGAAGAACCAAATAATGTATGAGCATGTATTATGAAAAATGTTTTTGGGAGTTTTTTAATCATGTTACCATTACGCACTATCTTCAGAAACACAGTGTTTCCAGAAACATCCACGATAACGAGGAGCTTCTGTAGAAATGCTCTTTTCTCAAACTCATGAGGACGTGACTGATGACCTCATGGACCGAGCTGTAGACTGAGGCTGTAGAAGATCCAGGACTGAGGCTGTAGACCCAGGACTGAGGCTTTAGATCCAGGACTGAGGCTGTAGATCCAGGACTGAGGCTGTAGAAGATCCAGGACTGAGGCTGTAGATCCAGGACTGAGGCTGTAGATCCAGGACTGAGGCTGTAGATCCAGGACTGAGGCTGTAGATCCAGGACTGAGGCTGTAGACCCAGGACTGAGGCTGTAGATCCAGGACTGAGGCTGTAGATCCAGGACTGAGGCTGTAGATCCAGGACTGAGGCTGTAGACCCAGGACTGAGGGTGTAGATCCAGGACTGAGGCTGTAGATCCAGGACATGTCTCCCATTGGGATCTCTCTGGTCTCTTTCTCTCCCTCGGGTCCCTCTCTCTCTGGTCTCTCTCTCTCTCTTTTTGATCTCTTTCTCTCTCTCTCTGGTCTCTTTCTCTCTCTCACTCTATCTGGTCTCTTTCTCTCTGGTCTCTCTCTCTCTCTTTCTGGTCTCTTTCTCTCTCTCTCTGGTGTCTTTCTCTCTCTCTCTGGTCTCTTTCTCTCTCTCTCTGGTCTCTTTCTCTCTCTCTCTCTCTTTCTCTTTCTGGTCTCTTTCTCTCTGGTCTCTTTCTCTTTCTCTCTGGTCTCTTTCTCTCTCTCTCTGGTCTCTTTCTCTCTCTCTCTCTCTTTCTCTTTCTGGTCTCTTTCTCTCTGGTCTCTTTCTCTTTCTCTCTGGTCTCTCTCTCTCTCTCTGGTCTCTTTCTCTCTCTCTCTGGTCTCTTTCTCTCTCTCTCTGGTCTCTTTCTCTCTCTCTCTGGTCTCTTTCTCTCTCTCTCTCTCTTTCTGGTCTCTTTCTCTCTCTCTCTGGTCTCTTTCTCTTTCTCTCTGGTCTCTCTCTCTCTCTTTCTGGTCTCTTTCTCTCTCTCTCTGGTCTCTTTCTCTTTCTCTCTGGTCTCTCTCTCTCTCTCTCTCTCTCTTTTCTCACTCTCTCTCTGGTCTCTCTTTCTCTCTTTCTGGTCTCTTTCTCTCTCTGGTCTCTTTCTCTTTCTGGTGTCTCTCTCTCTCTTTCTGGTCTCTTTCTCTCTCTCTCTTGTCTCGTTCTCTCTCTGGTCTCTCTCTCTCTCTCCTGAGTTTAACACACACACACACAGTCTATATTTAACCCTGATGTTTGCACTGATCTAATTCTTCTGTAACAAACGTACCTTGTTATTTTTTTGCCTGCTACATTTGGCCCAGACCCTTTTCTACGATAAGAACATCACTCGGTCTATCTCTTGGACTTATCTGAAGTGCATTCCTCTGCCAGGTTAACACAGGAAATCTGACTTCATGGGAACTTGGCAATGACGACTGCAAAGTGTTCCCAGCTTTGGCAGGACTCCACCTCCCCCCCGGTCTCCCCCGCCGCTTCCCCCTCCGTGATATTTCTCCCGGAGACGGTAAAAACGTAAACAATATGAAGAAAACGCCAAAGAGACAATGACAGCTGCTAATCATGACTTTGGGGACATGGGATGCAGATGGAGACTTCACCGCAGACAGGAAGAAGCAGAGAAACCTCCTCCCAGCCGCTTTCCCTTCATTGTTCTTCACATTAGTTAAAGAAGACGTAAATATGGACGGTTGTAAATGAGTGTGTTTACGGAGATGGGCTTTAAAAGACAGAGTAATGACTCCGACCGAGGGGAGTTCATTAGCGGGCTTCCTGTTACAAAGTCATGGTGAGGCTTTGTCAGATTGTTGGAGGATGAGTTTTGGAGATGTGTTATTATAACTGTATTATGTTGGCAAGGTTATTAGTGTAGCACAGTTCATACACAAGGCAACTCAAAGTGCTGCACAAAACAAGATAAGAAGAATCGCACAAGGTATTAATATATATAGTAATCACAGTATAATGGGCTGAGTGGTTAGCATTCTCGCTTCTCAGCCAGAAGGGTTCAAATCCTGGTCGGAACAGGGCCTTTCTGAGTGGAGTTTGCATGTTTTACCTGTGTCTGCGTAGGTTTCCTCCAGGTGCTCCGGTTTCTCCTACCACTAAAAACATGCATAATGGGTATGAATGTAAATGAGTGAGTGAATGGATGGTGTTTGGTCGGAGGCTTTGATGGACCAGTGTGTTCGACGTCTCGCTTCTGTCATCACCGTGTGGAGAGAGTGGAACAATATTTGAATTCTGAACAATGTAAAGTGCTTTGGGCGACCTTGGGCTGTAAAATGCGCTATATAAATAAACTTTACTTACTTACATTAACCTTTTAATGCTAGATCACATGATGAGTCACTATGTCTCACTTGGTTTTAGGCCTCTCAACCTTTTGGTAAATATAATCAAATATAAAACCATTTGGCCTATAATTAAAACTAAAATAAGGAGTGAACATTAAAGGGTTAAAAAGAGTGAAGATATTAAGCACAACCAGCTGTTTTCAATCTGAATTTGAACGTTGTCAGAGTAGAAGTCTGTCTCAGGAAGACTGTTCCCGTTTTTAACTGCATGAATCTGAAATGCAGCCTCCACATGTTTAGTCCTGACTCTGGGACCAGCAGGAGGCCAGTCTCTGTGCTCCTCAGAGTCCCAGCAGGAAGCCAGTCCCTGTGCTCCTCAGAGTCCCAGCAGGAGGCCAGTCCCTGTGCTCCTCAGAGTCCCAGCAGGAGGCCAGTCCCTGTGCTCCTCAGAGTCCCAGCAGGAGGCCAGTCCCTGTGCTCCTCAGAGTCCCAGCAGGAGGCCAGTCCCTGTGCAGTGTCAGGTCTCCATCGAAGTATCTTTTCAGACTATGATGCGTCACCTTTATTGCATCAGATTCAGATTCAGATTCAGTTTATTTGCCATTTGCAGTAAAAAAAACCACATTGGAATACATTAGCGAAAAGTCTCCAGTGTGCACAGACAAATACAGACATAAAACAACATTAAAAGACAAAAATAAAACAAATAAAACAGTAAACAAAAGTCACTGTGAAATCGATCGACTAAAACAGTTCAAAACAAGTGCAAATCCTTAAAGTGCTCTGTTCACACTGATAACAGCTTGTGGATAAAAAACTGTTAGCGTAACGAGATGTCCTGCATCTCAGAGAGCGATATCTTCTGCCAGAGGGAAGAAGCTGGAACATGGCTTTTCCAGGGTGGACAGAAGAGTCATTGACAATCCTAAGAGCTTTGTTTAAAAGTGTGGATTTATAAAGAACCTCCAGAACAGGAAGCTCACAGCCCACGGTCCTCTTTGCAGAGCGGAGCACCTTGTTTAAAGCTCTCTTTTCTTTATCTGTGATGTTTCCAAACCACACAGACATAGAACCAACAAGTAAACTCTCAATGGTGCAGTGATAACAGTTAAGCAGAATCTTAGAGTTAGTGGTAAATTCTCTAAGTTTACGCAGAAAGTAGAGACGCTGACGAGCTTTCTTAACGACCCGGTCAGTGTTTTTAACCCATTTCAGGTCGTTAGACAGAGTTAAACCCAGAAACTTGCACTCCTCTACGATCTGCACCTGGGAGTTGTCGATTACGACAGGCAAATGAGAACTATTGCGACTGAAGTCGTAGACCAGTTCACATGTTTTCGATGCGTTCAACTGGAGGTTGTTAGCTTTACTCCACTGAACCACATTTTGTATCTCTGCTCTATAAGAGGATTCATCATTGTCACTGATGAGACCGATGATGGTGGTGTCATCAGCATATTTGATGATCAAGTTTGAGTCAGAGGAGGACACACAATCGTGAGTGTACAAAGTAAAAAGCAAAGGACTCAAAATACATCCCTGAGGAGAACCAGTGCTCACAGAAACAACATCAGAAAAACAGTCATTGATTTTCACTCTCTGAGATCTGTCAGTTAAAAAGCTAAAAATCCATTTACACATGGCAACACTTACACCGAGAGACATGAGCTTTTCAATCAGTTTACCTGGGACAAGGCAGTTAAAAGCAGAGCTATAATCGATGAAAAGCATTCTGGCGACAGATTTACTAGTGTCCAAGTGACTGTAGACAGAGTTCAGAGCAAAGGAGATGGCATCCTCCACACTCCTGTTCTGTCTGTAAGCAAACTGGAGCGGGTCAACACTCACAGGGATCTGGCTCTTAATGAAGTCCAGCACAAGCCGCTCAAAAGTTTTCATAAGAACAGACGTGAGGGCCACAGGACGATAGTCATTCAGGCATGTCACAGGTGGCCTGAAATCAAGTTTTGTAAATTACAAGACTAATGGTATTAAAATTATTCTTCGTTCACTCCTTTAGACTTCTCAGTGCTAGTCACAAAATAACTCAATAATGCATTTGAATAAATCATGATATTTGAATATTCTGGTATCACAATATGAATTGTAGCAAATTTTAGACTGACCCTAGACTTATGTGGATATAAAAAGCATGAATTTCACAAATTTTAGAACAATGTCAATTTTCATTCAAATAATTGTCATTCACAAAGATTTGGCTATATTTTTTTAATAATACATTGAATTGACTCGAAACCATTAAACTATCATCCTCCTTTCAAGACTAAACAAAAACAAAGACTAATGCAAATACAACACTAAGACAAAACAGTGCTTGCTACAACTTTATACAAAACCAAAATTAATCTTAACGTACTTGAATGTTGTCCCAGGGAAGAACTAAAAGCAAACTAAATGTTAACCTCTATCAAGACGAGAAAACGCAAACTGCACACTATTTAAATCAATCAAACCCAAATTAACAATAGCAAAATGAAGCACATTAAAACATGAGTAAACTCTGTAGAAGTGCACTTGTTTATGCAACTTTGTTTATGATAATTGTCATTATCCAATGACAAAGGATGTCTTTTCTGTAGATATGAGCATAAATGCTTCACATCTTTTGACAAACACACAAAATATTCAACTGTTACTTTCCTAATGTACAAAGAAGTAAAAAATGTAATTTATGCAATATACATTATGAAATAAATAAATTCATGGCCTTAGTGGCTTAGTCAAATTTGATTAAAAATACAATCTTTTTGGTTTTTACCTGCCCATTCCTGAGGCTCTTCATTAATATGAATGAACGATTGTTGTATCTGAGGACCCAAGAAGCAATAAATGTAATGACGGAGTGCTAATCATTTAGGGAATCACGTCGTCATGTTTTGCCACAGTGTTTTGCATGTTTTTTTTGCTAGCTTACCGCGGTCTGATGCCTCTTCATCGGCGGAGCACTTTTTATAGAAAAAAACTACCAACTTTGCACATTTGGCTGCTTCAGCTTCAAGAGCTTTCCTTTTTTTTATTCTAATCTTTTCTGCTCAGCCCTTGATTTTGTTCCTTTCCATTTTAAAAACACTCGTGTTGGACAGATGTCATGTCTGTGAGAAACGGCGCTTGCTTCAGTTCTATCTGTCATTCAACCTGATCTATGGCCCGCGCTCTCGGTTAATCCCGCCTACAATCTACAGACAACCAATCAGGCCGTTGCAGAACACATCGTAACCAATGAAAGCGGCCAAATGAGACTAGCCAGAAGTGTGTGTGCTGTTTACTCGTGTGTGCGTGTGTGTGTGGGTGAGAGAGAGAGAGAGAGAGAGAGAGAGGCAGTGCGCACGGGCGAGCGACAGGTCCGAGAAGGCTGCGGTGAACAGCGGTGTCAGGAAAGCACGGCCGCCGGCCAAGTCTGAACTAGCAACATACAACATCCAGCCCACCGGCCCTTAGCCCAACCGGCCCACCGGGAAACCTCCCGGCTCTCCCGATTCACCACGCCAGCACTGAACTGGAATGATGGTCGACTCTTTAAAGCTGTTCGGCACAGTACAGTTCCTTAGCGACAGGTTGAAAATGTCTGTTAGCACAGGAGCAAGTTGCTCAGAGCACAGTTTCAGGACACGAGGAGGGATGCCGTCCGGGCCTGGGGCTTTCCGGACTGTGGTCCTGGACAAGACATGCCTGACTTCCTCCTGAGTCACGGTGAAGGCAACTTGATCGAAACAATCAAGGAATACAGTAGGACAGGCATCAGCGGATTCAAAGCGACAGTAGAACGTGTTCAGCTCGTTTGGCAGAGCTTGGCCGACAGATGCAATGTTCCCAGCACTAGGTTTCCACGATGTGATGGCTTTAATACCGTTCCACATGCGCCGAGGGTCATCTTCCTCAAAATAACTCTTTAACCTGTCCCCGTAACTGCGCTTTGCAGATTTAATAGAACGTTTCAATGAGTAACAGGATAGCTTATAAGCAACTGTATCATTTGATTGAAACGCCAACGCACGCTCATGAAGTTTCAGTTTCACTTCCGCGTTCATCCAAGGGTTTTGACTAAAATGTTCTTTAATGACCTTCTGTGGGACACAGCAGTCAATACAGAAGCGTATGTATCCAGACACCGCGTCACAGAATTCATTGACGTCCTCTGACTGAAACACAGACCAGTCCGTAGCATCAAAACAACCTTGTAGCTTCATGCTAGCCTCCTTAGACCAACACTGCACAGTGCGAGAGGTTGGTTTATGTTCCCTGCTCCTCTGAGTATACGAAGGAAGAAGGAGAACAGAGGAGTGGTCAGACTTTCCAAAAGGAGGTCTGAGACAGGACCTGTAAGCTCCCTTCACGTTACTGTAGCAGTGATACAGAACATGTGCTCCTCTTGTAACTCGAGTGACATGTTGGTAAAAGTTCCGGAGTACAGACTTTAAATTACATTTATTGAAATCCCCAGCAACAATGATGACTGCGTTAGGATGAGCAGACTCATGATTGTGAAGGATCTCGCTCAGATCCTGTAGGGCTACTTTGTAATCCGCACGTGGGTGAATGTAAACAGCACATAAAAATATCACTGAAAACTCACGGGGAAGATAAAAAGGGCGGCAGCTCAAGACCAGGCATTCCAGATTGGCAGTACATGTTTGGTTCACGATGCGAGTGTCCGTGCACCAGCGCTGATTAATTAAAAAGCACACACCTCCGCCTCTGGCCTTGCCCGTGGTCTCCTTCACTCTGTCCGAGCGGTGAGCGGTGAATCCCGGGGGCTGAACAGCAGAGTCCGGGACGTTCGAGTGGAGCCACGTCTCGCTGAGGCAGAACACAGCACAGTCCCGGGCCTCGCGCTGGCTCTGGACCCGACACAGGAGCTCGTCCGTCTTGTTGGGCAGAGACTGGACGTTGGCCAGGTAGATGGAGGGCAAAGGGGTCCTGGAGGAGCGGCTCCGAACGAGCAGACCGCCTCGCCTTACCCGGTGTCTGCGCCTCCTTCGCCGACTCGAGGTGCCCAGCTCCACACCGCGGAGAGAACGCCGGAGACGCCCAGTCCCCTCGCTCTGTTGGCGGCCTCCGCTGCGGCCCGCCTGCCGTGCTCCACCAGCCTCTCGAGTGGGACACTCGAGGAAGTTCATGCACCTCAGTTCAGGTAAAACGAGTGACCCGTCACCCGCGTGATCCCTACTGTGTAGAAGTGTCTGCCGATCATATTTCACTGTGGCAAGTGAATCCCAGACGAAAAACAACAAAACACAGATTGTGCGCACCAGAGCGTTCACTGCGGCGCCCTGACACGGCGCCATCTTGCTAGTCCTCATGCTCTCCAAGGACTGAGGCTGAGGAAAATTGTCTTGCTTGCATGTGGCAAGCAAGACAATTTTAGGCCTTTCTGAGAGGTGTTTGCATGTTCTCCTCGTGCCTGTGTTGCTTTCCTCCTGGTGCTCAGATTTCTCCTCACACTAAAACATATATAATAGATCTGAATGTAAGAAGGGAGGGAGTGGTTGGTGATAAATGCCTACAACAAATCAATGGATGTTATGTTCGGCTGGTTCCAATCCCGGTCGGAACAGTGCCTTTCTGAGTGGAGTTTACATGTTCTCCCCATGTGTGCTCCAGTTTCCTCCAGGTGCTCCGGTTTCCCCTTACCACTAAAAATATGTACAATAGGTCTGGCATGCACCTTCTGTTCGGCGACCTCGCTCCCATCTCTGTGTGGGGGAGAGACAAATGCCCACAACAACTGGTCTGTGAAAGGCGCTGTATAAAAAACAACTACTTACTCACGTACTTAAACTCTTGAAATAAGATGGATTACTTTATAAAAAAAATACCTGCAAAATACCTGTCCTATAGAACCTTCTGGGCTGTTATTATAGCGACTTATCTGATGCCAGTACCAACAGATTGAAGCTGCTTTATTGCATGTTCTTAATATTAAAGTTTAGCCAAAGCAGAGCCTGGTCCAATAGAACCCAGACCTAATTGCCTCCACTTATATCTCATTACCTCCCCCCGCCCGTCTTAATGACCGGGACAGACCACAGGACCCGGCCCAGCTTTGAACTGATGCAGAGCCAGGACAAAGCAGCACAAACACAAACACCAGGCCAGCGCTCGGTGGAAAAATGCATTTCTGTCTCAAATCTGCTGCGTTTGACTCTCGAGGTTTGACTTGATTTGACTGTTTTCAACACATGACTTTTTATTTCCGCTGAGAATCATTCGTTTTTGTTTTTATTCAAGCTTTGTTTAACCAGGAAAGTCCCGTTGAGTTTAAGAATCATGGACAAGAGGCAGAAAAAGTTATTTGATTTCTTCTAACTTACCACGATGGCCTCAGTCCTGGATCTACAGTCTCAGTCCTGGATCTACAGCCTCAGTCCTGGATCTACAGCCTCAGTCCTGGGTCTACAGCCTCAGTCCTGGATCTACAGCCTCAGTCCTGGATCTACAGCCTCAGTCCTGGATCTACAGCCTCAGTCCTGGATCTACAGTCTCAGTCCTGGATCTACAGCCTCAGTCCTGGATCTACAGCCTCAGTCCTCGATCTACTTTTATGGACCAATGGCTGTGTGTGTTTTTTATCATTGCATTTTCTGTGTTTGATCTGTTGGATTCTCTGATCTGTGTTGGTGAATTGGCAATTTTGTAAAGTCCTCCCGAGATAACTGCTGTTGTAATTTAGGACTCTATATTAAAAAAAGAAGAAGCAAATTAAGTGAATTGGCTTGATTCATGTTAAGGTTATTTGTAACTTCGAGTTGTCTTCAAATAGAAAGTAGCAAAAAGTTAAGTTTGAGGAAAGCATTTGACCCAGGAGCAGGGATCGGTTCTCAACAACAAGGTCCTGGGTTCGAATCCCAGTCGGAACAGGGCCTTTCTGTGTGTACAGTAGTTTACATGTTATCCCTGTGCCTGTGTAGGTTTCCTCCGGGTGCTCCGGTTACACCTACCACTAAAAACATGCACAATAGGTCTGAATGTAATGAGCGAGTGAGTGGATGGTGTTGGTCGGGATTTTGTCTGTAAAATGCGCTATATAAATAAACCCAGCCACAGCAGGAGGTCTCCATCCTGGAACTCTCAAGTCATCAGTGAATGATTAGCTCTAAACCATTTTTGGAATCCCTACGAGGAAATGCAGCAGGATTTTAACTTTTGAACCCAAGGTGAGGTGAAGTATTAGTAGTTAGGTGTATCTTCCAGGCCTACTGTAAAACCAATGAAATATTTGGTTACTCTTATGTTTAGCCCTCACTAATTCACAATTTTTTTTATAATTTATGGTCAATTAGCTCTTAATTGGAATTTATTAAGCACTTATTAGTCCTTATTTTACATGGTCTTTGTCAATATTTAATTAACTGACGCTTTCCCAACTAGGATTAAACATTTAGTCTTTACTTTAGACACATAAGGAGTTCATATAACACAAAAACAGATAACAAAAATGCAGACAAAAACACACAAGCATACAATAATTGAATTACAGTTAGGGTTAGGGCACACTAATTAGCACTTAATTAGCTGGTAGGTAGTTAGTTAATCTAAAGTGTTCCCAAATATTCTTGGCTGTATGAGCAATTAAACTTATTCTATAACCCTACATCTACAGCGAGAAAATACTCAGTCTATAATATCATCTAATCTAAAAACAGCAATGAGTCAAGGTATGAGTGTGTGTGTGTGTGTGCGTCTGTGTGTGTGTGTGTGCGTCTGTGTGTGTGTGTGTGTGTGTGTGCGTGTGTGCGTGGTGCGCGTCTGCGTGCAAATGTGTGTGTGTGTGTGTGCGTATGCATGTGTGAGCGTCTGTGTGTGTGTGTGTGTGTGTGTGTGCGTGTGTGTGTGTGTGTGTGGTGTGTGTGTGTGCGTATGCATGTGTGAGCGTCTGTGTGTGTGCGTGTGCGTCTGTGTGTGTGTGTGTGCGTCTGTGTGTGTGTGTGTGTCTGTGAGCGTGTGTGCGTATGCATGTGTGCGTCTGTGTGTGTTTGTGTGCGTGTGTGCATATGCATGTGTGCCTGTGTGCTTCTGCGTGCGTGCATATGCATGTGTGCTTGTGTGCGTCTGCGTGTGTGTGTGTGCGTAGGCATGTGTGTGCGTCTGCGTGTGTGTCTGCGTGTGTGTCTGCATGTATGTGTGAGTGTTGAGCTTGGCCCTGCTCAGAGACCACTGGGCTGTAACTGAAAGTCCGAGGCTGAGGCCAGACTATGTGGCCATATCTGGTGTGTTTGTTCACCTGGTCCGTGGGTCAGTCTGTGAAGGACACCAGGAGAAAGAGTTGCTAAAGAGCGAAGTCTATCATTGATTTAACGTCGAGGAAAGTCAACAGTTCAGAGCCAAAGGCAACAGGGCTTTTGTGCCGTAAGAGTTTCTGCTGAGAGCTGTTGAACAAATGGAGTTATAATCGAGCTGAGACATGGACACGGAAATGTTACTATCTTTGTGTTTCTGGAGTTAACTTTACTTTGTTCAGTTAGAGAAAGGCGTTGATTCTGTGGGAGAGCGGGATTTTTCATGGATAAGACATGTCATTAACTTTTGCTATCATGTTATGCTAGCATTAAAGGTACATAGGAGGATTTTCCCAAATTTTAGGAAAGAACTAGCCCGGTCTTATCCATCCGTACACTCCGGTCAATTATCATCTCCTGCATGTAGCGTCTGGGTCTAGTCCCAGTGTCTGCAATTACATCGGTTGAATTCCATCCGACCAATCAGAGAGCGAGGGAGGCGGGTGTTGTAGTTAGGTGTCGGTGACGTCAACAGTTTGCGTCGAACGGGCAGGTTGTAGTTTGGCAATGTCGAAGAATACGATAGTAAAGTAATCTGGTCTGGTTCTATCAAGATATTGAAGCCTAAACAAGAGGAATGTTTAGCAAATGTGTAACTCTCCAACTATCTATATCTATCTATGTATGTATCTATATATGTATCTAACCATATATCTACATCTGTCTCTATGTTGAAATACAAATTCAACATCAAGTCCTTCCTGGTCGTTCCAATAGTTTATATTGTTCAAAATGTTTTCGTAACATAAAACCTAGCTCTCACTATTGTTTTGGTTTCTGTGCAGAACAGTAGAAAAAGTAGTTTGTCGTCACAGACTTTCAAACAACGCTCTTGGTGATTCCCAACTGGTGTTTTCCGGACTTTGTACAGATTCAAACAGACTTCAGGAAGAGATTTGAGAAGGAACAATAGAATCTGTGTCTTTCCAATCCTCCCTGAGATGTATACAGCGGTGTGGGGACTTCTGTTATGACGGATGCTGCTGTCACACACACACACGCACGCACGCACGCACGCACGCACACACATTCTTCTTAAATCCTTCGGTTTTCTTTAAATCCACACTTTACTGCCACAAACTCTGCTCCTTTCCTTCCCACTCTGGCTCTGCTCTAGCTCTGCTCTGATCAGCAGCTCTGATTGGTCAGAGCGCGGCCGAGCCCCTCTGTGCACGTGCCTGAGAGCCACACATGCGTATTTGGCGCAAAGCATCATGGGAGCTCATCCACTGCTATGAGCTGGGAGGACCAGACGATGCCCAAATATGGTTGAGTTCCGCTAATCTCTCCGTCCCTGTGAAGTCCCATTCATTACTGAGCACAAGCCATTCATTTGAATAGGCCGCCATCTTGGATCACCGGGACTTGGAAGAAATCTGGTGACGTTGTGTTTAAAAAAAACTCTTCCTGGATTCGATTTCTTATATAAAGCTGCTTTTTAACACCAGAAGCGACTACTTCACTCAATGAAACGCTCATAAACATACTTTAATCAAACAAAATGCTTAATTCCTCTCGCTGCTAATCTCATTTAAAACTTCTTTGGTCCTTAATAACCTTTTCATATCTGTGTTTTCAGCCTCTGGACCTCCTGCAGTGACTCCAGGCTGGATGTTTGAAAGCCTCCAACCAAGAGACAAACGCAGGAGATTAAAGGTGATCCTATAATCCGAGGTATGTTTTGTCTCCTCTACAGTTTTTACATGTCGTGAAACAATCAGTGAGGAATGGAATCGTGTTTTTCTGCTTTTAGAGATTTTGTTCATAAGTCGTGCTTCTTCATCCAGATAAAGTTGGAGATTTTAGACGTCTTTCCTTATTTTGCTAAAGAGAGATTTTTATACAGTTTCTTTTTATGATAGATTTTATTTTGTTTCATCGTGTGCTGTGTGCTCCCCATTCCTTCTGTCTGTAACTTTGGGATTTCGCCATGAATTAAAGGGCCTCTTAATCTTTTAGGATAAAGATATATAGATATTTGTCAGTTCAGTTTGACGTAGAGCAGTGCACAGAGGAGGGCGGCTCGTTAGGCAGCACATGTGGAGACTTTATGAGCTCTGGTTTTTGGGGTTCAGAGGGAGGTAGTGAGGGAGGAAGAGAGGGCAGAGGAAGCTAGAGGTGGTCAGAGGGAGGCAGAGAAGGAGGTATGAGAGGGGCAGAGAGAGGCTGAGGCAGGTAGAGAGTAGAGGAAGGCACTGAAGAGCAGAGGGAGGCAGAGGGGAGCAGGGAGAGGTAGAGGGGCAGAACGAGGAGGCAGAGGAAGGGAAGAGGGGTGTAGAGAGGGGGAGAGGTAGGTAGAAGGAGGAAGAGAGGGCAGAGGGAGGTAAAGGGGTAGAGGAAGCTAGGCAGAGGGGTAAAGAGGGGGGCAGAGGGGTGTAGAGGGGGCAGAGAGGTACAGAGGGGGCAGAGGGAGGTAGAGAGGGAGGAAGAGAGGGGTAGAGGGAGGTAGAGAGGGGCTGAGGAAGAGAGAGAGGCAGAGGGAGGTAGAGGAAGGTAGAGAGGCAGAAAGAGGAGGCAGAAGAAGGGAAGAGGGATGTAGAGAGAGGCGGAGGGAGGTAGAGGGGAGCAGAGGAAGGGAAGAGGGGTACAGAGGGGGCAGAGGGGTGCAGAGGGAGGCAGAGGGGTACAGAGGGGGGCAGAGGGGTACAGAGGGGGGCAGAGGGGTACCGAGGGAGGCAGAGGGGTACAGAGGGGGCGGGTCTGTCTGTGGTCAGAGACTCACAGAGGATTAAAGAGCAGGAGGCAGTAATGAAGGACCTGCAGTGAGTCCACCAGAAGCTGATTCTTGTTTAAACATGATACAAGACAAATGTTTTAAACAAATTAGTGCCTCATGTTCAGACGCTGGGGACAAAGGCAGAATAGAAACATTTAAAAACAAATAACAATAATAATACTAATAATGCATCAGTTTTATGTAGCGCTTTTTTGGACGCCCACATTTTACAGAGGTAGAGAGAGGTAGAGAGGTAGAGAGTAGAGAGAGGTAGAGACTAGAGGGAGGCAGAGAGAGGTAGAGAGAGGTAGAGAGAGGTAGAGAGAGTAGAGGGAGGCATAGAGAGGTAGAGAGAGTAGAGGGAGGTAGAGGGAGGCATAGAGAGGTAGAGAGAGTAGAGGGAGGCATAGAGAGGTAGAGAGAGTAGAGAGAGGTAGAGGGAGGCAGAGAGAGCCAGAGAGAGGCAGAGAGAGGCAGAGAGAGGTAGAGAGAGGTAGAGAGAGGTAGAGGGAGGCATTGAGAGGTAGAGAGAGGTAGAGAGAGGCAGAGAGAGGTAGAGGGAGGCGGGTAGAGGGAGGCATAGAGAGGTAGAGAGAGATAGAGGGAGGCAGAGAGAGGCAGAGAGAGGTAGAGAGAGGTAGAGGGAGGCAGAGAGAGGTAGAGGGAGGCATAGACAGGTAGAGAGAGGTAGAGGGAGGCAGAGAGAGGCAGAGAGAGGTAGAGAGAGGTAGAGGGAGGCAGAGAGAGGCAGAGAGAGGCAGAGAGAGGCAGAGAGAGGCAGAGAGAGGCAGAGAGAGGCAGAGGGAGGCAGAGGGAGGTAGAGGGAGGCAGAGAGAGGCAGAGAGAGGTAGAGGGAGGCAGAGAGAGGTAGAGAGAGGCAGAGAGAGGCAGAGAGAGGTAGAGAGAGGTAGAGAGAGGCAGAGAGAGGCAGAGAGAGGCAGAGAGAGGCAGAGAGAGGCAGAGAGAGGCAGAGAGAGGCAGAGAGAGGCAGAGAGAGGCAGAGAGAGGCAGAGAGAGGCAGAGAGAGGCAGAGAGAGGCAGAGAGAGGCAGAGAGAGGCAGAGAGAGGCAGAGAGAGGTACAGAGAGGCAGAGGGAGGCAGAGGGAGGCAGAGAGAGGCAGAGAGAGGCAGAGGGTGGTAGAGGGTGGTAGAGGGTGGTAGAGGGAGGTAGAGGGAGGTAGAGGGAGGCAGAGGGAGGCAGAGAGAGGCAGATAGAGGTAGAGGGTGGTAGAGGGTGGTAGAGGGAGGTAGAGGGAGGTAGAGGGAGGTAGAGGGAGGTAGAGGGAGGTAGAGGGAGGCAGAGAGAGGCAGATAGAGGTAGAGGGTGGTAGAGGGTGGTAGAGGGAGGTAGAGGGAGGTAGAGGGAGGTAGAGGGAGGTAGAGGGAGGTAGAGGGAGGTAGAGGGAGGCAGAGAGAGGCAGATAGAGGTAGAGGGAGGTAGAGGGAGGTAGAGGGAGGTAGAGGGAGGTAGAGGGAGGCAGAGAGAGGTAGAGGGTGGTAGAGGGTGGTAGAGGGAGGTAGAGGGAGGTAGAGGGAGGTAGAGGGTGGTAGAGAGAGGTAGAAAGAGGAAGAAAGTGGAAGAGGGAGGTAGAGAGCAAGCAGGTCCTGGGTTTGAATCCCGGTCGGAACAGGGCCTTTCTGAATAGAGTTTACACGTTCTCCCCGTGTCTGCATAGGTTTCCTCCGCATGCACCGGTTTCCCCTGCCACAAAAAAACAATTGGTCTCTCTGTGTCGCCTTAGAGATGGATGCCCACAATTGTACAGCGCTTTGTGACTCTGGTCTGAGAAAGGCGCTATTTTAATAAAGATTACTTACTCATTTACTTATTTTTGCTTTTTGGATTTGAACCAATATCTTGCAAATGAATCCATCCCCAACACAAACAGCCGCATCACACAGAGTCAGCCCCCAGCCCTGTAAAACGAGCCCAGGGTTAAAGTGCTCACAGTTTAGCGCTCCCTGGTGGTCGTGGGGAGGAGGGGGGGGTAAAGGGCTGCCCCAGACTCCTGTCCTGAAACGTAGCCTCTCATTAAAGCAGCCAGATGGTAGAGTCCAGGCCTGAGAGAGAAACATGGGTCTTTGTCAGAGCTGCTTTATGCTATCAAAATATTTAAGCTCTGCAGATCCATTACTCCGCTGGCAAAGAACAACACTGGGAACGGGCCTTTTCCCTGCTCTACTACACACACTCTTTTCTTATCTGCACATTTTAAGTATCCATTCCAGACTTTACATATTTCACAGTCTATAGTCTATAAGAAAAACAGATCAGGATGTTACACGAGCAAGTTGTTGGCTAATTCTGTGACAGACTTTGGCGTTATGGACGATGGGTAGAGTCACAACATGGGATCAAACTTCTTTATACGACTTATATACACTTATTAGGTCTCATTTATGGTCAAAATACTCCATGATAATCTTTGAATGAAAATCTGGGTTGGAGAAAAAGTGGGGACTAAACTTGTTTCCACAGACTTCACAAATCTGTATCGACTACGCTTTATTAAGTAAACATTGCGGGGGATTTTTGTTCGAGGTTTAGAACTTTCCAGACTCCTTGGTGACAAAGCCCACACTTTATATCATTTAGTGGTCAACAAAGCTCAAAAAGTTATGCACAGATAAAAATAAATCAGTACTATTTACTTGATTTTGGTTCAATTCCGACTCTAGCCCTTTCTGTGTGGAGTTTGTTCTCTCCGTGTCTGCATAGGTTTCCTCCAGGTGCTCCGGTTTCCCCTACCACTAAAAGCATGTACAATAGTTCTGGCATGTGCCTCTCTGTGTGGAGTGAGAGAAAAATGCCCAAGAAAAAACAAAATACAATTGTAAAGTGCTTTGTCTCTCTGCTCTGTGTTTGGCACTATAAGATTACTTACTTACTTAGACTGTCTGGGTCCAGAACTTGTCTGGGTCCAGAACTTCTGTTTGGGAATAGAACCTCGCCTCTTGGCAAATGGTTGAACATCACTTTTCTTTTAATGCGTTTGGAGGACATTGATTTAGATACAAATCATCAAACAAGTGAACGACCGATTCTATTCATGGGTTTAATGACGACCTGAAAGGAAGTCGGGGAAAAGTTTCTCACAAACATTTCTAAAAGTGCCATTTTCATTTATTTTTTGTTATCTCCTCATAATGGCATTTCTTTTCAAATATAGTTGTGGTTTGTGCTCATCTGCGCTGAATAGAACTGTATTCTGAAAAACACCAAATGAAGAACACTGCAAAAAGTAGAGAAAAATAAGTCAAAATGTATGTTATTTTGACCACATTCTAACTGCCTTAAAACAAGATTTGTCAGTGAGCAAAACAAAACGATCTTGTTTTTTAAAAAGGTACAAGAAATGTCTTCCTTGGAATGAGAAAAAAATGCAACAGCTCTTGAAATAAAGAGTAAATTCCTTTGTCCCATTGGAGAATACTGTTTTAACACTGTCAGAATGTGGTCACTCTAAGATAAAAAAAAACACTTGATTTAAGCAACACATGTAAAATATTCCAGATACAGTTACTGACTACCTACATGTATTCTGTGACTCCATTACAGCAGTCCTCATTTGCTCTCTTTCAGAAACAGATGGAAGACTCTTGATGTGGAGCATACTGTAAATCCTCAGCCTTTACTCCAGTCTGTTGTTCGTTATTGACCGAAAGCTTGTACTTTTAAATCCAGCTGAAACCATTTAGAGTGAAAAGCTCTCCTCCTGTGACAGAGCAGGTCAGTTTGACTTCAGGAATCCCCTAAAAGTCTGGCTTGCTTGTGCAGAGGAGGGACAAAACTGTGTCTAAATGTAGTCAGTTCCAGACCAGCTGACTTTTGGAACGTAGAATTTTAAAGAAAAAACGTGTCTGGGATCAGCTAGGTTACTTTACAGCACAGAAGAATAGCAGTGGTTTCTCTCAGCTCTACTCAAGCGCCTCTGAATAAACTGCCGATGTCATCCTTTTCGCATCCTCGTCCGTCTTTAAAGATAGATGTTCTGTTTTTTTGTGTTTCTCCGTAGATGTTTCCCCCGCCTGACCGCACAAGCGCTTGCAGCTGGAGCCGGGACCTATTTCTGCGCTGATGCGGACGGAGAGCCAGCCGAGGGAAACCAGGCGACCTCACCACATTCCGAAAGGCCTGGTCGCGTCCAACAACACAACTGCACAGTGTTCTCCCCGATTTATGTGCGTTTAATTCAGCCGGCTATGCAGAACAGAGCGCAACCACGACCGGGCTAGCTTGGCGCGTGCACCAGACGGGTAGATTGTAAAGCTGGGGTCCCTGATTTTCATAGTATAGTATATAGAGTAGAGTAGAGTTACCAAATTGTTGAACTTGGTTTCAAATAGTGACTTTGAGATTTTTCATACAAGTAAAAATTAGCGAGAATTTAAATGTTCTCTAATTCAATGAAGGAAATTAGTAGATGTCCAGTTTTTGTTTCAAAGTTTTGGGTTCAGAATACACTTTTGGAAGGAAAAACAGAATTGGCTAATTTCTGATTCCCTAGCTTTAAATTATCAGGTGTTTGTGGCGGTGCTGAAGATATTTGGAGGAATAGGACAACATTGACCACAGCCTCTCTGCATCAAAATATTTCTACACCCAAAAAATGGAGGTCCCCAGCTAAATTGTCAGGTGTTTACCAGTGCTAAAGACATTTGGGGAAATAGGACAATCTTGACTACAGCCTCTCCTCGAAGTCAGTCAAAACTGCTGACCATCTGGATTAAACTATCTGGATTAGAACGTTGGATTATTTTTGAGCAAAATGAATCTCCAGGAAAAGTTGTCCGGACTGAAGGGTCTGGTGACACACTCCCACAGCAAGCGGAGGTTCAAAGGGGACCTGAGCACGGACATGATCAGCCCGCCGCTGGGAGACTTCCGCCACACCATGCACGTGGGCCGCGGCGGTGACGTCTTCGGCGACACCTCTTTCCTCAGTAACCACGGCGGGACGGCCAACGGGACCGGCAGCGAGACCAGCTCCATCTCCAGCCCGGACAACAAGATTGGAGCCTTTTTCTCCAGAACCCTGCGCCACATTCGGAGAGGCTCGGACAACCGGGCCTCTCCAGTCCGGGAGCCAGAGAAGGAGCTGTCCCCGCCTCCCCCCGCAGTGTCCCCCATCATCAAGAACGCCGTGTCCCTCCCAAGGCTGGACGGGGACCTGAGCAACGGGACGCCCACCAGAGTGCTCTTCCCCAGCAGCCCGAGCACGCCACCGGACGGCAAAACCTCATATGGTAAGAAAGCTTTTATTCATGTACTTGTCTTACGTACTGTGACACACAGGGGACTTTTACACATGTATTCCAATGGGGCTTTACTGCAAATGGCAAACTGAGTTTTATTAATCTGAATGTGAATCTGAAAGCTGTGTTTGAATAAGTGGGGGCGGGTCCATAAGCATGTGCTCGGACATGCTAGCAATCTCACTTTGGGTCGTGGGGGTGGATCCAGAAAATAAATTGTATTGTCTAAAGCAGGTCTAAAGCAGGTCTAAAGCAGGTCTAAAGCAAGTCTAGACCTGTGACCAATCCAAAGCAAGACAAAAGCAGGACTAAAGAAGGACAAAATATTGGAAGCATTGCTATACAAGCCGGTATCAACAGTATATATGGTAATTGTCCATTTTCACAGGGTACTTTGTAAAAGACAAAAACTCTTAGGTCGGGGTGGATACATTAATAATTATACATATGTGTTTGTATGGATGTGTTTCTGTTTCTTGACACCGGAATTAATCTTGATTAACATTGATGAAGAGAACTTGTATTTGTCCCACAATGTTTCATACATGTTTCTGTTCACATTATTGCCGTTTCCGTTTTGTTTTTGTTGGCAATAACACGATGCAGAAAGGTGCGTTTTAAAGTCCCTGAGCTGTTTCCAAATATATGTCTTGAAAGTTTAAAAAGTCTGATCTCAACCCAGGTCTGAGGTTGGAACCGAGCCGGAAAGGTAAAGTAGGGACCGTGGTCGAGGAGGAAATGGACCATTTTAAAATGAATGTTGCTCCGGATAGAAGGGGAAATTCTGTGGAGGTTGGTGCATCGAAGTCCAGGACATAAAGGAGCAATATGTGAAAATCTGGCCAAAAGTGGTACTGCAGCCTCTCCCACTCTCCCTGACTCAGGCTGCCAGATATGCAGATGAATCCAGCTGGGACCATAACAGCTGAATAGACAAGAGTTTAGTCAACAACAAATCTATAACCAACACCTTTTTCACAAAGATAGAAATCCTGGTTTTATTCCTTGTTTTGTTAATGACTTGAGAATCATAACGAGACCTTTTGTTACTTCACCAGTGAGATTAGCTCAACACAGTGAGTTCTGGCGCCCGGATCACCGACTCTCTCATTGGTAAAACGGTGGAGGGCGGGACATCGAAATGAAAACAATAACAAGGTTTAGACTCTGTAAAACACATTTTGAAATCCAAACATCTCTGAACTACTGTTATCAGTTAAAGAAGTATTGGAAACGAATGTTTTATCAATGCCTTTTGACAGATTAGGGCCCTTTAATGATGACTTGACATAAAAATATTACATATTGCTACTTTAAATTTATTTTTATTATTAGTTCATGCTTTTGGTATTAATTTGTGTTTGGGTTTTTTTTCTGTTTTGTTTCTTAACATTTGTTGCCTTGTTATGTTGAGAACTTAAAACATTTTTGACGACGTACTAGAATAGCGCGGGCAAAGAAGTTCAAAAAGTTATTCCAATTTTCCATACAAAAGAAGCTGAAACAAAGGGATAAAAACATATGAAGAGAAATACTGTTGTTAGTAGAGAACCTATATTTGAGTTTAGAGTCTGAACTCGTTTGCTTTGGTTCTAAACTGATCGGCGGATCCTGTTTTCAAAGCAGATATTTCGACCTTGTCAGTTGTTTGAGCGATTCCAGTTCAAATGTTGCTGATAAAGGTCCTATTTATAACAATCCGACAGTGGAAATGTCTGAACATGATGTCATCCAATGCTCTCTTTTCATTTGGGAATTCACAGAAGAACAACCACTAATCTTAAAATTGGCTCTTGGACCCGAGGCTCTGGTGTTGAATTACACTGACGCTAAACAAAGCTGTCAGGTCAGTCCAGTCGAAGATATTTCTCTTTCTCGGTTGTAAAGCTAAACACATTTGCCGCAGATGTCCTCATGAATCACTTAAAGGTAACAACACAAACGCAGACTGTTTGGGCGACTCGCACACAACCCCCCTGCGGCCATTTTTAGACGTTATTAACTTGATTTTAATGCTTAAACTGTGAGGAGAGAAGCTGGTTCCCCTCCTGGGCATAGGTGAGAGAATCTTCAGTCTGGGGCTGGTGCCAGACCCGGGCATTGGCTGGCACGTCTATCTACCACTTAATGGGTAAAAACATCTGACTTTCATATTAACACATATTTTCAGGTATTTAGAGCAGCTTTTGTGTGCGTTTATGTGTGGTTTTATGAAGTCGAGCTAAACCACGTCCATCTGTCGGAGCGTTGTTGCGTTCTGCTTTTTGCACGAATGTGAGTCACTAAGATAGGACATAAACAAATCAATCACTGCCATATTTGTAATCCAACCATTAAGCTGTTTCATGTAGAATGTAAAAGTGTTTCTCGATTGTGTACAGAACTTGTCGGACTGTTTTCATGGACACAACATGATTTAATGATGAGGTGATAAGGAAGCAAACATTACGTAGAGTTAGCATGACCTAAGCTTTCATGTCGGGACTTGTTTTCCAATTTTTGTTGACATTAAACGTTCTATAGCTGCTAAAACTTGAAGGAGTCGATGATAATAATAAGTCCATAAACTCTGGTCTGGTAACAGCTCTACTCAATCCTAGTCCTGTGTATTTCAGGCATCTCCTGGTCTCTGCTGTTCACATAAACATAAAGTACGGTTAATAGAGCGGTATCCAAATGATCACAAACGCAGTCGCCTCAATTCGCTTCCTTTGTTTTGAACTCAGAGACTAAAAAAAACAGGAGAAAAAAACGATAATACGCAATAATAACAAACACAGGATGACCAATGTCCATAAATGTCTCCGATCATCACAATCCTTAGACCCTCCTGTATCGGCAAGGAACAGTTCAAAAACAAATCAACAGAGGGAAACAAATAAGAAACTGATACTTCTGAGAGAGAGCCGCTCCCACAGACAGACAGGATAACATGTTAGTCCCCCATCATCGTTTCCGCACTCAGGCTGTAGAACCAGGACTGAGGCTGTAGATCCAGGACTGAGGCTGTAGATCCAGGACTTAGGCTGTAGATCTAGGACTGAGGCGGATGAACCAGAACTGGGTCTCTAGACTCAGGACTGACGCTGTAGAACCAGGACTGAAGCTGGTCCCACAGTGGGGCGGCTGCGGCTGTAAAGTGCCAAAACTGTGGTTGTGTTCTAGAGTGAGTCTGGTGTACGTGTTTGACAGGTTGGTGCTGGTGGGAGGGACTGATGGCACATAGTGGTTGCCTCGCTTATGTTGGTGTGCCCCAGGGCAGCTGTGGCTACAATAGTATCGTGGCTATAATAGTTATCACCACCGTTTGTGGAGTGAATGACTAAAACAAAAGCCTTAATATTATTGTTATTATTTATTAAACTTCTTGTCTCTGTCCTTTCTGTCTACTCAGGTGTGGACTCGGGCTTCGTCACCCTGCCGCGCCTGTCCCGCTCCGAACGCCAGCAGCCCTCCATCTCCCTGCCCTGCCCGCCCTCCCCGCTGGCTTCGGCCCTGCACCACCGAGGCTCCCTCCCGGACTCCGCCTCAGCAGCTCCCGTCTACCTGACCTCCGACCCCAACAAGTACACGGCCTTCTCCGACTCCCTGCCCTCGCTGGCCTCCCTGGACTTCACCTTCGACCTGGGACCTTCCCTCATGAGCGAAGTCCTGGGGTTCCTCGACGGCGTGCAGGCGGAGGCGCACACGGAGGCGCAGGCGGAGGAGCACACGGAGGAGCCCGCCTGGGAGGAGGAGGGCTCTGCCTGCGGGTCGGCCACCATCTCCTACGTGGATTCCCTGCTGCGTGAGGATTGCGGAGGGGGGAAGAGCCCGCACTGGGAGGACGAGGAGGCGGACGGGCGCGCCTTCAGGATGCCCGACGTGGTGATGGGGGCCCCCGAGAGGCCGAAGGGGGGCGGAGGGATGGGTATGGAGAGCGAGAGGTTCCAGAGCGCCGCGGATGTGCTGGCGCGTCACTACGGCGGCAGTTTGAAGGGACATAAGACGGACTTGGACTCGTTCAGCAAGAGGAAAATCTCATACAGCTACATAGAAGACGAGGACGAAATCAAAGTCTGAAGAAAGAGTGAAAAGTCGTCACAAACTCTCACACAGTATGATTCCTCGCTATAATCACCGCAGCTTTCTCCTTGAAGGATACGCAACACTCGGCTAACATACAGTATATGCAAAAATGTGGGCACCCCTCTCAATTTTGATGATTTTTCTTTCCATCAATCATTGGTTGTTTGGATACAAAATGTCAGTTAAAGAGCGACTAAACACCAAATCAACTTTTTTTTACTCATAAACTGCATAAATGTGTTTATTGTAGTGCTCCCTACATATCCTGGTCATTTTTTTGGCATTCAGTGCAAATTAGATAAAATCTCACTTTTAAGCCTAAAAACGTCTGTGTGGCGCCCTCTCAGCCTTTTTGGTGGTACTACATTTGAATTTGTCAGTTGGTGTGTGTGACGTCAGTTAGTGTGTGTAACGTCAGTTGGTGTGTGTGACGTGAGTTGGTGTGTGTGACGTCAGTTGGTGTGTGTGACGTCAGTTTGTGTGTGTGACGTCAGGTGGTGTGTGTGACGTCAGATGGTGTGTGTGACGTCAGTTGGTGTGTGTGACGTCAGTTGGTGTGTGTGACGTCAGATGGTGTATGACGTCAGTTGGTGTGTGTGACGTCAGTTGGTATGTGTGTGACATCAGTTAGTGTGTGTGTGACGTCAGTTTTTATGTGTGACGTGCGTCTGTCTGCGCCAGTGATATAAGCCAGTGATTACCACTGCTGCTGAGATAAATCTGTGGCTTAGGTTCAGGTGTGTAGCTCTATAATGATCTTGGTGTGTAAACAAAGGAATGAGACTTTCTGGAGTGTAAACTATTGCTTTAAGTAGCAATGACAACTGTCTGTTTTTTGTTGTGTGACTAGTGAGCTGTCAATCAAAGCCCAGACCACGCCCAGCTCTAAGCCCCCCTTCTTGTCCCTTGGTCAAATGTTCATGTGGGCGGAGTCAGGCTGGTCACAGGTGTTTAGTCGCTCTTTAAATATAACATACAGGAGACTAATACTCTGACATTTGGAAATAAAGTATCAATGAAGTATGAAATGAAAAAATCAACTCAATATTTTGTACATCCTCCTTTAAGTAAGCAAGTAATGTTTATTAATATAGCGCATTCTACAGGCCGAGTTCACCCAAATCGCTGTACAATGTTCAGAAATCAGATTTTCCACTCACACACGGTGATGACGCAAGCGAGACTTATAGTTACAGAAAAAACAGCTTCTAAACGCTTCCAAAAGAGTCTGGATTTTGGTGGAAAGAATCATAAAAATGTAGAGGGGTGCCCAAACTGTAACTGTATCTATGCAATGAAACCCCAAGTAGCTCGGATCAATACTGAAATCTTGCGTCTGGGTTGTTGCCCTTCCCCAGAACTCACTTGTATCATAATAAAGACATTTGGTTCTTCTACACCAGACACAAGTAAGTTAGCGATATTTTTACCTTGACATATTTCGACGATATCCTTCCTTTTACCTCAGAAGCGTCGGACCATGTGAAGGAAATGACATCGCTAACTTACCCGTGTCTGGTATCGGGGAACCAAAAACCTGTGTTACTACAAAGAAAGTAACTTTGAGGGATGACACCTGCTTGAATGCTTTGAGACTGACATGCTGGAAACTACTCAAAATAATTACGGTTTTTCTTCAAATCAATTCTCATTTGTAGAATCCAAAATGGCTACTGTCGTATATAAAAGCTGGGACCTTTCACTTTTTGTTTCATATTACTTGTAGTTTGTCCGAGTATAATAACATATACCTGATAACAATATATGTTGAGAATAAATCAGACCATCTCCATCTTTTTCCAAAACATGTTATCTTTTGCATTCTTGTAAGAAAGAGCCCAGTGAGTCACTAACTGAGGCTTTCGGCTGATTGGCTGAGTGACGGTGGTCCAAAGATGTGTCTGAGACCTAGAATACAGTACTGACCAAAAGTTTGGACACCCTTTCTGATTCAATGAGTTTCTTCTCATGACTATTGTCTGTAGATCCACACCAGGCTGTGTAAGGGCTGTTTGACCAATAAGGAGAGTGATGGTGCTGGGCCACATGACCTCCACAGTCAAAGGACCTGAACCCAGTCCAGATGGTTTTGGGGCTGGACCACAGAGTGAAGGGGCCAACAAGTGCTAAGCATCATGGGAACTCCTTCAAGACTGTTGAAGACCATTTCAGGTCCTCTTGAAGCTCATCCAGAGAATGCCAAGAGTGAAGCAGTATCAGAGCAAAAGGGGCTACTTTGAAGAACCAGAATATAACTCATATTTCCACTTGGTTCATACTTTTTTTTTAGTACGTACATAATTCCACATGAGTTCAGTCATAGTTTTGACGCCTTCAGTGTGAATCTACAATTTTCATAATCATGATAATAAGGACAACTCTTTTAATGAGGTGTGTCCAAACTTTTGGTCTGTACATTCATGGGAAAACTAGCAAACCAAACTGAACTGAATGAGATGGGTTTTAAAAAGATTTAAATACCAAACAGAACAATCCCACCATGTCCTGTCAGTCTGTGGGACTTGACTTTAAAACAGGTCTTACTTCATAACTCAGTCTTCACCCCAAACCATACAAAAAAGGAGTATTTTTGATCATTCTTGGGTTCATTATGATTATTTTCTATTCAACACTAAAATGCCTATAGCCTTTCGCACCTTGTATGAAAATGAAGTCTGACTCCTGTATTGATTTTATAGAAGATTTGTCATTTATATTTTCTACAACTGTTCATGAAGATACATTTATATATATATATATATATATATATATATATATATATATATATATATATATATATATATATATATATATATGACACCTTTTTAAAACTCATGTATGTTTGGTAACACTTTAGATTAGCCCTCACTAATTAACAGCTAATTATTTAGTACCTAGCCCCTACTTTAGCCCACATTGGGGTTAGGGTCAATAGATGTTGAAAAATGTAGAATAAGGACAAATAAGTGCTTGATAAATATCAATAACAATCTAATTAACCATAACTTATACACTAATTAGCACTTAATAAGCTGTCAATAAGTGAGGGCTAAACTAAAGTGTGGCTGTATGTTTTTTTGTGACCACCGGCAGAAAATTGTGCAAATTGCGAACCACATGCTGCAGATGTATTTACTTATGATGTTAAAAATGGACAATAAAGATATTTTGAATGGTTTGGAATAGTTTTATTTACAGATAATACTTTTTTGTACCTAAAATTTTGCAAGCAATACTGCTTTACTCCACCAGGAAGTAGCAGTGAAAATAAATATGTGAATTGCTGGGTTGCAGGCAGCTGATGACGACGGCACGGTGGTGTGTCCTCAGAGAGAGACAGGAAGTGAATCTCTACATTAAGAATCAAAATGCTAATTTTCAGTGGCGACTGCGAGTATCAAGTGGAGAACTAAAAGAGAAATACATTTTTAGCAAAATAGAGACTCCTCTCCTTCTAAGGGGTATCAATGTTTAGGAAAATGCTTCAAAGAAACAAAGGGAATTCATTAGCCTGTCTAGCATCTGTTTAGCCTCTGTGTAGCATCTGTTTAGCCTCTGTGTAGCATCTGTTTAGCCTCTGTGTAGCATCTGGGTAGCCTCTACCACAAAGACAGCAGCTGATTTTTTATTTTCCGCAAAACAAATCACCGCACTGACAATAAAGGGTCATATTTTTTTGACTTTTGACTGCACTGGAAACGGCAGCAAGTCCAAAGTTGCTGCAGGACAGTGTTCATGGTTTTACACTGGTCCAGACTAGCCTGGTCGTACCACACCATAGAATTACAAAGGTACGAAGGTCTGGATTTGCTCCATTGAGCTTCGTTTACAGGTGGGAGGAGTTAACTCCTTTTGCAGATTGAAACGATTGGATCTGAGTTTACCGTCACTAATGTAATGCGCCCAAGTGAGTCGTTAGCATTCAGCCTAACCATCTCCTTTGCCACTCACGGAGCCCGTGGGGAGTAGCGCCACAATCATTGCCAGCAATTAAATTTCCTTAACATTCCTCTTGCTCCGGCTTCAATCTCTTGGTTGAACCAGACTGGAATACTTTACTACCGCATTCGTTGCCATTGCTAAACTAAACTGCCCGTTCGATGCAAACTCTTGACGTCACCCACATCTAACTACAACACCCGCCTCCCGCACTCTCTGATTGGTCGGATGGAATTCAACCGATCGTAATCACAAACACAGGGACCAGAGTGGATCAGGCAAAAATCCACCGGAGGAATGCTAACTTTTTGAAAAATACTAACAAATCAATTATGTATCTTTCTATTATTGCTCAAATGTTGTTAAAAGTCAGACTTATACACTATTTTTTCTAATATTGATCAGAACTTTCCTCTTGGACGTGGTTCTTTTGATCCTGGAGTTACTCCACTGTTGTCACAGTAACAGCTGCTTAATCCTCCTCACTGATTAAAATATTGAACTCGTTCAAACTGTGCAACAAGTACGGTGTGTTGAAAATATCTTTCACTCCAAATAAGAGTCCTATAAAGCCCTGAAAATCTTCTGTGTGCTTGTTTTCTCCCCCCGCCCTGTCTAAGCAATGGGAGAGAAACACTTCCTGTCTGACGCCCTCATGCCACGCCCCCTTTTGGGTCAGGTGACTGCAATCCAGCAGTAGACTTGTCAAATGGCCTGTGATGGTGGGGGCAGAGGAGGGGGGCAGTTTGGGGCCTTTATTCCAGGTTTTTTCAGCGGGGCTTTGCGGAGGTCTGGAGGAGCGCGAGGCTGCAGCGTGGGCTGAGTGCGGCTGATGCGCAGGGGTGGATGGGGGGCGGGTCCCTGGGCCGCCGGGGTTTTGGAGAACTGCACCGTGGGCTGCTCGCTGTGATGGTTCTGCTTGAGGACGAACGAGCGTTTGGCTGCGGAATAGAAATCGTGTTTAGACAGAGAGACAAAAGATGAACTGAACTCTTTCTATGTCTGATGCTCACTGTAGAATGGAGTTTTACTGCAACTAGCAAATCTGAATCTGACTTGAGAATATTGATGATAATGGCTCAGAAGTTGTGTTCATTCAATTCAGTGTATTTTTGCAAAGCCCTTAATAACAACAGCAGTCTTCTCAAAGAACTTTAAAAAGTGTTAGCCAACCACAGATTAGAGAATCAAACAGTTCAAACAGAGGGAATGCAAAGATATATGATACTTATGCCCTTATCTTCTCTTACTCTTACAAATGGTTTGGGTTAGGTTACAATGGCAATGAAAATAATTCAGATTCTGATTCATACAGAACTGTTGATCAAACAAAGGAAATGGAATGATAAGAAATCCTATAGAGCCTTTGGTCTATAAGGGGCAGATGGTCTGTGTCCTGAAATGTTAATAAATGTCCATAAAAGTCCAAAAAAGGGTTAGGGACGTCACTGTCCTTAGTCCCTCTGCATTGGCAAGGAACTACTCAAAGAAAAACCCAGCGGGACAAATGTGAGAGACATCCAAAATGCCCAGAGGGACAGACATGCTGTAGATCCAGAACTCAGCATTTCACTCTGAACCATTCATTCATTTTCCAACCCCTATTAGTCCATTTCTGGGTCGGGGGGAAGACAATCTATCTATCTATCTATCTATCTATCTATCTATCTATCTATCTATCTATCTATCTATCTATCTATCTATCTATCTATCTATCACTATATTCTATCTATCTATCTATCTATCTATCTATCTATCTATCTATCTATCTATCTATCTATCTATCTATCTATCTATCTATCTATCTATCTATCTATCTATCTATCTATCTATCTATCTATCTATCTATCTATCTATCTATCTATCTATCTATCTATCTATCTATCTATCTATCTATCTATCTATCTATCTATCTATCTATCTATCTATCTATCTATCTATCTATCTATCTATCTATCTATCTATCTATCTATCTATCTATCTATCTATCTATCTATCTATCTATCTATCTATCTATCTATCTATCTATCTATCTATCTATCTATCTATCTATCTATCTATCTATCTATCTATCTATCTATCTATCTATCTATCTATCTATCTATCTATCTATCTATCTATCTATCTATCTATCTATCTATCTATCTATCTATCTATCTATCTATCTATCTATCTATCTATCTATCTATCTATCTATCTATCTATCTATCTATCTATCTATCTATCTATCTATCTATTATCTATCTATCTAATCTATCTTATCTATCTATCTATCTATCTATCTATCTATCTATCTATCTATCTATCTATCTATCTATCTATCTATCTATCTATCTATCTATCTATCTATCTATCTATCTATCTATCTATCTATCTATCTATCTATCTATCTATCTATCTATCTATCTATCTATCTATCTATCTATCTATCTATCTATCTATCTATCTATCTATCTATCTATCTATCTATCTACTGTATGTATGTATGTATGTATATATATATATGTATGTATCTATCTATGTATCTTCAGCGGGGCTTCTATCTATCTATCTATCTATCTATCCATCCATCTAGTCAAACAGAAGTAATATACACGTTATAGTTTTCTAAAAGGTTATTTGAAAAAACATGAAGGGAATTTGGTGTGACTAAAACACGTAGGTGACACCACTTTCAGATTAATATTTCGGACCGTGGTGTGTGACTTCCTGTTTCCTGTGGGCTTCCTGGTTTCACTGAGTTCAGATTCTCTCTTCAGCTCGCCGCTTTGAAAGAGGAAAAGCGTAAGAGCCAAGAGTGACCACAGGCTGTTGCATAATGGAAAACGAATGCACGGGTTTAAAAACATGGACAGGAAGTACGATAAGCTAAAGAATGACTTTAATATATCTCCAGACGTTCTCACAGCGACGTCTCGATTCAAGTTTGAGATAGAGTTAACGCATGTTTTGGGGCCCCTGTTCTATAATGTAATCCAGGAAAATCTCCACAAATCCTCCGCTAAAAGACAAGTCTATATTAGAAGTGATATGACAGAGAAGTCCCTCGTGGGCTGTAGAAAAGGTTGAATAATGTATCGTCTCTTCAAATATAACATGTGCTGTATGCATTAAGCCTCACAGCCCAGTGATAAACATCTAGCTTCAGCCAGATCACATCTTGGAGATAAAAAAACATCTTGAAAAATTGCTTAAAATTGTGTTTTGGTTGAAAAGCATCTCTCTATTTTCAGCCAATTCATATTCGTCAGACTTAAAGGTGCAGGATGCAATTGTTTTTCAACTGTTTTGGCGTCCTGCCCATAGACTATAAATATTAACGGACGTAGTCACGCCTAACTCCGCTGTTTAAAGAAATTGGCCAAACATTGGGCTTTTATGGAGTGATTCCAAGTGGCCGCGGGGGCTGGAAAATGTGAAAAAACGCATCTGCGCATGCGTCAGCTGAACGAGCCCAATTCATTTAAACAAGAGACTTCATTATTTCACAGCAACTAAACTAGAGTGGTCCAAAAAAATTCACCCCCCTCAGCATTGACACACATGTGGAACGGAGCTTTGGGCCCAGAACCAACTTTTGGTCCATCCTGTAAAGACGTTTTCGAGAGGTAAGAAGATGCTATATGTTAGCATTGGCTAATTCTTATTCCGGGTCCACCCCCATCGGCCCGGGGTGGTATTGCAGCATGTCAGCGCACGTCATTTTGGCAAATTACATCCATAATGTAAAAAAAAGCAAATACACAAAAATGACCAGATACAAAAGAGCTTTCTTCCTCTTTTTTAAAGAAAATAAATGTATTTCTATCTATAGTCACAAAGCCATCACACAATAACCTCGCTAAATGCTAACTAGCATCTTAGCATTAGCTCCTACCCCATGTTTAAATCAGTGGGGGCGGGTCCCAGCTCAAAAGTGGCCAGAATTAGCGAATGCTAACATAGCATTTTCTTACCTCTCGAAAACGTCTTTACAGGATGGTCCAAAAGTTGGCTCTTGGCCCAAAGCTCCGTTCCACATGTGTGTCAATGCTGAGGGGGGTGGATTTTTTTGGTCCACTCTAGTTTACTTGCTGTGAATTTTTGAAGTCTCTCGTTCACATGAATGGAGTTGCGCCGGCTGACGCATGCGCAGATGTGTTTTTTCACAATTTTCTTGTGGGCCGGACCACTCGCGGCCATTTTGGATAGTTCCAGTAGAGCACATATTTTGGCCCATTAGTTAGAACGGAGGAGATAGGAGGGAAAGGAGCACGAGAGTACGTTTGCTGTATGCCATGATGTGTTTATGTGTTTGAATATTAATCAAAAGTGAAATTCCCAGCTGTGGGACGAACAAAGGACCTGAATTTTCCTACAAAGATCAATAAAGTCTCTATCTAATTATCTATCTATCTAATTATCAGCAAATACACTGCACTTACGTTTAAAGGGGGATGTGATCTTGACAAATCCTCGAGGTGAGTTTGGCGCGGCCTCCAGGATGGGCTCCAGCACCACCTGCTCAGAGCTCTGGTTGTGGCCCGAGTTTGGTGCCTGGGTCCTGGGGAGCAAAGGTTGCGTGGGCCCCGGTGTGGAGGCGGAGGTGGAGGCAGAGGCGGAGGTAGAGGTGGAGGAGCTCAGGGCAGGACTGGGACTCTGTGAAGGACACCCACTGCTGCTGGACTGGTTCTGGGGAGTAGCAACCTCTGAGGTGGGACCGGCCCATGACGAGGTTCCGCTGCGACTGATGGAGCCTGATTTAGGGATGAAGAAGCTCGTACTGTCCTGGGACGCAGAGCTGAGAACAACGGTTAGAGTTGAGGTTACAGTTTTTCTCAGTGTCTTTGGTGCATTTCTCAGACTTAAAGTTCTCAAAACTATGAGTTCAACCTCCACAACATAGAGTCATGTGTGACATCATCGCAGCAGTTTCTCCTTTCAACAGATTACAAATGCTTTTGGACATGTATCAGTTACTTTCATTCTCTGCTGTTTTATAACGTTATCATTTGCTTCTGTCCTGTCAGTCAGAATGAAACATACTTATCACTTCTGAGTAGTCTTTCCCTATAAAACTAACTACACACACACACACCTGCTGACCCTACCCATCTCTCATCATCTGCTTTGAGCTGATACTTTGCTCATTTTGTTGTATAAAGCATTTATGTCAACATTGACGAGTATTTTTATTTATTTGACTGTTTCTCAAATTGTCTCATTTGTTATATTTCACATAAAAGTATTACAATTCAGGCTTTTTTTTCTCCTGGTCTCTATTTTCAGAATAGCTTTAAAAACACAAATCAATAATTATCAATCTCCACTGATATGAAACACTAAAATCGTGATACAGTTTTCATTCATATCGCCAAAACTCTGAGGTTAAATCATATATTTTATTGTGTTTTACCTGTTTGTCTTTGAGAGCGGCGTGTGATAGGAGGAGCAGGAGGAGGCGGAGGAGGTGGAGGAGAACGTTCTGCTCAGTTTCTCCGTTCCAGAAGCAGGTGAGGACAGGTCAGAAGAACACTCCGGGACGTCGGGGACCTCGAAGGACACCTCTGCAAATGGAAGAGGGAGGGGGGGGGGTGATTTGGGGTATGTCCCACCAGGAAGAGACCAGAGGAAGACCCAGGACACGGAGCTGGCCTGGGAACGCCTCAGGATTCCCCCAGATGAGCTGGAGGAAGTGTGTGCGGAGAAGGAAGTCTGGCATTCTCTGCTTTACTCGTCTCAGTGGTGATAAGGAGATAATGGCTTGTTAGTGCCTCCAAATCCAAACACATTTCTAAGCTGGTAAGAATAGGCAAGTTTATTGATTTAAAGCTGGACTCACTCACTTTTGGACTTTGAAGCAGCAGTTTCAAATGTAAGCGCTTATTTCCCTCGTTCATTGGCCACAATCTGGTCCCGAAATAAGTTCACTCCAGTACAAACCAGCGCTACTTATTCTTCAAAAGGACGTTTATTTCACATTATTGTTTATTGGATATGGATTAACGAATACAAGAATGAAGTGAGGTAGTCCAGCTTTAAACAGTGTATTTAGGAACGTTTTTAAGATAATATTGAAACTGTTAAGGCCCAACCAGGGACTGGAGTTGAAAATTAGCAATAGCTGTAAACCCGCATCAGTTACAAGTTTGTTTTGTTCTGTGTTGACTTTCAATGTCCCTGTCGAATAAATAACTAAATAAAAACAACATATAAAGTTGTTGCAGTACAAACATGTATGCAGAACCAGAAGTTGAGAGCTTGAATGAGTCGTAGTTTGAGTGATTTATGTTCAGCATTCAAGTCGCCGTTCTACAAACGACCCCCGTTCACGCCCCCCTGTGCACGCCCACCTGTGCACGCCCACCTGTGCACGCCCCCCTGTGCACGCCCCCCTGTGCACGCCCACCTGTGCACGCCCACCTGTGCACGCCCCCCCACCTGTGCACGCCCACCTGTGCACGCCCACCTGTGCACGCCCACCTGTGCACGCCCCCTGTGCACGCCCCCCTGTGCACGCCCCCTGTGCACGTCACGCCCACCTGTGCACGCCCACCTGTGCACGCCCCCCTGTGCACGCCCCCTGTGCACGCCCACCTGTGCACGCCACCTGTGCACGCCCACCTGTGCACGCCCACCTGTGCACGCCCCCTGTGCACGCCACCTGTGCACGCCCACCTGTGCACGCCCACCTGTGCACGCCCACCTGTGCACGCCCCTGTGCCCCCCCCTGTGCACGCCCCCCTGTGCACGCCCACCTGTGCACGCCCACCTGTGCACGCCCCCCTGTGCACGCCCCCTGTGCACGCCCACCTGTGCACGCCCACCTGTGCACGCCCACCTGTGCACGCCCACCTGTGCACGCCCCCCTGTGCACGTCCACCTGTGCACGCCCACCTGTGCACTCCCACCTGTGCACTCTCACTTGTGCACGCCCCCCTGTGCACGCCCCCCTGTGCACGCCCACCTGTGCACGCCCACACACTTTCACATGTGTTTTTTGTAGATGCTTTCTCTTTCTTAATCTGTGACGGACCAAGGATGTGGCAGATGCTGTAGAGAATATTTTATAATAATTTAGCCATTTAGATCCATATACAGTAAATATACTAGACTACTGAAAACGCTGTATATTATAAAGAATCAAACCTTTTATCATTCTCGGTGTTGTGTTGTTTATAGATGTACTTCTGTTGTTTGTAGTTAGAGTAAAGTTACCTTCTGGAAAGAGCAGGGAGCAGTTCTGGATGAGCGGCTCGATCACAGTCACCACTTGGACAGAGGAGGCTGCAGCCATGTCGAAGAGAGCCGCCTCGCTGCACCACACACACAATCACTACCAGCTAAGACACTTTAAACATGTCATTTGTCACTTATAACTCAGTAATTAGTGGAGTTACTTAGTTACTCCTGCAAGAAATGAACTATAAGTTATTACTTTTGGATTCATTTGTGTCACAAAAACAGAACAGATTCATCAATCCATCGTTTGCTTCATTTTAATAAAGGTCAACTACAAGTAGATTGTTGAAAACTGGCTCAAATGGAAGAACATGAAGATGAAAGTGAATGACCACGGCAGCACTTGTTTTTTCTCTCCTTGTTTTATCCAAACCAATCTGTATTTTACGTAAAAGGTTTCTGAAAGACGGCACCTCCATAGTAGCCGCAGCATCTTCTACAACAAACACCAAAGTCTATGTTTACGTCTCTGAGCTTTTCTGAGGTTAAAAGTCCGGGTTCTTGCACCGTGTTGGTCCCACAGAGTTTACAGCACACAATCATACTTTTGTCACTTTATCGAGCACGAGGTAGCAAGTGAGGTTAGTAAATGTTTTATTATATGACTATTTTTAATTTGTGCAAATATCGATCTGATTCAACTAAAAACACATGAAACCAAACTGTCAAACGGTGACATGGAGAACTTATCGATGATTGAGGCGCCCGCTGTAAGTTCTCAGTCTCTTCTGTGTCTTTACCAATGATTTTTAGATATTTGTGAAGTATGTTCATGTCCGACTTGGTTTTCCTGATTGTGTTTTTAGCTTTCTGGTCTGTAACGAAGTTGTCAATCTCTTCTTGACTGTTAGGAGTTGTGTTTTCGTCGTTATTGGCTGTTATTACTTCTTCTGGCTCTTTCGAACTCGTCCAGATAATAGAATTCACTGGAGAATGCTCCCAGTCGTCTCTCATTATGTCTTTTTTACAGAGGAAAGGTCAAATCTGATACGCGCTGCGGACTGATTGTCATGGTAACGGTCCGAGATTGGAAAATATCAGACCGCAAATCAGCCAATCAGAGCGCGGGTACGATCCAAGTCATATAAGCTTCAGTCTTATTTCCAGCACAGATGCAGTAAATGTATTCAATATTTTATCGGCAAATCTTGTTTTAAGACCGTTAAAATGTTCTCGCATAATTTTAACTCTCTTATGGCATTTTGTTGCGCAGTGTTATACCCATAGAAGAATCTTTCATAATCATGTTTATATTTAGTCTTTGAAGAGCATCTGGACAAAAGGAGCAGAGGACGTACCCTTCAGCGAGGGGCCATAAGAGGTTGGGCCCCAGGACGATGGCGATGTTACTGGGGGTCATTTTGTTCACCGCCTGCTGCTCCGACAGAAGAGACAGAAACTGGACCAGGAACCTGCAGAAGGTAATCAACAATCACAGCCACTTCAGGTAGAAATAATCAATACATTATTATCAATGTTTCAGGACAATTCTCTGTCTGTTTTCTATTATTTCCGCCTCAGACCTGTGTGCGTTTTAGGTTTAATTAAATTTTGGAAAAATTTAAATGCATAAAATATATAAAATAATAGTTAGTAAAATAATATTAATTAATACATAAACAAAAATAAATAAATAAATAAAATTAAAATTTAAAAAAATTACATAAAGTAAATAAAACAAATAAAATAGATAAAAAAATGAAATAAAAAAATAAAAACAAATAAAAAATAAATAAATAAATAAAATAAATAAAATAAATAAAATAAATAAAATAAATAAAATAAATAAAATAAATAAAATAAATAAAATAAATAAAATAAAATAAAATAAATAAAATAAAAAATACAATGATTGAAATAAACTACTTAATAAAACTAGTCAAATCAATATAAAATAGCAACATATAAATCAAAAAAGTACACTTAAAAAGTCGATCCATTTGAACCTGAGATTGTTGTAGTTTTCTGGCGGCAGTTTTTCCAGCAATTTTCGAAACTGCTGTAATTTCTCGTCGTGTTCTTTCTCTCTGCAACGACAGGAAAAGCAGCTAAACTTAGACGTGACGCGTCAAAACGAAGACAAAAAACAGGAAGGAGACGCAGCACATACCCCGCGGCTTTGAACCACCCGCCGTACAGTTCAAAGGTCATGAGGGGTTCAGGAAGCTCCCGCAGGTAGGACTTCAAAGCTCCTGTAAAAGTCCAATTGTGTCTCATTACAACAAGTGCAAGAAGGAAACAGCCCGGTCTGTGACGCATGAATCAGCACTAGAACCCCGGGAGCAGTCAATTTGACGGCTTTTAGAGAGAGAGACCAGAGAGAGAGAGAGACCAGGGAGAGACCAAAGAGAGAGGCCAGAGAGAGAGACCAGAGAGAGAGACCAGAGAGAGAGACCAGAGAGAGGCCAGAGAGAGACCAGAGAGAGACCAGAGAGAGACCAGAGAGAGAGGCCAGAGAGAGACCAGAGAGAGACCAAAGAGAGAGGCCAGAGAGAGAGAGACCAGAGAGAGAGAGACCAGAGAGAGACCAAAGAGAGAGGCCAGAGAGAGAGACCAGAGAGAGAGACCAGAGAGAGACCAGAGAGAGACCAGAGAGAGAGATCAGAGAGACACCAGAGAGAGAGATCAGAGAGACACCAGAGAGAGAGAGAGAGGGGGAGGGCCGCAGATAACGTTCATATTTTTAGAGTAGGCTCAAGACGCACCTTTTTAGAGTAGCTTTTGATTAGTTTTTATTATTTATTATTGCTTTTTAGTACATTTATTAATGTTTTTAGACATTTTAGACATTTTTATTTATTTATTAGTTTTTTTATTAGTTTTTATTTTTTATTTCTTGTATCTACCCATTTACTATTGTTATTATCAATATTAGGCAGCTGCCATTTTCTTTTTAGTGTCTCATTTTATTGTTCTACTTTCTATTGTATTATTGTATTGTTTTAGTGTCCCCAGTGTTTCCTCTGGAGGAGCCCTCTGCACTGAGAGCTGGGGTCTGCTGTGGCTTCGGGGGTCTGGCTCTTGGATCCGGTGGGGGTCTGGGGCCTCTTCTCTCCTCTGGGTCCTATGGGGTCTGAGTCCTGGGCCTGGTGGGGTCTGGGGCCCCTCTCTCCTCTGGGTCCTGTGTCGTTCCCTGTGGCTGCAGCCGGCTCTCTGCTCCTGGTGCAGATGGCTCCTTGGATGGCGCTTCTTCAGCCGGTTACATCTGCTCCCAGCCCCATTTCTTTTTATTGTTTTACCTATTTTACCTGATGTGACTTTATACTTGTATGTGTGTGTCTGTGTGTGTGTGTGTGTGTGCGCGCATGCGTGTGTGTGTGTATACGCATGTGGTTGTATATATAATTATAAATGTGGTTTTGGGGGGGTCTGTGGGGAGGAGGGTTTAGGGCTGGGCATGTTGGATTGTTTTTAACTAAACTGTAAAGCACTCTGTGTTGCATTTTTTGTATGAAAAGCGATTTATAAATAAAATTTTATTGATTTTGATTGATTGACCAGAGAGAGACCAGAGAGAGACCAGAGAGAGAGGCCAGAGAGAGACCACAGACAGACCAGAGAGCGAGAGAGACCAGAAAGAGAGAGGCCAGAGTGAGAGACTAGAGAGAGACCAGAGAGAGAGCAGAGAGAGACCAGAGAGAGACCAGAGAGAGAGACCAGAGAGAGACCAGAGAGAGACCAGAGAGAGAGGCCAGAGAGAGACCAGAGAGAGACCAGAGAGAGACCAGAGAGAGAGACCAGAGAGAGAAGCCAGAGAGAGAGACCAGAGAGAGAAGCCAGAGAGAGAGACCAGAGAGAGGGAAAGAAGTAAAAACTTTTAGACTCCCACATATTAACATAATTTAAGTAACATTAATGAATGTATATTCCATTTCATTGAACATTATTATCTCTGATATAATAATTATAATAATAATAATAATAATAATAATAATAATAATAATAATAATAATAATAATATTAATTGTTGTAGATAAAGTAAATCTACAAAAGTGTATTATGACATGGTCGTAGTTGTGGTGTGAAACTTAGGTACCCCAGCTTTAATAAATGTGGTTACCGGCGACGGCATGAGGGTCCATGCTGAACTCCGAGTGGTCGACGGCGCCGTGGTCCAGGCAGGTCTTCAGGCGTTTGACGACCGAAGCCGCAGCCGCCAGACGGAACAGGCCCTGGGTTCAGAGATTACAGAAGAGTCAATGAGATGAGTGAACTATAACTGTAAAATAAAAAGAAAAAACGGATGAGAAACCTTCAGATCAAAATTAAAAATGTAGCCACTTTATTTGGAATTAATCAATTTTCATTTTTATTTTATTTCCAAGTTTTTTCAATAATAAAATGATAAAAATAGATGAAGTTATAGAATGAGTTAAAAAATAAATTTAAAAAATACATAAATAAAGAAAATTAAATGAAATAGAAATACATACAAAAAGAATCCAAAATATTTATAAAACATATGAAAAAAATAAAATTAAAATAATACATTAAATAATTAAATTAAATTAAATACAATATAATAATCAATTTAAACCTGAGATTATTGTAATTTTCTCGTAGCAGTTTTTCCAACAATTCTCTGAACTGTTAAATGTCTTACTGGGGCATAATAAAGAAGCAGATTCAACTAATTTAATGATTAAATTGGGCCGGGGGACCACTGCGTTTTTAACATCTGCAGTAAGTAAGTAAGTAATAACTAATCTTTATTTATATACCGCCTTTCACAGACAAGAGTCACAAAGCGGTTTATAAAACTGTAGCACTGTTTTTTATATGATAATTGTTGTTCTGGACACTGCTTATAGAAACATATGGCATTAGTTAAAGTCATGTAGATGCATGTAAAAGCATGTCATGATTTTGAGGAGACCCGTGCACCTCAGAGACTAATGGGGATCTTAAAGGAGTAGTATGTAATAATCTGTCCAAAAGTGGTACTACAGCCTCTCCCACTCTCCCTGACTCAGGTTGCCAGATATGCAGACGAATCCAGCTGGGACCATAACAGCTGAATAGACAAGAGTTTTGTCAACAACAAATCTAAAACCAACACCTTTTTCACAAAGATAGAAATCCTGGTTTTATTTCTTGTTTTGTTGTTAATGATTTGAGATTCATAACAAGACCTTTTTTTAGTTCTGCGGCCACATGGTACTTTACCAGTGAGATTAGCTCGATGCAGTGAGTTCTGGCGCCCAGATCACAGACTTTCTGATTGGTGAAACGGTGGAAGGTCAGGACATCAAAATGAAAACATAAAAAAGATTTAGGGGCTGGAAAACTATTTTATAAATTCAAATATCTCTGAACTATTGTTATCAGTTAAAGAAGTGTTGGAAAAGAGCATGTTTTATTAATACCTTTGGGGCCATTTCATGATGACTTGACATAAAAATCTTACATATTGCTACTTTATTAAACAAAACCAAAAGTGTAGCCACCTCCTCCCTCATCCCGGTCCGCAGCAGCATGTGGACGCACTCCTGGATGGGGGCCGCGATGTCTCTCTGTGTGAGGCTCAGGTGGGACAGGAGGGGCTCCCCGTAAACCCTCTGGCTGGAGACAGACGGTTGCCATGGTGATGATGATGATGATGAGCCTATGAAGTGAAGAAAAAACCACAGAATTCAGACCAGAAATCCCCAAGCGTGAGTTTAAAGTGTAGACAGAGGAGTCACCGCTGTGGTTTTCTCGCAGCTCACGGATGTTTTTGTCCAGAAATTCAAATGAGTTTCTGTAGTATTCGGCTTGAAGCTCCAGCAGCTGTGGGTTAAACAGATTAACATTTAATTACATTAAAGAGAAAGGCTAAGCTAGGCAAGGCGAGGTTATTTGTATAGCACAGTTCATACACAAGGCAACTCAAAGTGCTGCACAAAACAAGATAGAAACAGTCAGACATGACATTAAAATCATTGACTGCCATTGACGTATTTGCCTTTGACCCTCTTTTCGGGGATTACAGGACAACAACAATAGATAGAAACAAACTTTTTTTGCTGAGGAAAGTATTAAATCCATCCATCCATTTTCTTCCGCTTTATCCGTTGCCGGGTCGCGGGGGCAGCAGTCTAAGCAGAGACGCCCAGACTTCCCTATCCACACACACTTCCTCCAGCTCGTTCGGGGTGACCCCAAGGCGTTCCCAGGCCAGCTGAGAGACATAGTCCCTCAAGCGTGTCCTGGGTCTTCCCCGGGGCCCCCTCCCGGTGGGACATGCCCGGAACTGGAGGCGTCCAGGAGGCATCCGGAACAGATGCCCCAGCCACCTCAACTGGTTCCTCTCGACGTGGAGAAGCAGCGGCTCTACTCCGAGCTCCTCCCGTGTGACCGAGCTCCTCACCCTATCTCTAAGGGAGCGCAGCCACTCTGCGGAGGAAGCTCATTTCGACCGCTTGTATCCGCGATCTCGTTCTTTCGGTCATTACCCAAAGCTCATGACCATAGGTGAGGGAGGGAACGAAGATTGACCGGTAAATTGAGAGCTTTGCCTTTCGGCTCAGCTCCCTCTTTACCACAACTGTCAATCTCACGTTCCATCCTTCCCTCACTCGTGAACAAGACCCCGAGATACTTGAACTCCTCCACTTGAGGAAGGACCTCTCCACCCACCCGGAGAGGGCAAGGCACCTTTTTCCAGTCGAGCACCATGGCCTCGGATTTGGAGGTGCTGATTCTCATCCCAGCCGCTTCACACTCGGCTGCAAACCGTCCCAGTGCATGCTGCAGGTCCTGGTTCGTTGGAGCCAACAGGATGACATTGTCCGCAAAAAGAAGAGATGAAATCCTGTGGTCCCCGAACCGGACCCCCTCAGGCCCCTGGCTGCGCCTAGAGATTCTGTCCATAAATACAGTGAACAGAACCGTTGACAAAGGGCAGCCTTGGCGGAGGCCAACATGCACCAGGAACAGGTCTGACTTACTGCCGGCAATGCGAACACAGCTCTAGCTCTGGTCATACAGGGACCGAACAGCCCTCAGCAGAAAACCCCGGACCCCGTACTCCTGTAGAACCCCCCAAAGGACACCCCGGGGAACACGGTCGAACGCCTTCTCCAAATCCACAAAACACATGTGGACAGGTTGGGCGAACTCCCATGAACCCTCGAGTATCCCATGGAGAGTATAGAGCTGGTCCAGTGTTCCGCGACCGGGAAGAAAACCACACTGCTCCTCCTGAATCCAAGATTCGACCATCAGCCGTAGGCGGTAGTCTCCTCTCCAGTACCTTGGAGTACACCTTACCGGGGAGGCTGAGGAGTGTGATCCCACCGCTCAACAATATCCCCAGTTGAAGTCAGCAGCCCTCCACCCGCACCATACACGGTGTTGGCAAAGCACTGCTTCCCCCTCCTGAGGTTTGCCAGAATCTCTTCGAGGCCGACCGATAGTCATGCTCAATGGACTCTCCGAACTCCTCCCAGTCCCGGGTTTTTGCCTCTGCAACAGCCCGGGCCGCGGCACGCTTGGCCAGCCGGTACTGAACTGCTGCCTCAGGAGTCCCACGAACCATTATTGCTTGATAGGACTCCTTCTTCAGCCTGACGGCATCCCTTACTGCTGGTGTCCACCACCGGGTTCGGGGGTTGCCGTCGGGACTAGCACCAGAGACCTTGCAACCACAGCTACGAGCCGCCGCATTGGCGTTAGAGGAAGAGAATATGGTCCACTCGGACTCAATGTCTCCCTCCTCAGCCGGGACCAGGGAGAAGCTCTCCCGGAGGTGTGAGTTGAAAGTCCGTCTGACAGGGGGCTCAGCGATCCGTTCCCAGCAGACCCTCACTACACGCTTGGGCCTGCCAGGTCTGACCGGCTTCCTCCCCTGCCAGCGGATCCAACTCACGACCAGTATGTGGACTGGGTTGTCGAGGTCTCCGCCTTCGACCGCTGCCCAGTCCTCGCTGCACCTCGCCACCACGGACCCCCTGCAGTTGGTGGGCCCACAGGAGGGACTGCCCACGTCATCCCTTCGGGCTGACCAGGCGCTCGCTTGCGAGCCCCGACCCCAGGCCTGGCTCCAGGGTGGGGCCCCGGCTGCGCCATGCCGGGCGACGTCACTGTTATCTTTGTAGTGCAATCCATGGTGGTTTTTGGACCTTCGTCTGACTCGTCACCTGAGACCTGTCTGCCATGGGAGACCCTACCAGGGGCATAAAGCCCCAGACAGCATAGCTCCCAGGATTATCCGAGTACTCAAACTCCCCCACCACGTTAAGGTGGCAGTCCAAGGGGGGGTATTAAATCCAGTCTTTCAAAATCTGGTTTCATATTTCACATAGTCTCAGAACATAATATTCTGTGGGTTTTGAGTATCAGTGAAATCGTCAAAACTGGATGGCAGTCACTTGAATAAAAAAATAATACATTAAAGAGTGTAGATAAAATCCCTCAGTTGTAGCAGATAAACAGAAGTGTTTTTAACCTGGAGTTGAACATTGTCAGAGAAGAAGCCTGTCTCACATTTTCAGGAAGACGGTTCCAGATTTTAGCTGCATAAATCTGAAATGCAGCCTCCTCATGTTTATTCCTGACTCTGGGAACCAGCAGGAAGCCAGTTCCTGTGCTCCTCAGAGTCCCAGCAGGAGGCCAGTCCCTGTCCTGTTGGTAATCTGTCTTTGTTTGTTTGTCTATCTCATGGGTAAATCTTAAAGTTATATAGGAGGATTTTCTACTTCCGGGTGGATCATCTACTATTGGTCCTCTCAGTTGTCAATCATTCTGGTGATACGTCCAATAAGACCAGAGAGTTTTGTTCAAAAAGTGGAGAGAGCAGTTCTTTCCTAAAATTTGGGAAAATCCTCCTAAAACCTTTAAGCTTACACTTCATTTACTATATTTTTCTAATAGAGTTTTTATTTTGAATTGTTGAACCATAAGATCTTTATATCCATTCTGAGATCTGTATCAAATCAACAGTAAGTAATAATTGATACACCATTTATATACAGGCTTTTACCCACTGCAGACTTGTGTTTCTGACCGGGGGCAACAGTGGCGCGTTGTTTAGACCTGTGTCAGCTTTTCATCCCAGGGCAGACAGGAAGGTGTCAAAATAATGGGGTCAAAACAAACATCTCACTTATATAAAGTTACAGCACATATACTTTATTTTCTCTTCTGCATTTGACCCGTCTACAATGCAAGTCGCAGTGGGTGCTCTCTGGTATTAACCCGACCACAAGATCTACACCAGCAAAGACCTCGCGACAAATAGCAAATAAAATAAATTTCTCTTTTCATTTCCAGCGTGTGGACTCACTCTGATGAAGTGGTTTGCGTAGTCGTCTTCTTTCGAGGCGAAATGATAGAGATCTGCAGAGTACTGGTCCTGAAACACCACAGGAGAGAGTGTCAGACAGATTCAGATTGCAGTAAAACCACATTGGAATACATGCGCAAAAGTCCCCAGTGTGCACCAGAAAAGTACATCAATAAAACTAAAACATCTTTAACAAAAACGGCTTCAACACAAGTGCTTTGTTCTGATAACAGCTTGTGGAAAGAAGTTTTTCGCACATCCAGATGTCCTGCATCTCCTTCTGTCAGAGGGAAGAAGCTGGAACATGGCTTTCCCAGGGGCCAGAAGAGTCTTATTCAGAGAGCTCGATTTAAAAGTCTGGATTCGTAAAGAACCTCAAGAACAGTCCTCTGGTCTCTCTGGTCTCTCTCTGGTCTGTCTCTGGTCTCTCTGGTCTCTCTCTCTGCTCTCTCACTGCTCTCTCTCTCGTCTCTCTCTGGTCTCTCTGGTCTCTCTCTGGTCTCTCTCTGGTCTCTCTCTCTGGTGTGTCTCTCTCTGGTGTGTCTCTCTCTGGTGTCTCTCTCTGGTCTCTCTCTCTGGTCTCTCTCTGGTCTCTCTCTCTCTCTCTGGTCTCTTTCTCTGGTCTCTCTCTGGTCTCTCTCTCTGGTCTCTCTCTCTGGTCTCTCTCTCTCTGCTCTCTCTCTCTGCTCTCTCTCTCTGCTCTCTCTCTCTGGTCTCTCTCTCTCTGCTCTCTCTCTCTGGTCTCTCTCTCTGCTCTCTCTCTGGTCTCTCTCTCGTCTCTCTCTCTCTCTCTGGTCTCTTTCTCTGGTCTCTTTCTCTGGTCTCTCTCTGGTCTCTCTCTCTGGTCTCTCTCTCTGGTCTCTCTCTCTCTGCTCTCTCTCTCTGCTCTCTCTCTCTGCTCTCTCTCTCTGGTCTCTCTCTCTCTGCTCTCTCTCTCTGGTCTCTCTCTCTCTGCTCTCTCTCTCTGGTCTCTCTCTCTGGTCTCTCTCTCTGGTCTCTCTCTCTGGTCTCTCTCTCTGGTCTCTCTCTGCTCTCTCTCCTGAGCACCATCTCACCTTGATGTTCTCCAGCCTCCTCCAGGCCTCCTCTAGCTCCTCCCTCAGCCCCTCCTGCTTGGCCTGGGCCCCGGTGCTGGTCTGGCTCCTTTGGACATTGAAAAACAAAACCATGAAAGTCCCCTACAGTCAGCAGAGGTCTGAAGGGGGATGTTCTGACCTGATCCGTGCGTTGTTCCAGTCTCTTGTCAGCTTCACAAAATGTTGCCTGTTCTTGAGGATGTCAGGTAAGTCCTCCTGCGGCAGAATCCAATTAGATCAGCTTCAATAAACGCTTCTCCATTGTATTGTCTGTTATAGGAGGATTTTCTACTTCCGGGTGGATCATTAAGACTATTGTTCCTTCTAATTGTCAATCGTTCTGGTGATACGTGCTCATCAAACAGACCAGAGTTTGTTCAAAAAGTGGAGAGTGCGGTTTTTTTTCTAAATTTCTAAATTTCTAAATCTTCCTTACTTAAGTAGCTTACTGTACTGCAGTATTTTTGGCTGGTATCTGTACTTTACTTGAGCACACATGTTGTTATTGATTTAGTTGCTCCAGTACTGCCCTCTCTCTTTTCTAATGCCTCTGGACTTCATGTTAGCGACGTGTCCTGCTCATATTTCCACTACTTATAATTTTGAAATGTTTTATACCTGAAACCCAATTATCAGTACTTTCTGCTGCATACAATGAGTTTTCAGACAACGACAGGACATGGATAGGAGAAGGTGTATCGCGCTTCTAAATGATTATTCACATTTAAGGACTTTGGTCATCTGCCCTTTATGGACCAACGTGTTTTTTATCGTTACATTTCCTGTGTTTGAACCGTTGATTCTCTGATGTGTGTCTGCAAATCGACAGCTTTGTAAAGTTCTCCGAGATACACAATTCAATATACACATTTATTGAATTGACTTAAATTGAAGGGAGTTAATTCATGGTAGTTTACTGTACCAAGTTTCTCAGTTAATTACTTCATTGTGGTTAGCCATAGTAAAGCATTGGTTTTATGTAGCGCTTTTCAGGTCGTTAATGTCATTAATCTTTCCCTCCATAAACGATGGTAAACTACTATTGTAGCCACAACTGCCCTGGGACGCACTAACAGAAGCGAGGCAGCCTCCGACCACTACCAGATATTCACACACACACCAAACTCAGTCCAGGCAATGCCCCTCTGTGGCAGCTAGTGTTCCCAGAGGTCTCCCATCAAGGTACTAAGCTGGCCCTGCCCTGCACAGCTTCAAAGGTTTGACGGAATATGGTTATTGTATCCAAGTATGGCCACAAGTACCAGATACTTTGCCAATGGTTTAATATATTGTCAAAGCCCATTTTTGTTTATGTTATTTACCACAAGTACTTTTACTTTTGCTCAACGGAAGGAATGACTTTGACATATTTACCATTTACAAGAATTTTCAGCAATTTATATCTGAACTTCTACCCTCTACTTTTGTGCCTCTGCTGGGGGTCCGTGGGGGTGTGGTCAGACCTGGGACCTGATGCTGTTCTGAGTCTCACCTCGCCGAGTTTGTTGAGCGGCTCCAGGACGTCCTTCTCCACTTTCACCTCAAACTTAGCCAGAGTGTAGGCCAGTCTCTTTTCCAGGAAGCAGCACATCTCCAGCACCCGCCTGCCACAGTCCAGGACAAAACACACAATGACCACCATCAACAATGCTAACACTTTAGATTAGCTCTCACTAATTAACAGCCAATCAGTGTACCCTACCCCTGTCATGGTGTGGAATTTTTGATTACTCTTACCTAGTTTAAACTGTGTATATTTAGACCAGTGTGGGCGGGTCCCGGCTCAAAAGGGCCCATGACCACGTGCGCTAACATGCTTGTAATCCGACTCCTTGCCCGTGGGGGGGTACCCGGAAACAGAATTATCCAGTGCATTCTAATGCCGCATTTTTTTCCATTCAAAAACCTCTTTACAGGATGCTACGTTCCAGATGTGTTTCAATGTCAATGCTGAGGGGAGTAAATATTTTTTTGACCAGTCTAGTTTAGCCGCTGTAGACTTTTGAATGCACTTGTTAAATGAATGGGCTTCATGCATCTCTCTCTCTGGTCTCTCTCTGGTCTCTCTCTGATCTCTTTGTGTCTTAAAACTCAGGAGCAAACATCTAAGGTGCAAATTCACATCTTTATGTAAGTAAGTAAGTAATCTTTATTCATATAGCGCCTTTCACAGACCAAAGCCCAATTGTTGTGGCCGTTTGTCTCTCACTCCACACAGAGATGGGAGCGAGGTCGCCATACAGGAGGCACATGGCAGACCTACTGTACACGTTTTTACTGATGGGAAACCCAGAGCACACGGAGGAAACCTACACTACCCTCTGACCGTCATCTATGGAATTCTTCTATATCAATTTGCTTTTTCAGTTGCTTTTAAATCAGGCCTTAAACGTTTCATGTGTCTGTCCATCTGTCTCTGACCTGATGGAGGAGTCTGCGTCGAAGTCCTTGAGACACTCGGCCATTCCCACCGACAGCTGCATCAGAGGAAGCTTCTTCTGCACCGAGAGAGAGACATCAGTCTGTCATAAACTCAGACATCAGTCTGTCATAAACTCAGACATCAGTCTGTCATAAACTCAGACATCAGTCTGTCATAAACTCAGACATCAGTCTGTCATAAACTCAGACATCAGTCTGTCATAAACTCAGACATCAGTCTGTCATAAACTCAGACATCAGTCTGTCATAAACTCAGACATCAGTCTGTCATAAACTCAGACATCAGTCTGTCATAAACTCAGACATCAGTCTGTCATAAACTCAGACATCAGTCTGTCATAAACTCAGACATCAGTCTGTCATAAACTCAGACATCAGTCTGTCATAAACTCAGACATCAGTCTGTCATAAACTCAGACATCAGTCTGTCATAAACTCAGACATCAGTCTGTCATAAACTCAGACATCAGTCTGTCATAAACTCAGACATCAGTCTGTCATAAACTCAGACATCAGTCTGTCATAAACTCAGACATCAGTCTGTCATAAACTCAGACATCAGTCTGTCATAAACTCAGACATCACTCTGTCATAAACTCAGACATCAGTCTGTCATAAACTCAGACATCAGTCTGTCATAAACTCAGACATCAGTCTGTCATAAACTCAGACATCAGTCTGTCATAAACTCAGACATCAGTTTGTCATAAACTCAGACATCAGTCTGTCATAAACTCAGACATCAGTCTGTCATAAACTCAGACATCAGTCTGTCATAAACTCAGACATCAGTCTGTCATAAACTCAGACATCACTCTGTCATAAACTCAGACATCAGTCTGTCATAAACTCAGACATCAGTCTATCATAAACTCAGACATCACTCTGTCATAAACTCAGACATCAGTCTGTCATAAACTCAGACATCAGTCTGTCATAAACTCAGACATCACTCTGTCATAAACTCAGACATCAGTCTGTCATAAACTCAGACATCAGTCTGTCATAAACTCAGACATCAGTCTGTCATAAACTCAGACATCAGTCTGTCATAAACTCAGAGGTACTTTGTCTGGACGTGATGTTACTAACGTGTTGTTACTAACGTGTTGTTACTAACGTGATGTTACTAACGTGTTGTTACTAACGTGATGTTACTAACGTGTTGTTACTAACGTGTTGTTACTAACGTGTTGTTACTAACGTGATGTTACTAACGTGTTGTTACTAACGTGTTGTTACTAACGTGTTGTTACTAACTTGCTGTTACTAACGTGTTGTTACTAACGTGTTGTTACTAACTTGTTGTTACTAACGTGTTGTTACTAACGTGTTGTTACTAACTTGCTGTTACTAACGTGTTGTTACTAACGTGTTGTTACTAACGTGTTGTTACTAACGTGTTGTTACTAACGTGTTGCTACTAACGTGTTGTTACTAACGTGTTGTTACTAACGTGATGTTACTAACGTGTTGTTACTAACGTGTTGTTACTAACGTGTTGTTACTAACTTGCTGTTACTAACGTGTTGTTACTAACGTGTTGTTACTAACTTGCTGTTACTAACGTGTTGTTACTAACGTGTTGTTACTAACGTGTTGTTACTAACTTGCTGTTACTAACGTGTTGTTACTAACGTGTTGTTACTAACGTGTTGTTACTAACTTGCTGTTACTAACGTGTTGTTACTAACGTGTTGTTACTAACGTGTTGTTACTAACGTGTTGTTACTAACGTGTTGCTACTAACGTGATGTTACTAACGTGTTGTTACTAACGTGATGTTACTAACGTGTTGCTACTAACGTGTTGTTACTAACGTGTTGTTACTAACGTGATGTTACTAACGTGATGTTACTAACGTGTTGTTACTAACGTGTTGTTACTAACGTGTTGTTACTAACGTGTTGTTACTAACGTGTTGTTACTAACATGATGTTACTAACTTGTTGTTACTAACGTGTTGTTACTAACGTGTTGTTACTAACGTGTTGTTACTAACTTGTTGTTACTAACGTGTTGTTACTAGCGTGTTGTTACTAACGTGTTGCTACTAACGTGATGTTACTAACGTGTTGTTACTAACGTGATGTTACTAACGTGTTGTTACTAACTTGTTGTTACTAACGTGTTGTTACTAGCGTGTTGTTACTAACGTGTTGCTACTAACGTGATGTTACTAACGTGTTGTTACTAACATGATGTTACTAAATTGTTGTTACTAACTTGTTTTTACTAACGTAATGTTACTAACATGTTGTTACTAATGTGTTGTTACCATGCGTTTCTCGGCCTCCACGCCACTCTGGCTCTGCATGCAGCTCAGAAGTTTCTTGTGCAGGAGGTGAGCCGCCTTCTTTGCTGGTTCCACACGCTGGTCCACCTGCAGCCGACCCACACAAGACCAGACCACACCGCACCACACCACACCGTACCACACCACACCACACCACACCGTACCACACCACACCACACCACACCAGACCACACCGTACCACACCACACCACACCACACCAGACCACACCACACCACACCAGACCACACCAGACCACACCACACCACACCACACCAGACCACACCACACCACACCACACCAGACCACACCACACCACACCACACCACACCACACCACACCACACCACACCACACCACACCACACCACACCACACCACACCACACCACACCACACCACACCAGACCACACCACACCAGACCACACCAGACCACACCGTACCACACCACACCAGACCACACCACACCACACCACACCACACCACACCGTACACACACCACACCACACCACACCACACCACACCACACCAACCACACCAGACCACACCAGACCACACCACACCAGACCACACCACACCAGACCACACCAGACCACACCACACCAGACCACACCAGACCACACCACACCGTACAACACCGTACCACACCACACCGTACAACACCACAAAGTACAACACCACAGCAGACCACACCACACCGTACCACACCACACCACACCACACCGTTAGAGCCAGTACTGCTGCAGCTGGGGCCACCTCTGAGTAAAGTACTGTTTTTCCCACTGACCTGAATGAGATCTTCGTGCAGGAGCTCAGCCGCGTCATTCGACCTGGAGATGAGAGGAGAGGCTAAATCCATCAACCTTTATTTGTAGGTACATTAAAATATCACAAGGCCCTTAAAAACATAAATATTCACTGTAAAAATAAGTAAAAAGCAAAATTCCTCAGTTGTCTACACAGATAAACTGTTTTTAACCTAGATTTGAACACAGTCAGAGTAAACGACTGTCATTTTTTCAGGACGGTTCCAGATTTTAGCTGCAGAAATCTGAAATACTGCCTCCTCATGTTTAGTCCTGACTCTGGGCATCAGCAGGAGGCCAGTCCCTGTGCTCCTCAGAGTCCCAGCAGGAGGCCAGTCCCTGTGCTCCTCAGACTCCCAGCATGCCAGTCCCTGTGCTCCTCAGAGTCCCAGCAGGAAGCCAGTCCCTCTGCTCCTCAGAGTCCCAGCAGGAGGCCAGTCCCTGTGCTCCTCAGAGTCCTAGCAGGAGGCCAGTCCCTGTGCTCCTCAGAGTCCCAGCAGGAGGCCAGTCCCTGTGCTCTTCAGAGTCCCAGCAGGAGGCCAGTCCCTGTGCTCCTCAGAGTCCCAGCAGGAGGCGAGTCCCTGTGCTCCACAGAGTCCCAGCAGGAGGCCAGTCCCTGTGCTCACAGATGTACTTTGGTGCGAGGCCATGGAGAGACTTGTAACAAGCAGAGCTGTTTTAAAGTCTGATCTCTGAGCCACAGGAGTCAGTGCAGAGACCTGAGGACTGGACTAATGTGATCAGGACTTGAGCTGCAGTGTTTTGGACAAACTGCTTTTATTATATATTCAGTTTTATTCAGATGCTTTTGCATGTCAAAAAGACTGAGAACTGAAACAATCTTAATACACAAAACAACAACTGTTTGTGACACTTCGGACTCGCTGCTGTTTCCAGAACATTCAAGAGTAAATGTAGCACTGAAGCTGCTGATGGAGAAAAACAACTAAACTGTAGACGACTGTTCTGACTGTGGCACAACATGATGTAATGACAGGATGTTTTAACGCACTGTGGACGTGATGCTTTGATCATGTTTCCCGGAATTAAGTTCAATTCATGTCCATAAATGTCCTTAATGTGGAGTGTCCTGGATCACACTGTCCTCAGACTCTCCTGCGTCGGTAATTCACTCCTTTACAGTTATATAGATGCAGTTTTTCCCAGTTGCTTTGGTGCTTTTCTTCATCAGAATGAAAGTTCTCACAACTATTAGTTCAACCTCCACAACATTGAGTCATGTGTGACATCATCGCAGTCATAATATAATGTGTTTATCATATTATAAACGTATTATATAATAACATTTTATTTTAAACCCGTTTGAGCCGTGCCCAAGTCCTTTCTCTGTGGATCTAATATAATCATGTGTTTGTAGCAGAGTGAGCCCGGGCTCTTTTCACCACAAGAGAAATCCCCCGGTTTCGAACCACAAACATGTTCTGCTTTTCCACCGTGACATCACAGCGTGTGGAGAGGAGGTCCATAGACTGTGAGGAGGCCCATAGGCTGTGAGGAGGCCCATAGACTGAGAGGAGGTCCATAGACTGTGAGGAGGTCCATAGACTGTGAGGAGGCCTATAGACCGTGAGGAGGCTCATAGACTGGAGGTCCATAGACTGTGTGGAGGCCCATAGGCTGTGAGGAGGCCCATAGACTGAGAGGAGGTCCATAGACTGTGAGGAGGTCCATGGACTGTGAGGAGGCCCATAGACTATGAGGAGGTCCACAAATGACTGTGAGAGGTCCATGGACTGTGAGGAGGTCCATGGGCTGTGAGGAGGACAATAGACTGTGAGGAGGCCCATGGAGTGTGAGGAGGCCCATAGACTGAGAGGAGGTCCATAGACTGTGAGGAGGTCCATGGACTGTGAGGAGGCCCATAGACTATGAGGAGGTCCACAAATGACTGTGAGAGGTCCATGGACTGTGAGGACGTCCATGGGCTGTGAGGAGGACAATAGACTGTGAGGAGGCCCATGGAGTGTGAGGAGGCCCATAGACAGTGAGGAGGCCCATAGAGTGTGAGGAGGCCCATAGACAGTGAGGAGGCTCATAGACTGTGAGGAGGCTCATAAAGTGTGAGGAGGCCCATAGACAGTGAGGAGGCCCATAGAGTGTGAGGAGGCCCATAGACAGTGAGGAGGCCCAAAGACCAGTGAGGAGGCCCATAGACAGTGAGGAGGTCCATAGATTGTGTGGTGGCCCATGGACTGAGAGGAGGCCCATAGACAGTGAGGAGGTCCATGGACTCTGAGGAGGCCCATAGACTGTGAGGAGGTCCACAAATGACTTTGAGAGGTTATTGGACTCTGAGGAGGTCCATGGACTGTGAGGAGGACAATAGACTGTGAGGAGGCCCATAGAGTGTGAGGAGGCCCATAGACAGTGAGGAGGCCCATAGAGTGTGAGGAGGCCCATAGACAGTGAGGAGGCCCATAGAGTGTGAGGAGGCCCATAGACAGTGAGGAGGCTCATAGAGTGTGAGGAGGCTCATAGACAGTGAGGAGGCCCATAGAGTGTGAGGAGGCCCATAGACAGTGAGGAGGCTCATAGAGTGTGAGGAGGCCCATAGACAGTGAGGAGGCCCAAAGACAGTGAGGAGGCCCATTGACAGTGAGGAGGTCCATAGATTGTGAGGAGGTCCATAGACTGAGAGGAGGCCCATGGACTGAGAGGAGGCCCATAGACTGTGAGGAGGTCCATGGACTGTGAGGAGGCCCATAGACTGTGAGGAGGTCCACAAATGACTGCGAGAGGTCCATGGACTGTGAGGAGGATAATAGACTGTGAGGAGGCCCATAGAGTGTGAGGAGGCCCATAGACAGTGAGGAGGCCCATAGAGTGTGAGGAGGCCCATAGACAGCGAGGAGGCCCATAGAGTGTGAGGAGGCCCATAGAGTGTGAGGAGGCCCATAGACAGCGAGGAGGCCCATAGAGTGTGAGGAGGCCCATAGAGTGTGATGAGGCCCATAGACTGTGAGGAGGCCCACAGACTGTGAGGAGGTCCATAGACTGTGAGGAGGCCCATAGACTGTGAGGAGGCCCATTTTTTTTTTGTATTTAACCTTTATTTAACCAGGAAAAATCCCATTGAGATTAAAAATCTCTTTTTCAAGGGAGTCCTGGCCAAGAGGCAGCAAAGTTACACATAAACACAACAGATAGATACAATTACATAAAAAATGACAGATATACAGACTAAACACATCAAGTAAAACATTTACAGGTGTTTGAGGCAGTCTCGAAAACTCTGAGTTTTGATTTAAAAGCATTCAAAGACAAAAGCTCAGTCAGCTTCCAGTCTCGCTGGAGCATGTTCCAAGCAGAAGGCGCTGCATGGACAAAAGCTCTTTTTCCAAACTCTGTGCGGACAAAAGGCACAGTGAGCAACAGCTGCTCATTGGACCTCATAAGACTGTGTGCTCCTCTGTGTGAGTAATGTACAGAGGTCAGAGGTCAGGAGTCCCAGAAGAGCCTTGTAAATAAAGGTGTACCAATGACACTGCCTCCTAGTGGACAGGGAGAGTACAGCTCACAGTGATGTGTCAGAGCTCTACAGTTTGTGATGAACCTCAGGGAGGCATGATATATTGAGTCCAGCTTTTCAAGACACGAAGAGGTAGCATTCATATAAAAATGGTCACCATAATCTAAGACGGAAAAAAAGTGGCAGAGACAAGGCGCCTTTTAACCCCAAAAGAAAAACATGTCTTATTTCGAAAGAAAAAACCCAGCTTAATTTTTAATTTCTTCACAAGTGCATCAAAAAAAGGTTTAAAAGTGAGGGCGTCATCAATTATAACTCCTAGGTATTTGTATTCATGCACCACTTCAATGACATTCCCCTCAAGAGTGGACACCACTGGGGGAGCTGGAGGTAGCTTCTTATGTTTTGAAAAAAGCATTAGCTTTGTCTTGTCAGCATTGAGACGTAGTTTTAGATTAAAAAAAGAATTCTGAACAGAAACAAAGGCTTTCTGCAGAGAATTAACAGCCTGCTCAAGTGATGATCCAACGCAATAAATAATAGTATCATCAGCATAAAAATGTATGTTTGCATCAAGAACATCTTGTTCAACATTGTTGATGTACAAGATAAATAAAAGGGGCCCCAAAACAGATCCCTGTGGCACCCCCTTGAGGACAGTAACAAATTCAGAGCAAAGGTCCTCATGTTTTATACACTGGGTCCTTTTTTGTAAATAATTTGCAAACCAAGCAACTGCATTCTTCGACAATCCAATAAGAAGTAGCCTGCGTATTAAAATAGCATGGTCTACAGCGTCAAAAGCTTTTGAGAGATCAATAAAAAGAGAAGCACAGAACTGCTTTTTGTCAAGTGCTACAATGATGTCATTCACCAACTTCATTGCTGCTGTGATAGTGCTGTGCCTTTTTCTGAAACCTGATTGGTATTGAGAAATGATTTCATTTGAGTAGAGAAACTTTTTCATCTGGTCACAAATAAGAGTCTCTAGAATCTTGGATAAAACACATACATTTGAAATTGGCCTATAATTGGTAAGAACTGCTGGATCGCCACCCTTGAATAAAGGAAGGACAAAAGCAGATTTCCAGACAGATGGAATTATGTTATTTGTAGGGCTGTCAAAATTATTGTGTTAACGCACGTTAATTAATTTTTTTCATTAATCGCGTTAAAAAAATTAACGCATTTGACGCATGCCCATGCATCCCATAATAACACTCAGAATGCCGCGGACACATGCGTGTGTAAGATGGGGACAGAGCAGGTAGACCCTCTGGGAATTAAAGTTTTGAAAGAATACACGCGTGGCCGCGGAGCATATGTAGTTTCCTGTATGAACTCTGCATGATGAGCTGCGGGCGCCACAGCGCTCTGGACAGGTCCCACTTCCAGCGGCTGTAATGACGGCGAACGGCGCTGCGTAATGGGATCATATCCAAGACCACGCACAGAACTATTACAGAACTATTCTCTAGTGTGCGTACGTCTCTTTGCGTAACCGATGCACACAATATGTACAGCGCTGAAGCTGGACTGCGGAGCCTCAGTCTCCTCCGTGTCTTCTCCCGAAGCGCACTCGCTAAATTAAAGCTGAGGTACCTAATTTTTCTTTCGACTATCAGTTCATGTTGGTTGTGCCAAAAAAAGTAATGGTGTGAGCAAATCAAACAGATTTAATGACATTCTGCTTCAGACTATTTTGAAATGTCCCTCATCTGTAACAAACAATGGTTTTGGTCTGAGTCTAAACAGAAAGACAGAATGTTAATGATGTTAATGCCATTTTATATGGATTTATTGTTATAACAAACAAATACAGTACATATGTTCACTAAGCTGTCATTTATCTTTCCATTCAAACAACCATTTACAGAAAAATATGGCATAATTTTGCCAATAGTTTGAAATGTGATTAATTACAATTAATTAATTTTTAAGCTGTAATTAACTCGATTAAAAAAAATTATCGTTTGACAGCCCTAGTTATTTGTAATCGAAAGATTAAAAAGAGTTAATAGTGGCTCTGCTATAAAATCAGCTGCTAGCTTTAAGAAGTAAGGCTCAATCAAATCAGGTCCAGGGGGCTTTCTGTGGTCTAAGGTTTTTAGAGCTTTGTGCACTTCGTGACAAGTGAAAGGATCAAAGTTAAAACAATCTCCAGAAAACATGGGACAATCTGCAAAAGGATCCCCTATTTTTTGTTTGTTAACGTCAGTTAGAGAACCAGATGACAAAAAATGCTGGTTAAAGCAATTTAAGATTTCAGTTCTGTCATAAACTGGGACAGAGTCTTTAAATACAAATGTCGGAAGAGTCTCTTTTATATCCACAGACAGAGACTTGATCACCATAGACTGTGAGGAGGCCCATAAATTGTGACGAGGCCCATAGACTGGAGGCGAATAGACTGAAAGGAGGCCCATAGACTGTGAGGAGGTCCATAGACTGTGAGGAGGCCCATAAATTGTGACGAGGCCCATAGACTGGAGGCGAATAGACTGAAAGGAGGCCCATAGATTGTGAGGAGGCCCATAGACTGGAGGAGGCCCATAGACTGTGAGGCTATTTATATTTTTATTATTATTAAAATATAGTTGCAAGCGGCAATGAACGGCCCTCCCGACAGTCTGCATCCACTGTGTTAAAGTCACATGTTCTCCAGAGAGTGCATGGTGACGTGAGAACCAGAGGGTGCGGTGCTCTGTGTCCTTCAGCCAGAACAAAACCACAGCGTGTTAAAGTCACATGTGGTGATATGAAAGTGTGGCATTTGCATACGCACTTTTTAGGCAACAGAGTTTACCACACAACTGTGGTTTCACTCGCGAGCTCTCGTAACCTTCATACCACTGCCTCAGGTTCCCCACACCGGGTTATTTGTAAAGAGGAAGGACTGAAGTTTAGGCACAAATCTATTCAAAATCTCTAGATTGTAACACGTTTGAGTAATTATTAAGAGGACTGTTCAAAAGTAGAGGGAAGTAACAAAAATGGATATCTATTTTGTTATGTTTTTGCATCATTATTTTCTCACATTGAAACTCAATTAAACAAAACAGTTTCTATATCCGGCCTCTGTACGGTTATAGAAACGCCTGATACAATATGTCTCACATATGACTGACATTTAGGAGGACCAATAGTTTAGATGATTCACCCGGAAGAAGAAACTGGTCCTAGAGGTCTCTGATGGTGCTCCAGTACTGGTCCTAGAGGTCTCTGATGGTGCTCTTGTACTGGTCCTAGAGGTCTCTGATGATGCTCTTGTACTGGTCCTAGAGGTCTCTGATGGTGCTATTGTACTGGTCCTAGAGGTCTCTGATGGTGCTGTTGTACTGGTCCTAGAGGCCTGATGGTGCTCTTGTGCTGGTCCTAGAGGTCTCTGATGGTGCTATTGTACTGGTCCTAGAGGCCTCTGATGGTGCTATTGTACTGGTCCTAGAGGCATCTGATGATGCTCTTGTACTGGTCCTAGAGGTCTCTGATGGTGCTATTGTGCTGGTCCTAGAGGTCTCTGATGGTGCTCTTGTGCTGGTCCTAGAGGTCTCTGATGGTGCTATTGTACTGGTCCTAGAGGTCTCTGATGGTGCTATTGTACTGGTCCTAGAGGTCACTGATGGTGCTCTTGTACTGGTCCTAGAGGTCTCTGATGGTGCTATTGTACTGGTCCTAGAGGTCTCTGATGGTGCTATTGTACTGGTCCTAGCGGCCTCTGATGGTACTCTTGTACTGGTCCTAGAGGTCTCTGATGGTGCTCTAGTACTGGTCCTAGAGGTCTCTGATGTTTCTCTTGTACTGGTCCTAGAGGTCACTGACGGTGCTCTTGTACAGGTCCTAGAGGTCTCTGATGGTGCTCTAGTACTGGTCCTAGAGGGTCTGATGGTGCTCTTGTACTGGTCCTAGAGGTCACTGATGGTTCTCTTGTACTGGTCCTAGAGGTCTCTGATGGTGCTATTGTACTGGTCCTAGAGGTCTCTGATGATACTCTTGTACTGGTCCTAGAGGTCTCTGATGGTGCTATTGTACTGGTCCTAGAGGTCTCTGATGGTGCTATTGTACTGGTCCTAGAGGTCTCTGATGGTGCTATTGTACTGGTCCTAGAGGTCTCTGATGGTGCTATTGTACTGGTCCTAGAGGTCTCTTATGGTGCTATTGTACTGGTCCTAGAGGCCTCTGATGGTGCTCTTGTGCTGGTCCTAGAGGTCTCTGATGGTGCTATTGTACTGGTCCTAGAGGTCTCTGATGGTGCTATTGTACTGGTCCTAGAGGTCACTGATGGTGCTCTTGTACTGGTCCTAGAGGTCTCTGATGGTGCTATTGTACTGGTCCTAGAGGTCTCTGATGGTGCTATTGTACTGGTCCTAGAGGCCTCTGATGGTGCTATTGTACTGGTCCTAGAGGCATCTGATGATGCTCTTGTACTGGTCCTAGAGGTCTCTGATGGTGCTATTGTGCTGGTCCTAGAGGTCTCTGATGGTGCTCTTGTGCTGGTCCTAGAGGTCTCTGATGGTGCTATTGTACTGGTCCTAGAGGTCTCTGATGGTGCTATTGTACTGGTCCTAGAGGTCACTGATGGTGCTCTTGTACTGGTCCTAGAGGTCTCTGATGGTGCTATTGTACTGGTCCTAGAGGTCTCTGATGGTGCTATTGTACTGGTCCTAGCGGCCTCTGATGGTACTCTTGTACTGGTCCTAGAGGTCTCTGATGGTGCTCTAGTACTGGTCCTAGAGGTCTCTGATGTTTCTCTTGTACTGGTCCTAGAGGTCACTGACGGTGCTCTTGTACAGGTCCTAGAGGTCTCTGATGGTGCTCTAGTACTGGTCCTAGAGGGTCTGATGGTGCTCTTGTACTGGTCCTAGAGGTCACTGATGGTTCTCTTGTACTGGTCCTAGAGGTCTCTGATGGTGCTATTGTACTGGTCCTAGAGGTCTCTGATGATACTCTTGTACTGGTCCTAGAGGTCTCTGATGGTGCTATTGTACTGGTCCTAGAGGTCTCTGATGGTGCTATTGTACTGGTCCTAGAGGTCTCTGATGGTGCTATTGTACTGGTCCTAGAGGTCTCTGATGGTGCTATTGTACTGGTCCTAGAGGTCTCTTATGGTGCTATTGTACTGGTCCTAGAGGCCTCTGATGGTGCTCTTGTGCTGGTCCTAGAGGTCTCTGATGGTGCTATTGTACTGGTCCTAGAGGTCTCTGATGGTGCTATTGTACTGGTCCTAGAGGTCACTGATGGTGCTCTTGTACTGGTCCTAGAGGTCTCTGATGGTGCTATTGTACTGGTCCTAGAGGTCTCTGATGGTGCTATTGTACTGGTCCTAGAGGCCTCTGGTGGTGCTCTTGTACTGGTCCTAGAGGTCTCTGATGGTGCTCTTGTACTGGTCCTAGAGGTCTCTGATGTTTCTCTTGTACTGGTCCTAGAGGTCTCTGATGGTGCTCTTGTACTAGTCCTAGAGGTCACTGATGGTGCTCTTGTACAGGTCCTAGAGGTCTCTCTGATGGTGCTCTAGTACTGGTCCTAGAGGGTCTGATGGTGCTCTTGTACTGGTCCTAGAGGTCTCTGATGATGCTCTTGTACTGGTCCTAGAGGTCTCTGATGGTGCTATTGTACTGGTCCTAGAGGTCTCTGATGGTGCTATTGTCCTGGTCCTAGAGGTCTCTGATGGTGCTATTGTACTGGTCCTAGAGGTCACTGATGGTGCTCTTGTACTGGTCCTAGAGGTCTCTGATGGTGCTATTGTACTGGTCCTAGAGGTCTCTGATGGTGCTATTGTACTGGTCCTAGAGGCCTCCGATGGTGCTCTTGTACTGGTCCTAGAGGTCTCTGATGGTGCTCTAGTACTGGTCCTAGAGGTCTCTGGTGGTGCTCTTGTACTGGTCCTAGAGGTCTCTGATGGTGCTCTTGTACTGGTCCTAGAGGTCTCTGATGGTGCTCTTGTACTGGTCCTAGAGGTCTCTGATGGTGCTCTTGTACTGGTCCTAGAGGTCTCTGATGTTTCTCTTGTACAGGTCCTAGAGGTCTCTGATGGTGCTCTAGTACTGGTCCTAGAGGGTCTGATGGTGCTCTTGTACTGGTCCTAGAGGTCACTGATGGTTCTCTTGTACTGGTCCTAGAGGTCTCTGATGGTGCTATTGTACTGGTCCTAGAGGTCTCTGATGATGCTCTTGTACTGGTCCTAGAGGCCTCTGATGGTGCTATTGTACTGGTCCTAGAGGTCTCTGATGGTGCTATTGTCCTGGTCCTAGAGGTCTCTGATGGTGCTATTGTACTGGTCCTAGAGGCCTCTGATGGTGCTCTTGTGCTGGTCCTAGAGGTCTCTGATGGTGCTATTGTACTGGTCCTAGAGGTCTCTGATGGTGCTATTGTACTGGTCCTAGAGGTCTCTGATGGTGCTCTAGTACTGGTCCTAGAGGTCTCTGATGGTGCTATTGTACTGGTCCTAGAGGTCTCTGATGGTGCTATTGTACTGGTCCTAGAGGCCTCTGATGGTGCTCTTGTGCTGGTCCTAGAGGTCTCTGATGGTGCTATTGTACTGGTCCTAGAGGCCTCTGATGGTGCTATTGTACTGGTCCTAGAGGCCTCTGATGGTGCTCTTGTACTGGTCCTAGAGGTCACTGATGGTGCTCTTGTACTGGTCCTAGAGGCCTGATGGGTGCTCTTGTACTGGTCCTAGAGGTCTCTGATGGTTCTCTTGTACTGGTCCTAGAGGTCTCTGATGATGCTCTTGTACTGGTCCTAGAGGTCTCTGATGGTGCTCTTGTACTGGTCCTAGAGGTCTCTGATGATGCTCTTGTACTGGTCCTAGAGGTCTCTGATGGTGCTATTGTACTGGTCCTAGAGGCCTCTGATGGTGCTCTTGTACTGGTCCTGGAGGTCTCTGATGATGCTCTTGTACTGGTCCTAGAGGTCTCTGATGGTGCTCTTGTGCTGGTCCTAGAGGTCTCTGATGGTTCTCTTGTACTGGTCCTAGAGGTCACTGATGGTGCTCCAGTACTGGTCCTAGAGGTCTCTGATGGTTCTCTTGTACTGGTCCTAGAGGTCTCTGATGATGCTCTTGTACTGGTCCTAGAGGTCTCTGATGGTGCTCTTGTACTGGTCCTAGAGGTCACTGATGGTGCTCTTGTACTGGTCCTAGAGGTCTCTGATGGTTCTCTTGTACTGGTCCTAGAGGTCTCTGATGATGCTCTTGTACTGGTCCTAGAGGTCTCTGATGGTGCTCTTGTACTGGTCCTAGAGGTCTCTGATGATGCTCTTGTACTGGTCCTAGAGGTCTCTGATGGTGCTATTGTACTGGTCCTAGAGGCCTCTGATGGTGCTCTTGTACTGGTCCTAGAGGTCTCTGATGATGCTCTTGTACTGGTCCTAGAGGTCTCTGATGGTGCTCTTGTGCTGGTCCTAGAGGTCTCTGATGGTTCTCTTGTACTGGTCCTAGAGGTCTCTGATGGTTCTCTGACCTGAGTGTATTTCAGTCTAATGTCTGTGGTGTCAGTGTAGAGTAAACACAGAAGAATGTTATCGAACAGGTGGTTTTCTAATCAAACAAAAGCAGCATCATCTGAACTTTTGGGAACATTCCCTACATTCATGACAGTCGCTGTGGTCCTGCAGGTCGTCAGGTGACATCACAACTGACATCACAACTGACATCACATATGACATCACAACTGACATCACAACTAATCCTGAATTCCCACATCTCTAATGATCAATCTCACAGTTTGTTTACTTTCTTTAGTTCAGGCCTGTTCAAACTAAGGCCTGCAGGACTTTTGATATGGCCCTCTGCCTTGACCATAGACTGTAAAAATTAACGGACAGAGTCACACCTATCTCCGTCGTTCTAACTAATGGGCCAAAAATGGTGCTCTACTGGAGCTATCCAAAATGGCCGCAAGTGGTCCCGCCCACAAGAAAATTGTGAAAAAACGGCGCAGCTCCATTCATTTGAACGAGAGACTTCAAAAATTCACAGCGACTAAACTAGACTGGTCCAAAAAAATTCCCCCCCCTCAGCATTGACACACATGTGGAACGGAGCTTTGGGCCCAGAGCCAACTTTTGGACCATCCTGTAAAGAAGTTTTTGAGAGGTAAGAAAATGCTATATGTTAGCATTGGCTAATTCTTCTTCTGGGTCCACCCCCATCGGCCCGGGGTGGTATTGCAGCATGTCAGCGCTCGTCATTTTGGCCACTTTTGAGCCGGGACCCGCCCCCACTGGCCTTGACCCAAAGTAGTCTTTGAGATCACAGTATCATCCAGCCAACTCCAGCTCTGCCAACATACTGTAGGCACATTGTAGGTGGTGATTTAACATCTATTCAGCCAACTTCAGCTCTGGAACGTGAATTTAACATTTATCATTCAGCCAACTTCAGCTCTGGCACATTAATTTAACATCTATCATTCAGCCAACTTCAGCTCTGTCACGTAAATTTAACATCTATCATTCAGCCAACTTCAGCTCTATCAAGTGAATCAATATAAGCATGTTATACCTCATGTTAAAGCTCAGAACAGCCTGAATCCAGTTGGACAATGTTGATGGAGTCAAGTGTCCCTGTTTCTAAAATGTTTGGACACCCCTGGTTAGTGAATGCTGTAAAGTGCACACAGAGCCCGGTCATGTGCAGAATAAGTAAGTCAGTAAGTAAACTTTATTTATATAGCGCCCTTCATAGACCAGGGTCACAAAGCGCTTCACATAGTATAAAAACAGATATAAAACAGACATACACATTTTTAAAGGCCAAGACAACCATGTAAAAAACAGCAAGACAAAATTATGCAAAAGCCAGAACAAATAAATGTGTTTTAAGTTGACTTTTGAAGCACTCTAGAGACTCTATGAATGAACAGGAGCCAAGAGAATGATCCAGAACAATGTGGAAATGTTGTGTTTATATATCTCATACATACTACTGTAATAATATGCAGCAAGTGAAGGACAAGACTCTGGAGAGCAGCTTCAGTGACAGACTTATTCACTCCTGCTGTGTGAAGGACGTCTTTCCTACCTGCTGCTGTCAAACTGTACAATGAGAACTGCTTAACCCAGGGGTGTCCAAACATTTTAGTAAGAGGGCCACATTAGTTCACCAGACTAGTCCAGCGGCCGATGTCACAGAACTGAAGTTGGCTGAATGACACATGTTTACCATCTCACAAGTCCACAACTGAATTCCAGATGTACTGGGCTTTAGAAGGAGTTACAACATGTTTATATTGGCTGAGCTGAAGATGGAAGGATGACACATGTTTATGATCTAAAAGACTACTTTGGGTTAGCAAGGCAGAGGGCCACATAAAATAACACTGAGGGCCGCAATTGGCCCCCGGGCCTGAGTTTGGACATGCCTGGCTTAACCTGTACATGTCATCTCAGCTGTAAATAGTAAATACTGTCCCCTAAATGTCACTTTTTCTACGTATTATCCTGATTCATGTAAATATAGATTGATTGATATTCGATTTCTCCAAATACAGTAGTAGTTTGTGACGAGAAATGGTTCTTATCTCATCTACAGAATACAAACATGAGAACACACACGGCCCTTATAATCTGTTCTGCCATTTGACTTTAAACTCTTACAAAATTCCAAAGAGACGGAGCATTTTGGGAGCACTGACTTCATTTGAGAAAAGTGTAAACTGTTTTGGGAGAGATATACGTTTTTGCAAAAATATGGTTTTATCATTTTTCATAGATTCTAGTTTTATTTTTATCTTCAAAAATAAAGTTGACATGTCTGAAATTAGATCAGGGGCCAATTGGGAATCTTACATTTTTCTGGAACCAAGCGTTTGTGTGAGAAAAGCAGCCGTAGTAATGACAATAGCTGTAAAGGTAATAGTTTTTGTGGAGACTTACTTCGCCCCGGAGCCCAGCTGCTTGAGGATGCTCAGAGACTGTCGGAGCATGGTGCTGCTTTCCCTGGTCTCCAAAAAGTCCTCTGCAAAGACCAGATCCACACGCGTTCATTAGGCTCTGGAATCAGAATGTACTGGTCTGTCTTTGCTCTGGCACGACCATGTGTCACAGGCCGCAGTTTTGGTTCCTATGTTTCACTTTTCACATCTACAGCATGTCTCAGAATGAGGAAGTTGCTGAAAAGTGTGGCGACTGAGGTGAGTCTAGCACTGATCAAATATAAGGAAGTCCACGAGTCTGAGTTTTACGTACAGAACTGTACGTAAAACAGTTCTGTACAGTTGGATTGAAGCCTGTTGCTTACTTTTGTTATATCTTATTATGAATTCTATAAAGTGAAAAATGGATGTGAAAGGCCTGAAGCAGAAAATATGTGCAGAAACGTTTCATTTCACAGAAGAATGTCCTTTTCCTTCACGTGTTTATATAGTTTTAATTAATCTGAAGCACAATTCCATAAAATAAAATGCTTTATTAAAAACAGATTCATTAACTTCCTGTTTGAAACCCGAGTCCTCACTTTGTCTCAGGCGCTGAACACATGCTGCTGTTTAAGTATAACCTACTGTTGGTGTTGTGGCGCCACCTGCAGGTGAAACCTAACCATGTTGGATCCCAGAAATTAAGTAGCGCATGCCCTGGTTAGTACTGTGATGGGAGACCAATAAAAATACCAGACGCTACAGTGGGACGTGACCCGTGCCTAACTTATCATTGTGTTGTTGGGCAAGACACTTCATTTATGGTGTATAAATATATATCATATCATTGCATTTCTTGTGTTTGATAAACATATCAAACACAATTTAAGCACCAGAGGCGGTGCTTAAATGCAAATTATTTCATTAATCATGCAGTTTTGCATATACATCAACATGCATTGTAGATATAAAGAATCCCCAATATATTTAGAAATAAATGTTTTGCATTTTTGTAGGAGGCAGATCATTTTGACTTGATCATTTTATAAGTAGCTCGCATGCTGAAAAAGTGAGCACTCCTGGTCTAGAGGATAGACTGCTGTAGATCCACTGGACCTAGACTGAGATGGAACAGCACTGCTCCCTAGTGTTGGAAACAGGCTATAGGTTTGCGAGAATGTTTTTCATTTACAACAAAATTAATTACATAATTGAAGGAAAGTTGCGTTTCAGTTATGTTCAAGTATACTCTCAAGCTGAAGATTTGTCCTCTGAACTTGAGCCCTTCAGTAAACACCAGTATGACCTCCATAAAGAACAGGACCCATCTGCAGATGTTCTGCAGGCCTGAAGCAGACACGGTGAAGCACCTCATGCTCAACATTTGGGAAAATAAATCACAGAACTCCACTTTACAAAAAGAGTTTATTCAACTTTCAATTTCTATTAACCATAGCATGAATTTAAAAGCTTTAACGATGTAGGACGAGCTGACGTTCAATCCACCGGACGAGAAATGCATCCAATATTATTTCAAAATATATTTTGTTTGTACAGTAGTAACTAAAGACATGGCAGAAAGGCATGGTTACAGTTACATTAAACTTGTTTATACCATTTGGATAATCAGCAAACTATGGTTTATGTTTATTAGACACAAAAAAACAAATATTGAATAATTGATTTGAAAAACCCAGAAATATTATACTGTAATAAACCAGACAATAAATTTGCAGAATGTGGTAAAGTTCTAAAATATGCTATAGGCCAACTTAGCTAAAAATGTTTCTAGAGAAAAACTTATTTAGTGAATCTCAGCCCAAACGCAGTTGCGCTTCTTGAAACCTTGACTAAATGGAGTTAAGCACCAAAAACATCCTCTGGGATGTCCACTGTAAAACCGGTCACTGAGTAAACTTGTAAAATGTGTAGAATGAAGGAATGGAAAGAACCTCAGCAGTTTTACAATAAAAACCCTGTGGAGGGGAGAGAGAAAAAGGCTAATTCAACTCTTGGCAAACCTAAGATCCTGCTCCGTGCCGCGGAGCTAGTGATCATAAAGGAATCCCAAAAGCTGCACAGCTTTTAGTCCATCGGGCTCCACCTGCGTCCTGCGTCAGGGGCCCTCAGAGGGCCCTCAGAAAGACTGGGGAAGAGCGCTGCGTTTGGTCCCTCACATATGCATCAGTCTTTCTCCATCCCCTAGAAGCATGAGCGCATATTTGATGGTGAAGGACTAACGCTTTCCTTTGGCTTCTTCAGCATCTTTAAAGAACACAGATGGTGTCAGTGTCACGCAGGCCTCGTTCTGAACATGAGATCTTACCCTTCTTTAGTTCGTCCCTCTTCTTGGCAGCGTCTTCCCTCTGTTTCTTGATGATTGCCAGTCGGGCCAGGTCCGCTCTGGCCTGGTCAGTCTTCCCCTCCAGATGCAGCTTCATGTAGCGTTCTTTTGATTTCTGCTTCTCTATCTCCTCTCTGACATGATGCAAGAAGGAAATTTATTTACAAATTTTAAAATGTTTTTTCCCCAAACAAAAACATTAAAGACTGAACAGGACGGCACCTCTCTCTGCGGGACAGCTCTTTAGGCGCTTCTACGTCAAGCTCAGCCACTTTCTTGTTCTTCTGAGACACACGATTGGGGTTTTCAATTTCAATAAGGCCCTCAACCCCGCTCCTTTTCCTGTTCTGGAGGAAGAATAATGTCATTACCTTTAAAAAGTGCTTTCAGAGGCCAATTTTATTGGTTCACTTTTATTATACAAGTTGTTGTTGAATTCAACAAAGAATGAGTTCCAACAATAGCTTGACTTTACTTACAGAGTCATCATCACTGCTACTTTCTTCTTCAGACTCTGAGCCACTTCCCTTCTCTGCTCCAGCAGCCTCCTGAGACAAAACATTACTTTATAAAACAAGGATGCAGACCAGCTTTGGAAGCGCCAATGAAATATATGAAAGCTAAGAAAAAGTGACTTGCAGATGACTTTATAAAACTTATTAATTTTACATCTGCAAGTCACTTCTACACATCAAATATTCCGTGTGGAGAGAAACAAACCATCTCTCTTTGGACGCGCATCTGTCGGTCTATCTCCTCCGGGTTGCTGAATTGCTTTCCACGGCCTTTATGGCCCTTTTTCCCTGAAAGCAAAGATTTCATTATTGAATGACACCTGACGTTTCCGTCATAACGATGATCAGACTTATGCTTATTAACCAGTATGAAATACGTCATAGATGCAGTTTATTGTAACCGTGTTACAGTTGAAAATGGTCATGTTTGGAAGCTGGATCTCTCTTGTGTCACCCCAACTACCCAGTAATGAAGCCAAAAGACCCTCCATTTACTTCTTTTGTGTTTAAAACAAACAGCAGGCGCCATTGCTCTACGCGCTGTGCTAGCTAACTAACCCCGGGCTTATGTCCAATTCAGACAGATCGATTGAAGTGAGGAAACCTGTGGACACATTCAACACACAAAGGACACAATCACGACAGCACAAAGTTGAGAGCGCAGTGGTGTTAGCACATGTGTCACTGCAGCGGTATTTCATCAGCTACTAGTGTATGCTAACCAGGAGCTAGCTCAAACTACAGCCATTAGCTACACTCAGGATTCCACTCTTAACGTTTGTGTTCCCAGAAAACACTTACCACCGCGCGGCATGGCTGACACTGAGCTGGATCCACACAAAGCCCCAGAAAGAGGAGTTTTATAGTGACAAATGTGGTCAAGTACACGGGCTGTAGCCGCAGCTGTGGAGCCCGCACTCACCGGAAAGGCTCTTTGCACATGCGCAGTCCACTTGTGCAAGAGGGTTTTCGTTTTTTCAATTTTCCTTTATTTAACTAAATTAAAAACATAAAATGGAAGAAAGTTGTAAGTAATCGTATTTATAACCAAGCAACTATTATTATTGTATGTTAACAATAAGACTCCCAGAATTCACAAACTCCCGGAGCCGTTATTTTGACAGCTCCCCACTTCTAAGAAATTGCATTCAAATATAGTTTTCCACCAGATTTATCAAAAATAATACGACTTGATAAAAGTAAAATGATCTTTTACTAAGTGCTAAAATTGGTTAATATAACAGCAGAAACAGCATTTGGTAGTCTTTCAACACTAACTGCTGGAAAGTGTTGCTATGGTAACTATGGTCACCAAACTGACCGAGCTCAGAACTAGTCCAGCACCCTTGAAAAATAAGCGGTGCAATTAAGAATAGCCCTCGATTATTAACAGTTAATTAAGTGCCAATTTGTGTACCCTAACTTATACCCACAAAAGCCTTGTAGAATTATGGCTAATAAGTGCTTGATAAATACCAACTAAGAGCTAATCAACCATAAACTATACTTATTAGCACTTAATTAGCTGTTAATTAGTGAGGGCTAAATGGGCTTAATTTTCCTTAGAACGTTGGTTAACAAGCAACCAAAAAAGGCAAAATTTGAACAACTCACATATCACAAATAAAAGAAAATTTTATAAAAATTATGACATAGAAAAGAAGTATATATGGATACAGAAGTTGTGAAGACCAAAAAGTGTACATACATACATTACACTTCCAGAAGTGACTACTCTCTTAATGTGCATATAAAAACAAAATTACATAAAAACATGTTTCACAGTGAGTTTACTGTGACTGGACTTGCATCTTGCTGCTTTTCCGTGGCTTGTGATCTAAAGGTGGAGGGTCTGCCACTTTACCTTTGATTATGCACAAAAAGAAATCAACAATTTCACCGCCTGTTCCACAGCACAGTGTTAAGCTTAAAGACATTTGTTTGTGTCCAATGTGGATGGATAAGTTACAGCTCATATCTGGGGAGAGGTGAGAAAATCACTATTAAGAATGTTGCAAGGCATATATAATAACAAAAATGTATAATTGTTTAATATCTCACTTCCACCTTCTTTACATTTCAAACAAAGTAATAACATCTCAATAACAATCGACCACATTGGAGCGTAGACACCATTTAGGCGCCAAAGTACCAGAATTACATGAACTCTACCAGGACTCTATACAGTCTGGCCTTTTCTTTCTTCTGTTGATTTCTGTTGATAGTCATGCATCTCTCAGGGCTCCACCTTCAGCCTGTTCCACGTCAAACCTAAAGCATTGATAAAATGTTTATAGGTTCCTATTTGATTTTTCCCTCCGACAAGATTACACATTGATCTTAGCGTTTTCAGATATTAGAAGGAATGTACATCTCTGAGCACTGGCATCGAGCATTTGTCATCTGTGAGTAATGGCCTTTATGACACTATTTGTTTTCAGATCATTTGAGAGACAAAAACACAAGACTCAATAATAATGAAGAACATTTCAGTCTCTTATGGTCGATGAGGCTTTACATCTTCTAACTCCTTCTCCATCAGGTGATATTGAACCGTCGTCTCTGTCAGCTGGAAAAGTCGGCACATATGTGTAAAAGAACACAACAACAACAACTGAACAAAACATGACCATATGTTTTTACCATGTCCATGAGGATTTCATTCTTCACTTTCAGGAGGTTGTTTTCTTCCTCTAACTGGGTGTTTCTTTTTTTAAGTCTCTGCACTTCTTTATTTGATGCAGTTCCACCAGACTCTTCAAAAGGAAAAAATAAAGAAGGTTCACTTTTGGCATTTAATGTATTTCTAAAAACTTGGCTGTTCCCATAATATCCAGTTTATTAAAGTACCCCGTTATAAAAGCTACTAGAATCAGAACTATTGCTGTCATTGTAAGTAACAGGAAGTCAAAATGAGAAATTTGCTTTGGATTATGGTCATGTTTAAGCAGATTTTTAAATGTTCATGATTTATGCCTGATGTGTTATGGGTTGTGACCATAGACTGTATATAATAACGGACAGAGTCACGCCTATCTCCGTCGTTCATAGGAGTTGGCCCAAGCCCCAGCGATCCAAGATGGCGCCCTATTCAAATGAATGGTTGTGCTCAGTGGCGCTTTGTGACGGCATGGGGGCTGAAAGATTAGCGGAAGTCGCCTGAAACTTGCAAAGATCTACGGGAAACTCGCAAAGATCTATGGGAAACTCGCCTGTATTTGGGCATCGTCTGGTCCTCCCGGTTCTGCGCAGTGGATGATCTCCCATAATGCGTTGCGCCAAACACGCATGTGTGGGTCTCACACAGGGTCTCACGCACGTGCACAGAGGGGCTCGGCCGCGCTCTGACCAATCAGAGCAGTTCATCAGAGCGGGAGTTAGAGCGAGAGCCAGACGAGCAGAGTTTGTGGCACTAAAGTGTGGATTTAAACAAAACCGAAGGATTTAGTTCAGTATGACAAGGGACACTAAAATCCCCACAAAATCCTATCTTTATTAAAGCTGTAGGTTCTCTGTCAGCTGAGGTTGAGCTGTTTTAATATGCATTGAGTTCTATGGGGAAAATTTCTGGGTAGCCCACGTGAATTTAGTCTGGTTCAGTCTGCAGTACCGCGAGAATCCCCCGAGCACATGGGTTATTCAGCTACAAGCTAGTAATACCCTATCCAGTTTTTATAATAGATCCATGCTAATGGGCCAAAAAATGTGCTCTACTGGAGCAATCCAAAATGGCCGCGAGTGGTCCCGCCCACAAGAAAATTGTGAAAAAACGCATCTGCGCATGCGTCAGCCGGCGCAGCTCCATTCATTTGAACGAGAGACTTCAAAAATTCACAGCGAGTAAACTAGAGTGCACCAAAAAAATTCCCCCCCCTCAGCATTGACACACATGCGGAACGGAGCTTTGGGCCAAGAGCCAACTTTTGGTCCATCCTGTAAAGACGTTTTTGAGAGGTCTGCTAACGCTATATGTTAGCATTGGCTAATTCTTCTTCTGGGTCCACCCCCATAGGCCCGGGGTGGTATTGCAGCATGTCAGCACACGTCATTTTGGCCACTTTTGAGCCGGGACCCGCCTCCACTGGTTATGACAAGCTTTCTGTATGAAATGTGCTCTACAAATAAAAGTTGATTAATTGATTGCAGACTAGTAATAACGTTTTTTTCTTAAGATATAAGGCATGCATTAAAAATAAATATACATATAATCTTAATATACATCTACATTCAATTCAATGTATTCTTGTATAGCCCTAAATCACAACAGCAGTCATTTCAGAGGACTTAAAATCATTGAAATCGCCAACACAGATCAGAGAATCAACAGTTAAGACTCAAAACATATAGAGCACATAGATATTGGTCCATAGGGAGAGACCAATGTCCATGAATGTTGGTATCGACAATGCTAGGACACTTAGATGCAATATACACATTTTTGTACATCATTATTGTAATATAATACAAGCTTTATCTTCTGTGGATCAGAGAAGAGACTTTAATCTGTTTGTTAAAAGTCCCTCCATGGCCTCGCTCTGAAGTATATTTGTGACATGTTAGTGCCATAAGGACCAAGGAGGACTCTTGAGGAGCACAGGGACTGGCCTCTAATAAGCAGCATTTCAGATTTATGCAACTAAAATGATTTATGCTTCTTGAAAATGTCTATTCTGGCAGTGTTCATATCCAGTTTGAAGACAGTTCTGTTTGGCTGTGCATACAACTCAAGGTTTTATATTGACTCTTTTTAATGCACTGTGGTTATTTAGGATTTTAATGTTTGTTTTTAATACCTTGCATGATCTTAATGGTCGTTCCTTTTGTGATTTGAATGTTTATGGTTTGTGTGACAAGGCTGAGAAGCACTTTGTGTAGGAAGAGCCCAAGTTTACAAATAAAGGTTGAATGAGGAAATGTTGCAACTCATTAAATACAAATCTTAATAATGGTAATAAGTTGCAATCATTCCAGCAATTGCATTACATTTCAAAGACAGCCTGTTATACAAATATAGTACACGTTCATTCAAGTATCTGTTAATAAACTATTATAATGATATAGTTTTCAGACAGTATTACCTGTTATCCACTGTCCTTCTTCAAACTTCCACATTTGACCACCAAGGTTCATACACGGTGGTCCATATTCAGTACCTAATTCTATTTCTCTCGTTGATCTGTCCAACTATGAAGTGAAAAAGTCATGTTCAGTCAAAAGAGCATCGTATAAAAGAAAACTGTAGCTAAATGTAAACTCACGGTGTGGAGACTGGACAGAGAGGCAGCTTTTCGAGCAGGAGTCTTCTTTGGACTAAACGTGCTTCCAAACAATGGCATTCTCAGAGACTTTTTAATCTCCTGCAAATGTACATTAGGTTAATTTTGAATACGAGAAAAGGTTAGATATGAGCAACGCCAAGCTACATAAGCACAGAGCAAGCCAAGCGTCTACTGCTGCTGTTGCTACAGTAACTGCGCTATGCTAGCAGCTAGCACCTCAGCTACTGCTACTGTCGGACCTACTCGTACCTGTGGTTATGCCTGAAACATGGATGTATTTCAAATGGTCCTCGTTTGGATGATAGATGACCTGCCACTGCAAAAATGTCAGATAGTTACCTCCATGTGGGCAATTTATTGAATATTCCCCTTTATCCAGCCATAGAGTGTAAACAGCAGAAAATGTACTTTGCGCATGTGCGTTAGGTAAACACGGGGGTGCTTGAAGTGGATGACCCTGGGTTTATTACTATATTTGTTCAATAATACTGTGATTGTGTGCAGTTATTGGCAATATTACACTACATTGAAATTGTGATGTGTCAGAACAATGAATGTGGTGATGATAATGTTGAAATAGGAGGTTATACTATACAAGCATCCCCTTACGAATGGCACAAACCGCACAACCCTTGAAGCTATACTTTATCAACTTGGTGAGAAATATACGATATTAAATAAACTTGATTGTACTCTATATGTAAATGTGTGAATATTGTTCATCCCATGCTAAATGCGAATTCAACGCTTGAAAATTAGTTTAAAACATTTAATTATTCCTAAACCACGCCCAGTAAGTATGCAGCCCCAGTGGCCTAATGGATAAGGCACTGGCCTCCTAAGCCAGGGATTGTGGGTTCGAGTCCCATCTGGGGTGATCGCTCTTTTCGTTTCTTAATTATTTTTTTAAACAACGGGGATTTTTTTAACCTCTCTTCGCTTACATATGACTTGATTTTTTCTCCGTCTTATCTTAGCGCCGCGGCAAGAATGAAGAGACCCAGGCATTTGTGCATTTTTCTCAGCGCATTGATGGCATCTGTGCAAAGTTATAGTAAGGCATTAACAAAAAAATTAAACCGCAACTGAGTTATGTTTCAAAACAGCAGAGAGAAGCACTGCTACCCAAATAATTAAAATTGGTGTGTGAAGTATGTTCTATTTTATATAGATGCTGCTGTAATTTTCTCTTTTTATTTGTTTTTCTGAATAAAAGCTGAATTCGTAACGGGAAAAATAGTGGTCCTGATGTCATTATCCATGAACAGGGTCATGTGAATGTAGTTAACATATACATTATAATGATCTACATTTCCTCGTCATATTGAACATGTTAAAAATATGACCTTATATAATATATGTTATCTAACGTGTCTTCTCTTGCAGCAGGGCTCCGAGAGGCCACCGTGTATTGGGATGCGGCCCAGAAGAGCGTGGTGTTGAGGGAGGGGGTGATGGAGGCTGATGGGGGAGCTTACGGTTTCTTCAATGACTCTCTGCTCCTGACGGGATGGGGCGTCCTGGAGATTTGTGCTGGGTGTGGGACACAGGCAAAGTCAGAAGATGAGACCACCCTGTTTTTGGCAGGGTACCTGGAAGGATTCCTCACAGCTGAGTGAGTATTAGTCAGGGGTCTCCAACCTCCAGGAGAGCTATTACTGTACATCACTAGAAAATCATGAGCTGTTATTGTAGGTAGGTGAGAAAAAGCCACATATTGAAGAAAGAAAGGCCTTTAAACAAAATGTATTTCATTGTGACACGCAGCTTTATTCTTTATTTCATTACATTCATGCATCGTGATAAGAATTTGAGACGTGCCTGACTTGAAATTTTGGTCTTCTTTTTCAGTCTAGCCTTACATGCACATTCAACAATCTATTATAATATACTAGTGCAAAAAAGGGCATTACTTGTTGTATAATGTAATATTTATAAAGAAAATGTATCCATTCTAAATCCTTTGGGGAGCTGCTTAGAAAGGTATGGCGAGCTACTGGATATGTAGGTTAGAGACCCTGATCCAAGTCTTCATAAAAAAAGTATGAAGTTTGGTTCCAGTTTCTGTTCTTCTGCCAGGTCAGCATAAAGATCATAACACATACATTTGAAAACATTTAGTGAGGTTGAAAATGTGTGAACAATGTACGTCAATATGGCCGTGTTAGTGTGTGGCCCTATATCACTACATTTTTTACTGGTCATACTACACTAAAAAAATGTATGTAGAAAAATATGTGTTGATTTTCTTTTGTTTAGTTTCCCATACGCCCTGTATTCATTCATAACCCATAACATTCAAAATCATTGTGGTAGAAGGGTGTAGGGGCGGCGTGCACAGGGGAGGAAATGTAAAAATAGCAACTTAAATACTACGTACAGTAAAGTATGTGTTGGGAGGACAAGTGCATATCACGTCTCATTATTATTATTATTATAAATCATTCAGTTTCACAGCAGTCTTAGTTTTCACACGCACAAAAAAAAGACAAATTATGTATTTTGTATGTTTTGGTTTTATTTAGATCCTCATTAGCCACTGAAATGTATTCTTTCTGGGGTTTATGTACTCAACACATTGACATGAAAATGAATGTGCAAACCCAAATTATGCTAAAACAAAAAATATGCACGTACGTTTGTCTGTACGTAGGCACACACACGTACAGATACACACCCATACACACAGACATAAACACACACACATAGACACACACGTACAGACACATGCACAGTGCACACACAAAGACATAGACACACCCACACACACACATAGACACAAACAGACACAGATACACCCACAAAGACATACACGTACACACACACACACACACACACACACACACACACACAGAGACATAGACCCACGCACACAAAATCAATATCAATGTCATTTCTACATGACATTTAAACTTGTACCTTTCCAAAGCCTCGGACACAGCTGTGCTCTCTGTAACAACAATAAACTATAGTACTGTAATAACATTTAAACATGTGTCTGTCCGCAGGCAGATGTCCAGCCACTTCTCCAACATGTTTCCACAGATCGTCAGAGATGAAAATGTGTTAAACTCCATCAAACGCTTTCTAAAGTAATCCTTCACAGTACTACTTTACTCCGATTTGATTCAAATGTCCATCATGTACTCTTTCTGGACTATAAGCCGCATCTGTATATGAGCCGCACCACCTACATTTTAAACGGAAATCCATCTTGTCCACATATAGGCCGCAGGAGGAACCACTGTAGATCCAGGACTGAGGCTGTGGATCCAGGACTGAGGCTGTAGATCCAGGGCTGAAGCTGTAGATCCAGGACTGAGGCTGTAGATCCAGGACTGAGGCTGTAGATCCCGGACTGAGGCTGTAGATCCAGCACGAGGCTGTTTATTGCCGCAGGATTCAAAGATAGAGAACAAAGCAGCGGCTTACAGTCCGTAGATGATGGCAAATCCTGTATAAATAAAAGTATAGTGTAAATGAAGACCATTCCTCACTTTAGCACCTTGTTCTACAGTAAGCAGGAGCTGTGGGCCCGGGAGCAGGTGAAGCAGAGGCGACACTCGGACCCTCTGTGGCACCATATGGGACTGGTCCTGGCTCAGCTGGACGGCCTCCAGGCTGGAGCTGCACACTGGGCCAAGAGTAAACAGAGAGAGGTCTGTGAGTGAAGAGGTTCTGGAGGACCATGTCACGCTTCTCCTTCATCTGCCCCTCCCCCCTCTGCCCCTCTGCAGCCGCTGTCCGTGCTCTCGGTCCAGCTCCTGAACAGCATCGGGGACCTGCTGGATCTGGTCCCAGCCTTCACCCCACGCTCCAACTCCTCCTCGGGGCCAGCGGAGTTTAGGACCACAGGGATGGGCCACTGCACTGCTCTGATAAAGGTCAGACCTGTTATTCTCACTATGATTCTGAAGTGCTTTGGCTGCAGGGAAAGGTTAAGAGCTTTAAAGTGCAATATCTTAACATGTGTCCACTGCCACTTTACTTAGCCACTTCTCATACCCCCATGCTAGATACATAGATACAGTAGATAGATACATAGATAGATAGATGTACAGATAGAGTTATTAACAGTCTATGGGTCCAATTCTAACTTGCTAACTAATATTAAGCTAAAGCGGAAATGCAAACTGGAAGACAGGAAGAACTAAACTCACATAGCTCAAAGTCCTCCCACTGTGGCTAACGGCAACAGCATCTGTCAATCGCATTCAGCTGCAGCACCATACGCCAATCCTCACCTGCAGCGAAAAGGCACTGCTCGCATCAGCTTCATATAACGAGGAAGCTCCATCCAAGCAGCAGCTTAATTCGTGCCGCAACCCTCCTCCTCCCCATCTCCAACTCATTCTAGGCCAGCTCTTTCATCTTTCTCCTCGCTAATGCCAACAGGGTCTAGGCCTGGGACAGGGACAATGGCGCAGTTCTCTCTCTGCCGGGGTTTAAGCGCCAAATCCTAACCACATTCTTTAAAACACAATAAATGTAATCTTGCAAATATTGTCCTCAGAGTCATAAGTGTAAATTATGTGGCATCAGACTATTCCCCAATCAATATACAAGTCTAATAACACCCATGTTTTCTCTGTTTGAGTCCTTCCAGATTGAAAGTCCTTTGCCTCTCTCTGCCTCCCAGGTTCTTCCAGGCTTTGAGAACGTTCTCGTGGGTCACTCCAGCTGGTACACTTACGCCGCCACCATGAGAATCCACAAACACTGGGACTTCAAGCTTTCCGACCCCTACTACGCCGCAGGGAAGATGTCCTTTAGCAGCTACCCAGGTATAGCTGAATATTATTATTAATTTTTATTTTAGATTTAAATGAAATTGATCCAGAAAAAAGGAGTACAAATACAAAAGGGACAATGCACTACAATGTATACATTGTATATACAATGCATACAATACACCTCTGCAAAGATTATGTTAGATTGTATCTTTAGATAAAAAAAAATCATGGCTCTATTGTTTACACAGGCCATTAACAGTATGAAAATGATTAGCACTTGTCCCTGTATTCTGTCTAGTAGCCGCGAGATTCTCCTCTTTCTGTGATGCCTTTGTGTGTCTGCAGGATGCATGGAACTTAAAATGTGAATAGACTCGTTACATGCAGAGATCCCAGGCCTCTGTCCATAAAAAGAGGATTTTTTAAAATAGATTTTAACAAACTGTGATCCAATAATGAACATCATACCATATGGCAGTGTCAAAATCATGTTGGTCGGAGGCTGGATTTAAAAAAAAATAAATCTGCCTCACGACAATGGATGTAATTAAGCTTTTGTGCTAATTCCAGCATATTTACGTTGACGCTGTTTGCTAGCACATTGATCATATGTATTGTCTTACGTTTTAACAAATAAATAAATAATAATAATAAATATAGTACTATTTTAAATGATTTCAGGGGCCACTAAAATTGGCCTGGGTGACACCTGTGACACAAAGGCTTGATATATATATATATTACTTTGCCTGTAAAATGCTAATTATAGCCGCGTTTCCATCGCAGGAACTTTGGGGTAATTTTCCAGGGCCAGCCCTGTAGGTGCAGGAACTTTCCCCACAGGGCCATTTACAGGAACTTTTATGGGGCCCAACGGAGTCCCTTCTTCATGCTAGGTACTCCGTTGGGCCCTAGTGGGACTTGGGGTTAACCTGGCGCTGATTGGCTAAAGCTAGCACAGGCTCTGACGCCGAAAACACCAAAACAACCAGCATTTTGAAAATCCAGCAGCTTTAGCCTAGTAGCATTAGCCTAGTAGCATTAGCCTAGTAGCATTAGCCAAGTAGCATTAGCCTAGTAGCATTAGCCTTGCATACACCACTGGAAACAGCAAATAACAGCACGGCTAGATTCAGACAGAGGCATTGAGGCATTGCGTCGAAATGAAAAGACATATTTAGACATGTCAGCTTCACCTCAAAGCACTTGTCATTCATCACACTCCAAAACAAGCTGTGAAAAGTTTTTTTTAAAACTGAAGCAGGACTATAAAAAAACTCAAAGACCACAACAACCGGAGCGGTCACAAACGTAAAATAAACAAATGGGTCTGGCGCATGGATCTATAATAATAACGGGTTTGGCGTAATGAGTTTCGCTTATCCGGCAATCAAAACTCATGACGTCGCCGAGTGGTCCTACTGCAGTGGGGACACGGACACTGAGAGGAAGGTTCCTGTAAAAGTTCCACGCCGCTTCCTTTACCAGGAACTCCTGCGGTGGAAACACGGCTAAAGCATTCCAAATTTCACTCTGAACCAAAGCAGAGAAAATGGTCTGAACCAATCAGACTCTGCATCGACCCAGAGAAAGCAGCTCCTCACCAGCGGCTGCACCACCTGCTGCTGTGACACAAACTGACTTTACTGTTGTAGAATGATGTCTTTATGTGTTAGAATGGATGGATGTGTTTCTGCTGCTGGACCCCTGCAGTTTCCTGCAGTTTTCCTACAGTGATCGATAAAATATCTATCTATCATTCCATATATCATTGTATTTTAAAGGCTAACAAGGCCATTCTATTTATAAAATCCTTTGCACACAGTGATAACATTGTAAAGTGCTCTGGGTGACCTTGGTCTGTAAAATGCGCTTTATAAATAAACATTACTGACTTACTTTTACAGTCAACCTGCTGTCACTTTGCCTCTGCCCAGCGACCACGGATGAAAATCAGCTTGTTGCTATGTCCAGTCTGTGCTATCATGGATCTATTATAGTGTGCTAGACATTTATTGTACAATGTCCCTGTGAAATAGATAAATGAATAATTAGATAAAGAATAGATCGGTGGATGGATAGATTCATCTAAAAAAGTGCCTATTTTGACCTTTAAGTTAAATTACAGAGTGGACTTTTGAACATTATTAGTATCTTATAAGTTTAGCTTGTCTGATGAGTCCCCTGTCCCACTCTCCCACTCGCAGGTCTGCTCTCCTCCCTGGACGACTTCTACCTGTTGGGCAGTGGGCTCCTGATGACCCAGACCTCCATCTCAGTCTTTAACTCGTCTCTATTCTCGTCGCTGCGGCCGCACAGCCTGCTGGCCTGGCACCGCGTCCGCCTCGCCAACGCCCTGGCCCGCACCGGCCCGCAGTGGGCACAGGTCTTCTCCAAGTTCAACTCAGGTACCACTTGAACTGTGTGTTAAAGGACAACTAAACCCCAAAATCTACTTATTAAAACTGCATAAATATGTTTCTTATAGTGCTCTCTACATGTCCTGGTCATTTATGTTTGACATTTTAGTGCAAATTAGATAAAATCTCACTTTTGAGCCTAAAACCGTCTGTGTGGCGCCCTCTCTACCTGTTTGGTGGTACTACATTTGAATATTGTGCCTGGCCTCTCATTGGCTCTTGAGTACTGAGAGACGTCAGGTGGTGTGTGTGACGTCAGGTGGTGTGTGTGACGTCAGTTGGTGTGTGTGACGTCAGGTGGTGTGTGTGACGTCAGTTGGTGCGTGTGACGTCAGTTGGTGTGTGTGACGTCAGTTGGTGCGTGTGACGTCAGTTGGTGTGTGAGACGTCAGTTGGTGTGCGTGACGTCAGGTGGTGTGTGTGACGTCAGGTGGTGTGTGTGACGTCAGTTGGTGTGTGTGACGTCAGTTGGTGTGTGTGACGTCAGGTGGTGTGTGTGACGTCAGTTGGTGTGTGTGACGTCAGTTGGTGTGTGTGACGTCAGGTGTTGTGCGTGACGTCAGGTGGTGTGTGTGACGTCAGGTGGTGTGCGTGACGTCAGGTGTTGTGCGTGACGTCAGTTGGTGCGTGTGACGTCAGTTGGTGTGCGTGTGTGTGACGTGCCTCTCTAAATTCCAGTGGTATAAACCATAGACATATTCAACATCTATCTCTAACTACTATCAGTTATGGTCCATTAATTAGCTGTTAATTAGTGAGGGATAATCTAAAGTGTTACAGATTTTTTAATAAGGGATTTGATGAAGAAAACACTTGCTAAATGAATGCAAGTCCTCCCACTTAAAAACATGAAACGTGTGACAGTTCGAAAAAGAGGAAGGACCCGAAAATCATTTTTTTAAAGATGTTTAAAGAATTTATTTGCAAATTATGGCGGAAAATAAGTATTGGTCAAAGATAAAAAAAATCACGCAATGTTGGCAATGACAGAGCTCAAACTTTTATTCAGTTCAATGTATTCTTGCCCTCAACCACAACAGAAATGATCTCTGGGGACTGTACAAAGTTGTCAATTAAACCACAACAGCAGTCTTCTCGGATAACTCTGCAAAGTTGTCGATTTACCAACAACAGATCAGAAAATGATGCGAACACAGGAAATACAATAATAACAAACACATCGGAGCAGGTCCAGGGATGACCACTGTCCGACAGTTTTTTATAAATATAACCCAGGACTGAGGCTGTAGATCCAGGACTGAGGCTGTAGACCCAGGACTGAGGCTGTAGACCCAGGACTGAGGCTGTAGACCCAGGACTGAGGCTGTAGACCCGGGACTGAGGCTGTAGACCCGGGACTGAGGCTGCAGATCAGGACTGAGGCTGTAGACCCAGGACTGAGGCTGTAGACCCAGGACTGAGGCTGTAGACCCGGGACTGAGGCTGCAGATCAGGACTGAGGCTGTAGACCCAAGACTGAGGCTGTAGACCCAGGACTGAGGCTGTAGACCCGGGACTGAGGCTGCAGATCAGGACTGAGGCTGTAGACCCAGGACTGAGGCTGTAGATCAGGACTGAGGCTGTAGACCCAGGACTGAGGCTGTAGACCCAGGACTGAGGCTGTAGATCAGAACTGAGGCTGTAGACCCAGGACTGAGGCTGTAGACCCAGGACTGAGGCTGTAGACCCAGGACTGAGGCTGTAGACCCGGGACTGAGGCTGCAGATCAGAACTGAGGCTGTAGACCCAGGACTGAGGCTGTAGACCCGGGACTGAGGCTGCAGATCAGGACTGAGGCTGTAGACCCAGGACTGAGGCTGTAGATCAGGACTGAGGCTGTAGACCCAGGACTGAGGCTGTAGACCCAGGACTGAGGCTGTAGACCCAGGACTGAGGCTGTAGACCCAGGACTGAGGCTGTAGACCCGGGACTGAGGCTGTAGACCCGGGACTGAGGCTGCAGATCAGGACTGAGGCTGTAGACCCAGGACTGAGGCTGTAGACCCAGGACTGAGGCTGTAGACCCGGGACTGAGGCTGCAGATCAGGACTGAGGCTGTAGACCCAGGACTGAGGCTGTAGACCCAGGACTGAGGCTGTAGACCCGGGACTGAGGCTGCAGATCAGGACTGAGGCTGTAGACCCAGGACTGAGGCTGTAGATCAGGACTGAGGCTGTAGACCCAGGACTGAGGCTGTAGACCCAGGACTGAGGCTGTAGAGGACTGAGGCTGTAGACCCGGGACTGAGGCTGCAGATCAGGACTGAGGCTGTAGACCCAGGACTGAGGCTGTAGATCAGGACTGAGGCTGTAGACCCAGGACTGAGGCTGTAGACCCAGGACTGAGGCTGTGAGCTGTAGACGGACTGAGGCTGTAGACCCAGGGGACTGAGGCTGTAGACCCAGGACTGAGGCTGTAGACCCAGGACTGAGGCTGTAGACCCGAGGACTGAGGCTGCAGATCAGAACTGAGGCTGTAGACCCAGGACTGAGGCTGTAGACCCAGGACTGAGGCTGTAGACCCGGGACTGAGGCTGCAGATCAGGACTGAGGCTGTAGACCCAGGACTGAGGCTGTAGATCAGGACTGAGGCTGTAGACCCAGGACTGAGGCTGTAGACCCAGGACTGAGGCTGTAGACCCAGGACTGAGGCTGTAGACCCAGGACTGAGGCTGTAGACCCGGGACTGAGGCTGCAGATCAGGACTGAGGCTGTAGACCCAGGACTGAGGCTGTAGATCAGGACTGAGGCTGTAGACCCAGGACTGAGGCTGTAGATCAGGACTGAGGCTGTAGACCCAGGACTGAGGCTGTAGACCCAGGACTGAGGCTGTAGACCCAGGACTGAGGCTGTAGACCCGGGACTGAGGCTGCAGATCAGGACTGAGGCTGTAGACCCAGGACTGAGGCTGTAGATCAGGACTGAGGCTGTAGACCCAGGACTGAGGCTGTAGACCCAGGACTGAGGCTGTAGATCAGAACTGAGGCTGTAGACCCAGGACTGAGGCTGTAGACCCAGGACTGAGGCTGTAGACCCAGGACTGAGGCTGTAGACCCGGGACTGAGGCTGCAGATCAGAACTGAGGCTGTAGACCCAGGACTGAGGCTGTAGACCCAGGACTGAGGCTGTAGACCCGGGACTGAGGCTGCAGATCAGGACTGAGGCTGTAGACCCAGGACTGAGGCTGTAGATCAGGACTGAGGCTGTAGACCCAGGACTGAGGCTGTAGACCCAGGACTGAGGCTGTAGACCCAGGACTGAGGCTGTAGACCCAGGACTGAGGCTGTAGACCCGGGACTGAGGCTGCAGATCAGGACTGAGGCTGTAGACCCAGGACTGAGGCTGTAGATCAGGACTGAGGCTGTAGACCCAGGACTGAGGCTGTGTCAGGACTGAGGCTGTAGACCCAGGACTGAGGCTGGACCCAGGACTGAGGCTGTAGACCCAGGACTGAGGCTGTAGACCAGGACTGAGGCTGTAGATCAGGACTGAGGCTGTAGACCCAGGACTGAGGCTGTAGACCCAGGACTGAGGCTGTAGACCCAGGACTGAGGCTGTAGATCCAGAACTGAGGCTGTAGATCCAGGACTGAGGCTGTAGATCCAGAACTGAGGCTGTAGATCCAGGACTGAGGCTGTAGACCCAGGACTGAGGCTGTAGACCCAGGACTGAGGCTGCAGACCCTGGACTGAGGCTGCAGACCCAGGACTGGAAAATCTGTGGATTTCTTTGATGTACTGTACATTGGTTTCAATTCATTTTCAAATGCATCCACTTTAATTTTCCATCATACCTAAAGCAATACTTAGTTCCTTTCAGTTCATCTTATAGTCTCCGTCACAATGACATTCTTTTCTGTACAGATCCCAGAGCCATCAGAGATGTAGGGAAACGACTGGAACAGCCTTCTTGCTTCTGTTCGTTCCATAACTTCACTTCTTACTTTCTCACACACTTGCAAAATACCTCCAGTCTGTAATGAGTGGGACATCTTCAATCGAAGGCCTTAGGCAAAGTCTTTGTGGTACTTTTTTTGTCGGATAATTTGCAACGTATCTAATTTTTTTCTGTCTGTAATCTAATGGTCTAATCAGTGGTTTGTGTGCACGGGAAATGTGTACCTTTCACTCACGTGTGACATAAGTCTGTTTATGTTTGTATATGTTCTTAAACATGCTTCAAAATAATGTGATATCATCTTTAATGTATTGGTAGTGTTTGGAATCTTCATACATTTCTCTTATCTTTTTGTTTCTTTTGCTGTCGTTGTACACTGAAAGGCTCTACCCCCACGAAAACGAGATGATGCATTCCATGGGTTTATTCCTCTTTATATAAATGTCTAAATAAATAAAAAAAATTCTTACCCCCTGAAACTATCCAAGACGTCTACAGACTACAATATTTCGTGGAGTATTGATGGTTAGAATATACTGCAGATGCGTTTGATCATTGCGACTTCTGTAATCCATGTTTTTAATTTAAATGTCTTACATCTGAGTGTTTTTCACAGGTACGTACAACAGTCAGTACATGGTCCTGGACCTCGGCAGAGTCACTCTCCGCCACAGCATCAGAGAAGGAGCCCTGACCGTGGTGGAACAGATCCCGGGGAAAGTCATGCACTCGGAGCAGACTCAGGCTTTGCGCAGAGGTAATGAGCAGAAAACTTTCAGAGAGAATAGTAAACAATTTTATTTGAATGAAAAACACCAATTGCTTTTTGATTTACAACATGGAGAGAAATATGATTAACTCCTTTCAATTCAATTTTGTAGAACCCTAAATCACAACAGTAGTTATTCTAGAGGACTTCACAAAGTTGGTAATTTGCCAACACAGATCAGAGATTCAAACACAGCGAATGCAATGATTTAAACAAAACAAAATAAAAACAAAAAGAAAGAAATTGATTTGTTTATTGTTTATTGTTTTTATGTATTTTCATTTCATTACAAATTTTGTTTTAGATGTGTTGAACTTTTTTTTCGTTTTTTTCATTATTGTTGTTATTTTTATTTAGTATTCTGTTATTATAATCATTATTTATTCATTTAGTTATCAATTTATTATTTTGAGCTTCCCTGCCCATCACAAGGGAAAGGGGATATGGGGACCAAAATGGGGATAAAAAGTCAAGTGTGATGCATGCTAATCAGTGCAAAATGTGAACACATTGTCAAATACATTGTCATACTTGAATAAAAAAAATGGATCACAAAAAAAGAAATGGATTTGTCCATAGGGGGCAGATGTCCTTAAATATTGATAAATGTCGAGTGTCCTTAGACCCTCCTGCATCGGCAAAAAACAAAAAACAAATAGAATCTACAATGTTACATGAGGATCTGATCAGGAAGTTCTCAAACTCTACTCCTCCCCCTGGTGGTAGCACAGGGAGTTGCAGGTGGATACCACAATGAAAATGATTCTCTTACTAATTTATACATAGTATTTATTTGTTAATGTTTGGTTTTTATGTTGCTTTTTCCAAGTAAAAGTCTCATGTTTTAAAGATAAATCCACAGTTTGTGGAGAAATGTGAAGAAAAAGTGAATAAAGCAGTTTGTTTACTACTTTAGTTTACTACTAGTACCACTACTACTACTACTACAATCACTACTACTACTACTACTGCAACTACTAATACTACTTACTTGGAGGACTATTGACCCAGTCTGGGAGGTGGCATCTTTCTTGTATGAGGAAAACATTTGGAAAATCTTGAGGAAATTCTGAATGAAAACTATCTTTACTGTTTCATAGCAGCGTTTATGAAAAGCGTGACAATAATAATCCTTGTCTCTGTCTCTCGTGACGCTGCAGGTTATTGGCCGTCGTACAACATACCGTTCCATGCAGAGATCTACAACCTGAGCGGCTTCGTAGTCATGTGGCGGAGATTCGGTGAAGACTTTTCCTACGATCTTTCGCCTCGCGCCAAAATCCTGCGCAGGGACCAGGCCAGAGTCCACAACCTGGACTCGCTCAAGCAGCTCATGAGATACAACAGTATGTTTCTCTATGGTTTAAAGTTTACAGGAAGTAATGTCAGTGTGTTATGGCTATATTTCAGAATGATTATGAATGATCATCTGCAGCCTCTCCGGCGATAATAAACCAAAACAATATCTTAAAAGAACTAATTAACTTATAATAAAAACTACTGAACTAGATTGTCAGAACACAATTTCAAGATGGACAAATATACCAACACAAATACCTTTTGTCATTCATTGTTACCATTTGGTTGAAGCCATTTATTGCCAATTAAAACATAACTGAGCCAATCTGAGGAGATCTCAAATGAGTTCATGCAAGGCAGCCCAGGAATTTGCTGTGATTGGAGGCTTTTTTCCAAGATGAATGGGCAGCTTTTCCATCAGAGACGATAATGCACAACTACCACAAAGGACTCCAAGCTATCGGAGATGTAAAGAGGGCAACAGACGCCAGTGAGAACCTGGGGATGAAAATTCTGATCCGGGTCAGAAGAGAACTTTTGGGATGTCATTATAGTTTAAAAATAGACAACATTTGTATGACGATACACAGTATGAATATCAAACATGCATATCAGAAGTATAGCAGCAAAAAACAACACAGTAGAAAGTAGAAACGTACTTATGGTGCTTTCAGACCGGATCATGCTGCGTCGGGTTTCAATGCAAAGTCTATGGTGACGGGCGTTCGACCGTTGCAACGCACGGACCTCTCGGCACGCACAAACGGACTGTTCAGTAGACACGCACGGACTTGGCGGGAAAGTCAAAGGGGAGGAGCAGGAGCGAAAAATCGACGCCCACAGGAGATGGATTCTGCTCATCCTTTCCTTGGGACGTTCGTGCGACAACCAATGAGAGAGCAGCAAAGTGGTCACGGGGACATTAGCGGACTGAGCGAGCAGACTGAAAATACTCGTGAACAGCCATAACAGGACCCACACCAGGCTTCACCAGAACTCAAACCAGGGTTGACAATGGGGGACTGTGTGCTGACAAAATATGGGTTTTCATGTTCCTGTGACCTTATGCAACTGCTTCAAGTGTGTTCACCGATGTGGAAATACTGTTTAATAATATGAAAACACGTATGGCGCACCTCCGTGAACAGATACTACTGTTATATAAAGCCCGTAGAAAGTCTCTGTTCAGAGACACTCTCCAAAGCTGCATATTGGAGAAGATCTGTACACAAGAAGCCGCTAGCATAGCTCTGTTAGCATCAGAGCCGGCCGGCTACTTCCGGCTCGCGTCAGGACGTTCTGGTGTGAAGACCCGTGTGTCTGAAAACTAGAGAATGCGCGTCTGGTGAGCGGGGCTTCAGCGTTTGAGCGTTTGCGGTCTGAATGCGCCATAAGTCTCCTCCCTCGCACAGTTATTCCAATGTGGTTTTAATGCAAATGTCAGATAAACTGGATCTTGAGTCTATTGTCAATGTCATTGTAGATTACAAAAGGGATCCGTACACGAGAGGACATCCGTGTAAAAGCATCTGTTGCCGTAACGACCTGAGGCAGAGGAGGCCACGCCCCGGAGGCTGCTACGACACAAAGGTATCGGCTCAAACATGATGTCATTCACAGAACCACATGATTCTGATAGTCTCGGCTACAGCCATAATTCAAGTTCAGAGTAAACATAAATAGACACTATAGAAAGAACAACAATCTTCTCCAGTTATAAAAGAAAGTGTCAAATAATAATAGAAAAAAATGACTGTTTCTTTAATTATTTATTTTTCATAATTATTGCTTTTTTGACATCACATATATTTATAAAAGACCACATACAAATGGTTGTGAAATATTTTATTCTTTTTTATTTTTATTTTCTTCCAAGCTGTCCACTAAAGCCCTGGTTCAACTAGAGTACCAACTAGGGCCCTACTCTACCCTTCTCTACCTTACCCCTCCCTACCTTACCCTACTCTACCCTTCCCTACCCTATGCTACCCTACTCTACCCTATCCCACTTTACTCTACCCTACTCTTCCCTACCCTATGCTACCCTTCCCTACCCTACCCCACCTTACCCTACTCTACCCTTCTCTACCCTATGCTACCCTTCCCTACCCTACCCCACCTTACTCTACCCTACTCTTCCCTACCCTATGCTACCCTTCCCTACCCTACCCCACCTTACTCTACCCTCCTCTTCCCTACCCTATGCTACCCTTCCCTACCCTACCCCACCTTACCCTACTCTACCCTTCTCTACCCTATGCTACCCTTCCCTACCCTACCCCACCTTACTCTACCCTCCTCTTCCCTACCCTATGCTACCCTTCCCTACCCTACCCCACCTTACTCTACTCTACTCTTCCCTACCCTACTCTACCCTTCCCTACCCTACGCTACCCTACTCTACCCTTCTCTACCATACCTTACCCCACTCTATTCTACCCCACTCTACTCTTCCCTACCCTACCCTACACTCCCCTACTGTACCCTACCCTACTCTACCCTTCTCTACCCAAACCTACCAGTATGAGAACCGGTAGGGTAGAGTACCCCCTCTCTTCCTCCCTCCTCCTCTCTCCTCTTCTCTCCTCCACTATCCTCTTCTCTTCTCCTCTCTCCTCCTCCCTCCCCCTCTCTCCTCCTCTCTCTCCCTCTCTCCCCCTCTCTCCTCCTCTCTCCTCTTTTCTCCTCCCCACTCTTCCCCTCTCCTCCTCTCTTCTTGTCTAATTAAATGTGCATTTCCCACAAAAACAAGCCACTTTTCTTCTAAATCTAAACAAAAGCACACATTTCTGTCAAACCCACTTTGATAATTTGATCCAAACCCACGTCCTCCATGTCTGATCGTTGTCTTGTCTCTGTCTCGGAGCGAGGCCGGTTTTTACGAAGGCGTAATAGGCTTTGGCTTGGCCTTTTAAAACTCCCTCTGTGGCAAACATCATTAGGGCAGTGGGCGGACAGTAAAGAGATTATAAGTGTGTCTTGAGTCTGATGCTGTGGTGACGGTGCAGGTGACGGACTTCCAGATGGCGCTCCAGCTGGCGGTGGAGGCGGTGAACGGGCCCACCACACAGGGGGGTCTGCCGCCGTTCTCGTGGCGATCCTTCAATCTCACCGCTCACCACGGACTCCCGCAGATTTATAACTTCAGTTTTGTGAGATTGAAGCCTTCTCTGTCACGGCCGTAGAGAGAAAACACACAAGTATCATACACTGGTCTTTGTTTATCTAAAACGGGGATGTCAAACCTAATAGGGCGGGGGTTGGGGCCAAAAGTATAAAAGTGGTACCTTTTCATCCTTTTCTTTTTTTTGATATTCATTTTATTTGACATGAGGATATTACTTTAGGGTTGGATTCAATCACAACTGGGCCAAACATTTTAAAGAATATGTAATTAAGATATATAATTAAATATAGTAAAATAAATCTTTGGCCTTAACTCCTAATTACACATGAGTTACATTCACATTTTTGTACAAATGTAATGATGTGGATGTTTTCCTCAGAAAGAAAGTTTTAATTGAAGTATAACATGCCATAGTATCCCACAAATTTGCAAGTTACTGTAAAAAAGGATAAATTCAGGGGCCACTAAAAATGGGCCGGATTTGGCCCACAGGCCTGAGTTTGTCTGATCTCCAACATAATGTGAAGTGAGTGACATGAAGAGTCTTTGTATAAAACAGATATCTCTGTTTTGAAAATGTGTCAAAGTGGTATTTCTCTGGCTGCAAACTTCCAAAGGTTCTGTTTTATGCAGTACATTTGAAAGAATTTGCTCAAGAAGGAGTTAACATTGAATTGTGTGGTGTTAAAATATACCTGGCTTTTCATAACTGCACTTGGTAAGGAGATAATTGTAAGTTTAACGTATGACTAGTTATTTTGCAAAAACAGACGGAAGTAACATTAGAAACATATTATTAATTACTGCTTGATTAGACCTAAAACTGTGGCATAGCACAATACTGCTCTGTGTTTCCTATTTGGAAATGACTTAGGAGTGAGAAGGGAGGGCATTAATGCAATTTTAATGATGTGGAATAAGATACAGTAAGTCTCTGATGGAAGAACAATCATAAAGGCTAAAACCACACACGGTGCCACATCTGAATCTGTTTTATGGATCTCTTTTCAATTAAATGTATTTTTCTATAGCCTGAAATCACAACAGTAGAAATAAATCATTTTTAAAATGTGTGTCACTATTGTTTTTATTGTTAATGAAAACATTGTGGTTTTTAATGTTTGATGAACATGCTTATATGTTCAGATCCCATTTCCAATCTTAAAAAAAATAAATATTGATATTCCTGCATGCACTTCCACAAACTATGATAGAACTAGTGTTTTATAATCTAATATACTGTGTGTAATAAATATCATGTTTTTTTTGACTTAATAAAACTATGTCTGGATGATACGCATGTGTGTTGTTCTTTCTTAATGATTATTTGAACTTCTCAAGTTTGTCAAGATTCACTGAAAACACTGCAACACATTTCCTGTATTAATTCATGTTTTGATCAAATGCATGCGTTTGCTTTTGGTGGAAAATACCGATTGTTATATAAGGTCATGGTTATATGTGGAGTACACCGGCCTATACATAATATAACCTGGTAAGAATTCTGAAACTACTAGAATTCCCCAGAGCCGTTATTTTGACACAAACCAATACATCTGGAAAAAAACAACCAAAATTTTTTGTTTTTCACCAGATGTACTAAAAATAAGTAATTTCCATGATGTTAACCGTTATTCACTTTTAAATAAGTGTTAAAGCTGGTGAATGTAGCTTGGAATACAACGGAGGCTAACTGCTAACGGCAAATAGTGTGTTGCTATGGTAACTAGTACTGCGTTTTCTCTAGTTATTGGTAGAAGATTAACTTTATTGATCTCACAATGGAGAAATTTACAAGTCACATTTGGAATAGAGAGAATCACTCAGGGTGTGCAAAAAGACAGGAAGTGTGCAAACATTTTTAAAAGGTTCAAATATATGTCTCTTTGTGCAAGATATTTTATGTACAACAACATTAAAAGTCGCATTTCAAAAGTAAAAGATCATTTCATCAAAAACAATGACATAAATAAATAAACTACATAAAAAACCTGAAAAAAGCCACAAAATTATAAATACTAAAAAAGTACACGAGCGGAGTCATTACACTTCCAACACTAAAGCCGTCAAACTGACTGCTCTGGGCGTTCCACTGTGAATATTTACTTCAACGGTCGCGCTTTTACTTTGTAGCGTGGTGAGAGATCCGGTGTGAGGCAGCGTTCACCCGGAGCAGAGCAGGATCCAGGCTGAAGGGGCGGAGCGTGAGGCGCGGTGACCGACCAGCAGCACCAGGAGCCCGGACTCTCCATACCCGGACACTCGGTGGACTCAACCCCGGCCCCAGCTCGTGTTTCGCGGCTGTTCTCAAATGGCTACGACCACGGAGGACCAGCGGGAACTTCCCTCGGCCCCCGGGCAGCCCCTCAACAGCAACAACAACAATAATAACAATAATAACAATAACAAAGACAGTGACGCGGCGGGAGACAGCGGCAGCAGCACGGAGCCCAGCGGCGGAGGGGGGTCCCAGAGCAACGGGACGGCCATCAGCCCCACCGTCAGCCCCACCACGACCCACGATCCAGGGCTCACCCAGGGGGGAGGCCAGGGTCTCAGCCAGGGGCACAACCAGGGACTCAGCCAGGGGAATAGTGTGGGGAATAGTGCGGGGAACAGTGGGAAGTGGGTCCGCCTGAACGTGGGAGGCACCGTGTTCCTGACCACCAGACACACGCTTCTCAAGGAGCAGACGTCCTTCCTCTACCGGCTCTGTCAGCAGCAGGACCTGCACTCAGACACGGTGAGTCCCGCTCTGCTCTGCGGCCACAGGAGAGCCCTTCCCCCGGGTAAAGCAGAGGGTTCACCCGGGGAGAAGCATGGATCACAGTTCAGAGGCTTAAAACACACTCTCAGTGCAGTCAGTTTGACGGGTGTTAGTTTTGGAAGTGGAATTACTCATCTCATGTGCGTTCTTGGTTTTCATGACTTCAAGATAAGATAAGATGATATTCTTTATTCGGACATTTCAATGTTGCACTGCAGCGCACAGGCAGGACATTAGTAAGAGACACAGGGAGCACATAAAAACAAACAATACCAGTAGCTGCTTTGTTTCTTAGCTGTAAATGTTTGAATATTGATATATCGTTATCTATCTATAAATATGTATATATATAGTGCAAAATTATAAATAATAAATAAATAAAGTGGCAATCAGTGAACCCTCTGAAATTGCAGTATTGCACATGATTACAGTATTTACATTTACAGAACCCTGTCCTTATGTAGTTTATTTCCATATCAGTATTTTTCAAACACGAGTAGTTCTACCATTTGTACTCTTATAGAAGAGCCAGTACTAGTTACCATAGCGACACGCTGTTTACTGTTAGCAGTTAGCCTGACCCTTCTTGTATTTCAAGTTATATTCACCAGTCTTAGCACTTCTGTAAAAATTCAGGATTCCATTGGTTTGAATGGGAGCAGTCGAAATGACAGCTCTTGGAGTTCTAGTAGTTTCAGAATTCTGGGAGTCTTGGTGGTAATGTGGTCACTGCCACTGAATCCTTAATACATTTTAAACTATATCAAAACAACTTATGAAACCTCAGAAGAAATTCACCCAAAATAATCCTTTGTCCAATAATAGCATAATATATAAATAATTACCAAGGCATCGAGTGTTGAGTATTTGGCCAATCAAGTTTTATATGTAGTATTGTGACAACACCTTGACACACACACTTCACATTAGCAGCTTTTTAAAATGGCGTTATCTTTGTTTAAAGTGAACCACACTTAGTAACTTGCTCCAATCATGTGCAATACTGCAATATCAGAATGTGCAATATAGTCCTAAAGTGTCCACGTGTCACTTTATCCATTGTGCTCTTCTCATCTACATTATATTTATTGCTCCCAAGGTGATAGATCCTCAAAGCCAAATTTAAGAAGCGTTTACAGCTCTTCTATGTTCGCCTCTTGTGTCTTATCTTATTTCTCTTTCTATCATCTGCATTTTCATCCTCCACATGTGATCAGCAGCTTTCCCCTAAATGTTTAATACGCCTGCACTGAATATTGCAAGTCTCTTTGCCTCTACTGCGTTGGTGCAAAAACAAACTTCTATCTCCGGACCTCCACCCTCCAAGTACATCCAAAATATTTATAAAGATACAAATCATATCTACTGTTCTGTGTGGGAAAAGCTATGTGTTTTAAAGTGGATATTTTTATCATGGACTTTGGTCTCTGCTCCTTTTGCACCAATGGCTCTATGTGTTTTTATCATTGCATTTCTTGTGTTTGAACAGTTGGATTCTCTGATCTCTTGCAAATCCAGAGATAACTCCTGTTGTTATTTAGGGCCATACAAGAATACATTGAATTGAATCTCCCATGATTAGTCTGGGCAGTCCTATCATATAATAATTGCTTTGAACAGAGGTTGGTTTTGATTCGTGTGGACTCAAATTTGCTGACGACCAGAGCATGAGCAGTGAGTTTTGCCTCTGAGCTGCCTCTAACCTCAGCCTTAACGTGTGACTCTGGAGGATGAGCCACCCCCCTGCAGCTCTGCGTCTCCTACTCACAACGGGCAGCGCTGGTTTCTCATTGTTATTACTTGGCGGAGGGAATATATAGCTCCAGTCAGATGGATAAACACGTGCCTCGTCTCCTGCTGGAGCTTGACATCCTACAGTCGCGTAGAAGTGAGAGGAGGAAGAAGAAGGTTGAGGCGTTAAGGTTGCACTCCCACACGACGTTACGAGCTCATGAAAGATGCAGGAGACTGTTATGGTCCCAGACTTTTGATTCTAAAGACAAAAAAAACAGAAGAGGTCCTGCACTTTTTGAGCTGTCCTGGCTCCAGTGACATTTTGCTGCTTGCGGGTGGAAAATGCGCAGGACCTGAAATGTCAGCTGTTACGACAATTGCATGAAAATAAGCCCAGGGAGGAAGAGGTGGGCGAGAAGACTGTGAAAATGCCCAGAATCAAAGCATGTAAAGATATGTTATTAACTGCTATGACAGTATTTCACTATTCTCATCGTCGGCAGGTTTGTTGACAAGAATGGAATAAGTGAGGATTGATTTAATCTCGGAGAGCTCAGAGATTATCTGTCTCAGTGGTCTCCAACCTGCAGCTTTGATTTGATTACGTTCTCGAGTGTAATACAGAGTTACATATTAAAGATGCAGTCAGTGATTTTTTCCAAACGCATTTTTTTAAATATTGTGGAAAAACGTCCCTAAAGCCTAAAAGTAGTAAAGTTATGTGTTTTCAAATTGTAATGGAATTGACCAGATGCCTGTAGTCTCCAAAATTGAATACAAAATATTTTGGAGCGGACCGATAGAAATGAACCAATGGCATTCGTTAATCCCCAACGAACCAATGGGATGTGTTTACCCCCTTCACCCTCTTCCTGTTTCTCATGAGTGCACCGGAGTTATGGGATTTACTAGAACCTAAAATGGCTAAACAGAAAATGCCAATTTCACGTTTGCTGCCCACTCTCCCTGTTGTGACAAAGAAAAGAAAATGCTGGATGTTTGGTTTGGTGGAGAGGGAGGGGAGGGGGGAGTGGTTTCCAGTTGGTGCTACGGCTAAGCTATTAAGATTGCTTACTGCACCTCTAATATGGTTCATTTCTGTATAAAATGTCAGTGATTTACCACAGTTGTTGCAGAGACTACAGTTTTATTACAACTGTAAAAGTAGCTCTCCAATTGAAAAATGTTGGAGACCCCTGATCTATCTCATGAATGCAGTGGGTTACAAAAAGTGCCAATACAACTTTAACTTTTGCGCATGATTCTACATTTACAACCACAAACATAAGATAAACATTCATTGGTGCCACAGTGGGGAGATTTCAATGTTATCGTTGCACATTACGGCAGAATAAAAGGTGGAAATAAGAGCACTCAGGTTGCACACATCTAACAGGACAGATTTATTTATTATTTAAGATAACGGGAAATAAAATACGATGAAACTCTTGAGCTATAATTGCACTTCAAGGGTAAGTACATAAGTGGAGTACAGTACACAAAAAATGTTGTTATAGACCACAACAAAATAACATAAGACCACAACAAAGTAACATAACTAAAGTGAAAGCAAAAGTACACATGATTTATGCCTTTCCAACCTAGAGCCTAGAGCATGATGCTGCCACCACCAGGTTTGACTCTGGAGATGGTGTGAGGAGAGTGATGATTCCTGGTACCTGTAGTTTAAAGACAATGTTTTGCATTTGGGCCAAAAAGGTCAATTTCGGTCTCATCTTACCACAGTTTCTGCCACATGTCGAGGCTTAAAACCTACTCTAGCTTTCTGTTTACTACTTGTATTTGCTCCATGTACTGATGTCTGCAGCCCCTCCAGTTTTTCCGCTGAACGTTTGTCTGCATCTCCAGCCTTGTCTTGGTAAATTTGCAGTTGTGCTCAAATCTTGTGCTAGAGGAGGGGTCCCCAACCTTTTTCATACAAAGAGCTCCTCACTGTAAACCCTGACAAGTAAAGTTTACTTGAAAAAACCTTGGAAATAAATTGCATATTAACTTCACTTTAATCCTTTACTTGCCATTACCAAGTAAACTCAAGTGATTGCGATAAAGTTTGAATTTCAACTTATGCTCTGACCGGGATTCGTACTTACAACCTTGCGGTCGAGGGGTGAAGGTGTTACCCAATCAGCCACCAGGCCACCCTGCCATTGATACACCTGTCTCATTTAAGAGTCTACACGTCAAAAGTCAAAATGTCAAAAGTGAGGCTTACTTGAACAGAGAGAGTTCAATTCAAAGAAAACCCTGAGTGATATCGCCAAGCTTTAAATAAACTAACAATAAATGAGTAATATTCACTTACTGGGAAAAATCTATTTAAAATAACTTTGATATCTGAAGTACGATTGAAGTTAGGGTTTACAGTGAGCTTTGCCGGAACGATAAAGGCAGAGAGCTACTTTTTTAACGGCCCTGGGAAAAAAAACATTGGTGATATATTGGCGTGAACAAGCCTGATATTGGCTACAGTCATTATTTCATTCATTCCTTCATTTTCTACCCCTTTATTTGTCCATTTCTGGGTCGGAGGGGGTGACAATCAGAGCTGCCCCCCAAGTCTACAGTCTACAGAGACTCCCGAGCTACAGGTTGGAGGTCCCTGTGCTAAAGTATGACCTTTCAGTGCTCTGCTTTGTTCCTACCCATGCTTTAAACTTCACCCCAGCTTCAATCCTGACCTCTCCGGTGGTATTCTCTTTGTGCCCCCGAGGCCACCACAGAACAGAGATTAGATAACACTCAGGTGGGTTAGACATTTATCAGTCGATCGGAGAGAAGACTGAATACATCTCGGCAACAGATGAAATAAAATCTAAGCGTCTGTTGCTGTAAACACAAAAAATACGTTCACAGCTCCAAGTTGTGTTTCCACTTTTCCAACCCACTATCTGCAATGTTTTTCTTACACGCCTCAGTTTAGTTGCCCCCTGCTGTGCGTGCTTGTGATTGTGGTTTTTGTTGTCTCACTTTTCATTCACTGGAATTGCTTTTGGAACGTCGGAATTATGGTTTTATTTTTTCACCCCAAAACAAATGGACGGAATATTAGAGTAAAGTCTGTATTTGTTTTGCTGTTGTTCTATTGCGGTGTCCAATATCGATGTGTGTCCCTTGGATTTATGGAATATCTCCCGTTTCCAATACAGCCTCCCTCACAAATGGATATTGTTTCAAGGTACACCTGGCTCACGTTTGGAAAATCAATGTCTTAGTGATTTTTGTGTCGCTTGGACTTACACACAACTGGTTTTTATCCATAAACAGGACAAAGACATGTGTGCGGTACAGCTTCTGGGTCTGGATTAGTCTGGTTCCATCATGGTAATAAACGACAACAACAACAACTTATGCTATTAATATAATATGCAGAAATAATTAGCAAAAAATGAAAGCAATGAAATGCAAATTTGGCACAACATTGACGTTTAGTTTAGTTTAGTTTAGTTTAGTGTGCTTTTATATATATATTCTTTACATTAAATTAATATAAGGCACTCGTATATCCTCTCTCACACTGACATGTACACGCATATATACAGTACATACACACAAACACTCATACATGCACATACACACATAAATACATATACACACTCATGTACACTCATATACATACAGACACACACTCATAATATACACTCATTTACATATATACTCACACACATACACACACACTCCCATACAAACACACACACACTCTGCTGAGGGGGTGTTTGGTCTTTCGACTCTGAAGTGTTTCTCACTGATGCTGTTCCTGCTGCTGTGGAAACATCAGTCCCATCTGACCTTCAGCCTGAGAGGAGCTCCCTTTGCTTAGCACACTCACACCGAAAACACACACACACACACGTGCTCACACACACACCGAAAACCTCCACCTACATGTACTTACACAATCACAAAAAACCTACTCATGCACGCACGCACACACACGCACACACACACACACCTGTCCCCTTCGGGCCTCTCCTCAGGTCCTCTCTGGATCTGCTGACTCACCTTTGTCAGCAGCTCTTGGCTCCAACACTCACCTCTTCTCTATAATGTATATAATAATATAAATATAATATAAATATTAAAAAAATAACACTCTATAATGGTCTTTTGGCTTGTGTGTCTTTGATACCTTTGCACTTTTTCATTCTGTGTTGCAGAGAAGCTGCTTTCGAAACACAAGCAGACATCTTCCACTCCGAGTAAAAAGAGTTTAATCCAAGCATTTGTTATTCTCACTCGAAGCTCGCCGCCAGAAACCAAAATATGAATCACATTAAGTTGGTGAGATGCATACAGAGTGAGCTGAGTCACTAAACTTATGCGCTCTGCTTACAAAACACCACTTTCAATGAATTCTGTCCTGGACATAAGTAGAGATGATCATAAGTATTAGAAGTTGGAAATAAAGGGTTGCATAGTCGACAGCTGTGAGTCAGGCAAGCGTGACTGATGCAACAGATTGGATGTAAACAGGAAACACACTGCATGTATAATTAGGTTGTTCCTTAATTATACACAAGTCAAATTATGTGTTTTTACCCATTATTTCAGGGTCTTAAGAAGTAGAATTGTAAACGCATCCTCAATATGAACGATTGTAGATATTGCTATGGTGTTAAATGGGGCTTTAAAGGAAGCCTTTTGTGGAAAAATATTTTGGTGTATATTTATGTTCATTAGTGAGATAGACTTATGAAATGGAGCGTTTTTGCCATATCTTTAAGGATAAAAATCATGAGATCGTCAGTCTTCAAAAGGTGCCGGAGGTTTAAAGTGTGCAAAATCACAGCCATTTTCACATTATAGGCTAAAGTCAACTAATCTTTTTAATATAATATTGTTAATTTTATGTTTTTACCGCTATGAATTGGTCAGCCTCACTGTCAATCAGATTCAGTTTATTCCCCATTTGCTGGAATACATCTGCAAAAGTCCCCACAAGTACATAAATAAAACAAGCTAAAAAGTGCAGGAAAGGAATGTCACTTCTTCAATCACGCAACCAATCACACGCCTCATTTTGCTGCACACACTCGGTTGATTGTGGCTCATTAGTACCCGTTTTTTTGTATTTACAGTTTAAAAAAAAGTGTAAAATATTTTCTAGAGAGGCTGAAGAAGTAGAGTTAAAGGAGCTATACCCGTTTCTGCGAGGTTTGAATGTTTAGCACCAACCTCAACTCGCTCACAGGCTTCTCATTTCCCCTACGCTCTCATCCCACGGAGCCCATCCATCCATCCATCCATTTTCTTCCGCTTTATCCGTTGCCGGGTCGCGGGGGCAGCAGTCTCAGCAGAGGCGCCCAGACCTCCCTATCCACACACACTTCCTCCAGCTCGTCCGGGGGGACCCCAAGGCGTTCCCAGGCCAGCTGAGAGACATAGTCTCTCCAGCGTGTCCTGGGTCTTCCCCGGGGCCTCCTCCCGGTGGGACGTGCCCGGAACACCTCCCCAGGAAGGCGTCCAGGAGGCATCCTGAACAGATGCCGGAGCCACCTCAACTGGTTCCTCTCGACGTGGAGAAGCAGCGGCTCTACTTCGAGCTCCTTCCGTGTGACTGAGCTCCTCACCCTATCTCTAAGGGAGCGCCCAGCCACTCTGCGGAGGAAGCTCATTTCGACCACTTGTATCCGCAATCTGTTCTTTCGGTCATTACCCACAGCTCATGACCTGTTGCAGTAATGACCCAAATTACGAACAAACACAAGGCAGGAGTGTCTTTTCTTATTTTATTATAAATTTGACTTCTCTCCGTGAGCACAAGTCATTGTTCATTTTATATTCACACACGTTCAAACAATCACTGATAAAAAGGAAAAAGGGCACCACCCACAACGGCCATTGGAAGGAGCCGACTGGGAGGAGCGCGTCTCCTGCTGTGAGGTGCGCTCGTTATGAGCGCCTAGATGGTAGCGTGCAGCGCGTTTGGATAGCCGCAACAGACTCCCCGCCGATGAGCCCGACTCCAGTCAGCTCATCACTTGGTGGTTAGAGTTCAAGGGGATAGAGAAGCTGGATGGGTCTCCTTAGCGTTGATCTTGAGGGAAGCATAAGTAAACAAGAGCGAACCCTGCCGTCACGCCCGAGATAAACTCCGGTGATTCGAGCCACTTTCCACATGTGACGTGGCAATTTGTCTTCGTGGACTATGACCACGTCTCCGATTTTAAAGTCTCTAAATTCCTTTGCGTTGGTGCAAGAATGAGCAGAGCGTAATTCTAATAAATATTCTTTGCTCCAACGATTCCAGAATAAATTTGAAAGTCTTTGTCTGTATCTCCATCGTTTCCTCATTTTGTCTGCGTCCATTCGAGGGACAAGAGTCAGAGTTCCAGCTGCGGGAAGAGTGGTAAGTCGCTGGCCAACCAGAAAGTGCGAGGGAGTGAGAGGGCTCGGTTCTTCACTGCCAGTGTGAGTAAATGTAAGAGGTCGGGAATTAATAACAGCCTCTACTTCCGCGAGAAGCGTCTCGATCTCCTCATATTTCAAAGCGGCTCTCCCAACAACTTTTCTCAGGCAAGTTTTAACTGAACGCACAAGCCTCTCCCACATTCCACCCCACCAGGCGGCCTTCTCCGCGATAAACTTCCACGTTACCCTCCGTTCTGCAAGGAAATCTTGGACTGGTTTTGAGTTAAGAGAGTCCCATAATACAGACAGTTCTTTGTTTGCTCTTTTAAAAGTTTTTGCGTTGTCAGAATAAATAGTTTTACATAATCCTCGTCTTGATACAAAACGTCTAAAAGCCATTAAAAACTTTTCAGTGGTCAAATCGGATACAAGTTCTAAGTGAATAGCACGAGTGACAGCACATGTAAAAAGAGCGATAAATACTTTTTCTTGAGATTTTGTGTAAAGCGGACCAGCGAAATCGAGGCCTGTAACTTCAAAGGGAGGAGCTTCGTTGATGCGCTGTCCAGGCAGAGGTGCTGAAACCTGTCGACCAGGTTTGGTCCTGAATTTGCGACAAATTAGACATGCATGTATTAGTTTCTTTGTTAGCTGTCTTCCCTTTATTATCCAAAATCGTTCTCTTGTTTGATTTAAAGTGTCTTGCAGTCCTGAATGCATGACTTGTCGATGACACTTACTCACAAGAAGCTTGGAGAGATCGCAATCAGAGGGCAGAATGATTGGATGTTTTTGATCAAAGTTCATGTCTGACATTTGCAATCTACCTCCGAGTCTCATTAAATTGTCTTGGTCCAAGAACGGGCGAAATGCAACAAGTTTTGACTGTGAGCTTAATTCGTTATCATTTTGTAAAGAAAACATTTCGTTTTTGAAGTACTTTGCTTGAGTTTTGCGAATCCAGAAACTTTCAGCTTGGGATAATTCACTTGCCGTGAGAGGGCCACTTGTTTTTTCACTCTTTGCATTTTGGCAGAAGCGTTTTATCCATGCTGTTACGCGCAACGCACGACTGAGGGCACTGTAGTTTTTTAGTGGCAATAACTCACTTTCCTCTTCAGCACTAGTCAAACACACAATTTTATTCATTTCGGAGTTGATATCAGTTTCATTTATTAACGTTGCACCATTGTCTTTGTTGTTTTCAAATAGTTCCTTTAGCCAATGGGGGCCGGTCCACCAGAGATCGCTTTGAAGTAATTTACTCACAGAAATTCCTCTTGTCGCGACATCTGCGGGATTTTCTGTGCCTTTGCAAAAATTCCAAAGAGAAGGTTCCGTTAAACTTTGAATTTCACGCACTCTATTTTGAACAAATTGTTTCCATTGTTTTGCAGAACTTTTGATCCAGTGCAACGTTATCATCGAGTCAGTCCACATTGTTACTTGTGACATATTCAAGTCCAGATTTTGAGTGACATAATGACTGAGCCTCGCGCCTATAACTGCGCCTAAAAGTTCAAGTCTTGGCAACGTAACCCTTTTTAACGGGGCCACGCGCGTCTTGGCTGTTATAAGAGAGACTGAACATTGTCCATCACAATCTATGGCGCGCAGATATGCAGCGGCACAGTAAGCAGATTCGCTTGCATCAGTAAATACATGAACTTCTTTTTTAACAAATAAACTCGCATGTTTTAATGATTCAATATTGTATCTGGGTATTTTTAAATGTCTGACGGCTGGCAGTTCTAAGCACCATTGTTGCCACGCGTTCAGGAGATCATTTGGCAGATCACAATCCCAATCTATGCCACGTTCCCACATTTGTTGAAATAAACATTTTACTCTGATCACGAAAGGTGACAAGAATCCAATGGGATCAAAGATTCGCGCAGCCGCTTGCAACACACCGCGTTTTGTGTTCTTTGTTTCTTGTAAAAAATCCATGACATGTTTAATATCAAACGTGAAAACATCTTCATTTGTTTCCCAACTGAGTCCAAGAACTTTTAGTCCATTGCCATTGACTTCAACATTTTCGTTTACAGACATGTCCATTGTTTCCATCCATTTGTGTTTTAATTCTGCAGAATTCGTGCTCCATTTCCGTAGTTCCATGCCAGCAGAGTGTAAAATGTCTTTTGCGCGCACTGAGAAAGCATGAGCTTCAGCTACACTTTGTGCTCCACAAATTAAATCATCAACATATAGGGATTTATTTAAAATAGATGTGACGCTTGGATCTGTTTGTTCAAACCTTTTAAGATGGTGTTTGATTGTAGCAGCTAACAGAAATGGACTCGGGGATGCGCCGAACGGGACTCTGGTCATACGCATGACGCAAGGCTGTACAGTTACATTATTTGGACAATCATTTATCCACAGAAATCTCAACACATCTCTATCATTTTTATTTATCAAAATTTGCAAAAATGTTTTAGAGATGTCTGCCATAAAGGCGATGGGATTTTGTCCAAATTGTAACAAAACACCAAGTAGGTCAGGATTTAAATTAGGGCCTGTCAGAGCGAAAGGCACTCGGGGGCATGAGAGGAGGCATCGAATACCACCCGAAGCCTCGTAGTTACGCTCTCTTCTTTAATTACCGCACGATGTGGCATGTAATATACATTTGTCTCATTATCATCACTTTTTACTGGCTCTACTATTCCTTGTTTTACATAGTCTTGAATAACTGCATTATAATCGTCATAAAGACAAACATTGCGCCTACATTTTTTAATCAAGTGATCAAAGCGCGCCTTTGCAATTTCATAATTGGACGACAGTTCTTTCTTTTCGATTTTCCACGGCAAAGACACTTCATAACGTCCGTCTTTATATTGTATGGAATTTTCAAACATTTTTATTGCATCATCATCAATTTTGGATTCCTTTTCCATGGCAATTCCGATTGATTCTAGCTCCCAAAAAGAGCGTAAAGTGTGATTCATTTCATTTTCAAGTCCCACGCTCACGTGCAGTGTTTGCATTTCATCTCGTTCACATGATACTGTATTGGACATAACTGTGCCTTGGATGAGCCATCCGAATTTGCTTTCAAGTGCAACCATTTTCTTTGACAGTCGTTCAACTTTTCCTGAAACAATGTCCCAATAATTGTCTCCTCCAATTAACACTCCGAGTTCCTCAGTCTCCATTCCACTCACCGCTTCATCTGCTAACTGCATGCCTCTTTTATCCAGCTCTGCGCGCACCTCATCTCCAACTATTTGCATGATAGAAGTGCAAACACGGGGGGTTTCGAGCACACTGATTTCAATGCTTTGTCCGTTTCTTATGTTGCTCAGTTTTATTTTTACAACATTGCATTTCACTTGTTTGGGACCATCAGAACCAAATGTATGTAAATTCAGTGTTTCTTCCCCGATTTTGGGCAGGTTTAGGGGCACGGGCGATGTCTTTACGCACGAAGCTGCGTTGGCTTCCTCCATCGAACAGGCAGCGAGTTAGTTGTCTTTTAGCAGTCGTTTCAATCCACACTGTGGCGGTTTGGAGCAGAACAGTTCCTCGTTTTGATTCACTCGGGGATATTGAAATAATTGTGTCTGTTGGATCATTTTCATGTCGGCTTTCGTCGTTGAGGGTGCACATTGATTTAAAGTGACGACGATTACATCTTTCACAATGTATGCCTTTGGTTCGGCAATCTTTGGCAACATGTCTTGTTCCGAAACAAATAAAGCATCTTCCTTTTCCTTTTAATTTTTCACGTTTTTCTGGCACACTCATTTCATTGCATTCCTTTGACACATGATCATTTTTATCACAGAAGAAACACTGGTTGCGTTCATAAAAAGGGCGTTGAAATTGCTGTGTAGAATAAAGGGCTGATGCAGTTGACATTTGATTTGATCTTTTGCGCATTTCCCAATGACTTTGTTGGTCTCCTTCTCGCTCCTTGCGCTCTCGTGTGCCTCTTGTCATGTTTGCAGTGCGCTCTCGGCTTTCCACTTCAATCTTTAAAAATTCAATCAATTCATTAATTTTCCAGACATCGTCCTTTGCAACATCTTTACTAAAATTTAAAATCATTTCCTCAGGGATCAACTTTGTTAAAATAGGACACAGTAAACTGCCGTAAGCCTCAGAAACAACTCCCATCGATGAAAGGCTTCGGATTTGTATTTCACAGTCGTCGTACAGGGTTCTGAGTGCTTTGACATCATTTCACATTTTTCACAGGATTTAAATTGAGCAGTTTGGTCATATGGGCATTAATTATTAAATCTTTCCGTCCAAATCTGTTATGGAGTAATTCAGTGGCATTGTCATAGTTGGACTCTGATAAGGACAATCCCGCGACGACGTTGGCAGCTGCACCTGCCAGGTATGACCTTAAATAGCTGAATTTGTCAGTTTTCGTTAGATTTGGATTCTTATGCACTGCGCTCTCAAACTGTTCCCAAAAATATTTCCATTTGCTCACATCACCGTAGAATTTGTCAATCACGAGTTTGGGCAACTTCACATTTTGGTACACAGGCTCTCCGTCATACATTGATGGACTTTCTGGTGGTTCTCTGAGAGCTCTTTTAATCTTTGTTTTCTTGCGTATTATGACTTCTTTGTACTCCTGCGATCTTGACACTTCATTTTCCAATTCCTCTACTGGAATAACACTTTCGACGTCTTCATCCATTTTTGTTAAACACTTTTCTTTATCAATTATGATTTCAAGCATTTCCTCCAGTTTAGCGTGATCAAGACTTTGTTTGCACATTTCTTCATCAATTTTACTTATCACTTTGCTGAGGGAGGTTCGGATGGACGCTCTCTTTTTCTTCAGACGTTCCAGTTCCATCTTGCTTTGTTCGTCCGCGCGGTCCTCTTCTGCAAACTATGGACTTTTCTTTGTTGTCCCGGGTTTCGGCACCAAAATGTTGCAGTAATGACCCAAATTACGGACGAACACAAGGCAGGAGTGTCTTTTCTTATTTTATTATAAGTTTGACTTCTCTCAGTGAGCACAAGTCATTGTTCATTTTTTATTCACACACGTTCAAACAATCACTGATAAAAAGGAAAAAGGGCACCACCCACAACGGCCATTGGAAGGGGCCGACTGGGAGGAGCGCGTCTCCTGCTGTGAGGTGCGCTCGTTATGAGCGCCTAGATGGTAGCGTGCAGCGCGTTTGGATAGCCGCAACATGACCATAGGTGAGGGAGGGAACGAAGATCCCACGGAGCCATCTAGTTTTATTTGTGATCTGATACGTATGCTAACATTAGCATGAGCACAACTTCTTGTAAGCTCCTTCTCAACAATCACTGATGAAATGGTACAAAAGCAACGCACTGCTAACAAAATATATAGGTAAAAGAATACTGCTAGTTCCGCGTCTGAGTGTAGTCTGAGCGTAGAGAGTCCGAGCATAGATAGTCCGAGCGTAGATAGTCCGAGCGTAGATAGTCCAAGTGTAGATAGTCCAAGGCGGTCCCGCAGGTCTCTCCCATAGACAAGTTTCTCCAGATGATACGATGTAAGCTAGCTCTGTTCAGGGCTTGATTTCTTCTTTGATCATTTTTTGGCTTTAGTTCCCTCTTCTCTTCCTCACTGTTGTGTGGTTTGGGCTGTTTTGCTGTGTCTGCAGTTACAGCAAGAGGAGTTATAGCCACTTATGCTAACATGCTACTGTGTTTAGCAGCGCTGTAGAGGCTAGAGGACGCAGCCTCGCTCTGTGATTGGAGGAGAGCGGGCGTCACGCTAAGTCTCTACTCAGCACTTTTTACGGCCTGAATTCATACACAGCTGAATCAATGAGCTCAAGTTTTCAATTAAATGATGGGTTATAATACAACTTGTATGTAGTAATAAGGATTTTTATGAACTCATTAGAAAACACATCTGGTATAGCATCTTTAAGTCCAAATGAATGAAACAAAAACCATGTCCGTGTTTTACTAATCCTCGATCTCTTAAACACAAAAACAACACATTGAAGAATGAAGAAAACCAGGTCTCTATATAGAAAGTGGCCTGGAGGATATCAAAGTAGCCCTTCTGCTACTTAAGCGCTGCTTTTCATGTTGTAATTGGTTTATTGGTTTATTTATGACAAAATGGTTTGCAAGCAGGAATTGCATCAGTGATTGACCTCAAATATCCTGATTGGACTAAAAACAAATCAAATCTCTGAGTTTGGTGAGTCGATGGGAGAAGGATGGTGGACCACAGCGTTCTCTAGAGTCTATGTGTTTTCTATCATTGCATTTCTTGTATTTGTTTGATTGTCTGATCTGTGTTGGCGAATCGACAGCTTTTAAACGCCTTTCCAAGATAACTGCTGTTGTGATTTAGGGCAATACATAAAAACATAGATCTGAATTGAATTAAATTTCCATGTCCAGCAGATGTTTTGCACACACACTCACATACACACACGCGCACCCACACACACACTCGTTCAGTCTGGTCATGTGTGTTCCTTGTGTGACTCTGGACTAAAGGCCGGCTTTATCCTGGAGTTACCCCACCATTTAATCTGCTGGCACTCGCGTCCTCCCAGCCCAGGGCGGCCGCCGGGCTGTTTTTAAGCCCTTCACGCACACACCAACCTGCCAGCGTCCGGCCGCTTTAATGTGATTACCCTCACCTCCGCTGGTCCATCCCACCGACACAAGTAAACCCAGGGCTGACCCCACCACACCCCCAGCCTCCTGAGCCAATTACATTAGACGCCACCTTCTCAGATGTCAGATGAACAGGTGTAGCTTCGCCAATCTTCCCAGACGAGTCCTCATAATCGCATTACCGATAATACGATGCTTTGATTAATATTGCATATTAGGAGGATTGCACTGAGTAGATTTGCTTGGATTGTGAGATTGGAATGTTGTTTAAGTTATCATTTTAAAATATAAATGGGAACATACTGAAATGGTTGTATTGTAATTTGCCTCGTCAAAATACATCTCCTTGGAAGGCAAACAAGTAGTTAAAGAATGCCAGAGCTACGCTATTTTGTGTGTGCAAGTTTGTCCAGGTTTGACTGTAGTTAATATCAGCATTAATAGATTGCTACAGACTTATAGCAATTTTTTTGGCCATGTGACCTAGCCCCATTGGACGCTACTTTGACCCGGGTGCCATGGATAGTGACTGGTGACTAAAGGTCCTCCTCTCCTTCACTCTCCTGAAATCCACACTCATTTCTGGCTGGTAACGCAGGGCTTGTTTTTAGGATAGTATATTTCTCTGGAGGGCCTCTTGTCATCCTTTCTTTACTGTCTCAAGCAAAATAAAATACCTGGGGCATATAGTTATGGAGGACATGTCTGATGATGATGACATTAAGAGACAATGGATGATTTTATGTCAAAATAATGCTCTTTAAGACTTACTGTACACCGCTCATCTTTGGTCCAACTATAAAAAAGGATCAATGCAAAAGCTGCAGGTGGTTTTAGGAGGCTGAGATGGACCAGTGCGAGCGAGATGCACAGATTTTTAGGTATATTGTCAGGAATAAACCATACAGAGACGGATCGTGGTGCGCCAAACTCTGGAAGTTTATTTAAGTTTCTCTCAAGTTCCAGTGGTATCAATTGTTTCTTTCTCTCAGACAGAATGGAGTCAGTACACAGTTTATATAGTCATTGTCACGTCACACATCGAAAGACATACGTGTCAAATCCAGAGACAGTGCAAATCATAGTCAAAATAATCAGAGTCCTTGTTGAGTCCTGCACGTAGGCCAAATCACTATCTACTCCTAACAATATCATGACACTTTGAAGCAACTGTGGTTAAAGTTCTAACTCATCATTCTAACATATGCACAAGGCAGTACTTTTCCATTGCATGTGTTGATTTCAGAAGGCCTAGCTACTGGCACCGTGGGTAAAGCTGATTGGACGGTGTTCCTTCCTCCATGCTGTACTGTATACTATCACTTGCATTCTGTAACATCTTTGTTTGTGCTGTCTCCACCATCGACAATAAAACATGTCTTCTGTCTGAATTAAAGATACTATCCCAGACATTGCCACCTTCTTTAGCTTCATTGGACAATCGAACAGGTGTCAATGAAATAGGTTGATATCCGTTGTAGTGCAGCCTGTTATCGGTGGAGGATGTGGACGCACTAGTGTAGTTGTCTTCTCTCTTTTTAACTTGTATGTTCTGTCTTTTAGGTGTCAATGTTGGACCCTGAGTCCCTGAATAATAAAGGCCTCATTCATTCATTCATTCTTGCTCGATCGACTGGTCCACTGAGACACAAGCGTGACAAAAAACGCAAAACATTTATAGTATTATGTGTGTTGTGGTTTATATTTTTGTATCCTGACTGTTTTTCTTTTGTATGTAAAAAAATAAAAAATAAAATACTACTAGTACTTGTAACTATTGCCAGTAGGGCTAGCACATTTAAATACAGCAAACAATTAAGGTTGGTATCATTTATTCCTTCATTCATTCATATTATGCAGATTTTTTCATATTGTGTATTTTTTGCGGTTTTCTCTGAAATTTAAATACAAAAATGAATATATATCAAGAAGGATGCAGATTCAAACAGCTTAAATTGAATTCTTGACTGTGTTTTGCTTCTAAAAGTGCTGGTGGTAATCTGATACCAAGGGCGTAGGTTTGCGTGGGGACCATGGGGACATGTCCCCACCAATATTTGGTGAGGACTAAAAAGTCCCCACCAAAATGACATGATGTCCCGGGACCCGGACGGTCCGGGACACATGTCTTCCGTTTGTGCACACGTCGCGCCTCCTCCTCGCCTCCAGAGCAACAGCAGCAGCAGCAGCAGCAGCACGTGACCCGTTCCGTTCTCTGCAGTGATTGGCTGTCTTCTTCAGCGCCAAACTGAAGCACTGAGCAACTGTTTAATTTTTAAAAGTTAGCCAGCGTGAAGCAAGTGTTTTTTTTCGTTCCCTGAGCGTTGTAGCACGTGAGTAATCAGAGGAAAGTATTGTAGATCTATTACCATTCAAAGTACTTACGTTATTTCTAATCTGTCAGCGCACTGTTTAATGTTCCGAGGAGCTCACACGGCACAGAGACAGAACAGAACTGGCTCCAATAAAGAAACAGGTTGGTTGAAAGGCTGAAAAAATACTTATTGTGCTCTTACTATCCAAAATGTATAAGTGGGTGTGTTGTGTGAATCAGGATAAACTAGGGATGAAAATATTCCACGGATCCACGATTTACAACCTTTATCTGCTGATAATGTGATTTCTGTGAAATGTGTGACAGCGGGCACTTGCTGTTATTTGCTCTAAGCACATTCATGCGATGCACTCGAATGTGCACGTCCTGGTGCAGCTGCTGCCGCTTTGTAATGACAGCCGCGGCGCTCAGTGAAAGCACAGCTCTAACATGGTACCGAGCTCGGACCATATGCAGACAGAACCATGTTGCAAGCGCGGGTCTCCCTCGTATCTTCCCCGTTTCTCCCCTGTGTCTCTGACATGTCTCTCCCCTGACTCTTCCCAAAGCGCAACCAGCGCTCCCGAAATTAAAGCTCGGATACGTAAATTTTCCATTGCGTTAACGATGCATGCTGGTTGTGCGCAAAACACACCACAACAGGTCATTTAAGTTTTTATTTTGCATACTTGAGAGCCCTGTGAGTCATTACTTGCCTTTTTGGGGAGAGAGTGGAATAAAAAAAAGAAAATATAGAAAAATCCACACTGTTACTTATTGCCAAACTCTTGTTAACTCATTGTATTGAGAAATACTATGTAACTTTTGACATTGGCCAAGTTATATAAATGATTCTGCAGTTCATGTATATGAATGTCTGTTTTTGATTGTCTATACCTTCTTATATAATTTAGAAAAAATGCCACCTCCACAAATAAGATAAAAGATATCAGGAGCTTTTTTAACAGTTGGAAAGTAAGTAAGAGAAAGCACAAGTAATAGCAAATTATGAATTGTGATGATTAATCTTCTGTTAACATACATAACTGCTTCTCATTCAGTCTACAGCTGAGTTTAGTATAGAAGGCAACACACTATTGCAAATATAGTGTGTGATTACACAACAAATTCTGGGGGAGAAACTCTGGACCCCGTGTCAATGGGTGTAGACTCAGGTTGTAGTGAATGTCCCCACCAAGATTGGAACCAAACCTACACCATTGTCTGATACAAATCTATATATTTCTCTGAGGAACTTGAGACTAAGGCCCTGTCCACACAAAGTCAAGCTCAGGCCTAAACGCAAAAATACTTTATCAATCCAGTGTATCGTCCATACGAGGCCGGCGTTTTGGGGGGGTGTAAACGAACATTTTTGAAAGTAGGTCCCAGAGTGGAAAGATTTCAAAACTCCGTATATGCCGCT
>OZ035826.1:45119024-45159968 GCA_964034765.1 Knipowitschia caucasica
AGGCTCAGTGCTGCAATCACGCACAAGCTGCCTCCTGTCGTCTTCCATCTGACAACCACGGAAGAAGATGGTGGTTCTGCATCTGTGTCTACTGCACTCCTTTAGATTCACTCATGGCTTTTGAATAGATTTGAATGGATTTTGATCTGCACATATCCGGCGTCCGAACGTTACATACCGACACATGTGTTTTATCGACGGCAGCGGTAAAGATAGCTCCTTCCATGACGTTGCCCTGCGTCTGGCTGCTTGCCCTTTTGGGTTGTAAGCTTGATTATTGACTGACTCAACCCATTTAAACTACTACACGGAGAGGTTGTATTGATCTGCAGCCCTTAACCACTTACTCACTCCAGGAGGGAAAACACCGTTAATTACAGATCAATGTTTCTGCAGAAAAATAAATGAATCCACTCTGATTTAGCATTTATCGGCACTGCAGGTTCATGTATGTCATTATGGTCATGAGTTTCTTTCTGTTTCTTGCTGCTAATGAGAAAAGCAGAAATCACAGAAACTGGGTCATTTAAAGGTGCAGTGAAGGATTCAGGTTAGCTTAGTTTTAGCCTGGTCTTACCACACTATTGTACAAATTTCATGTCATACTAAGGTCTGGATTTGCTCCATTGAGCTCGGTTAACAGGTGGGTTAAAGGGTAAACTCCTTTTGAAGATTGATCCAAGTTTGCCGTGCTGTATGTAATGCGCCCGAGTGAGTCTTTAGCATTTAGCCGAGGGGATTCAACACTAGGATCAGACGCAGACGGTACATGTAGGAAATGATAATTGACCTCAACTCTTTATAGTTTTCACATTCATGCGTCTGTGGTCTCTGTCATATCTTTAGATCAGCTCTTTTGGACAGAGAGGTTGTAAAAGTGAGAACCGTCTCAGTCCACTCTGGGATGAAAAAGATAACATGTTTTGTCCTAGTCTGGTTAGATTTATGAAACAAAAACGCACAACTTTTAGAACAGCCCAACAATAGTATTGGCTTCGGTTATGTACGTTTCAGTTCCTTAACCCTCAGAAAACTACCTACAGACCTGTCACTCAAGCAAGGCAAGGCACAATTCTAGGTATAGCACATCTCATAATGACAGAATAAGATAGAAACAATCACACAAGGCGATAAGATAATAAATAAGAACAGTACATTAAAAAGAGTGAAGAACATACTACTGTAAAGTCATGTCGGTCACTATAAGATATCAAACCAAAACGTAACTATGCATTCATTAAAGCAGCAGTACCTACTTCAGGACCATCAGAACCTGGAGGGGATCCATGTCCACTGCCGCCTCAGTAGCTGCTGATAAAGATGGTGGTCGATTATGTCACCGTCGGCGTCGTGTTTACAAAAGTCTACAAATGCATCCAGCTTGAATAAGGCCCCAGCAGGCCCTTTGAGCTCTGTGCGGTGTGAAAGTAAGTGGCGTCTCCTTTTGAAGTCTTCGTCACGAGGATGAAGATGAGTGTGCACATTGTGAGGCTGCAGGAGCTGAAGGCAAGAGGCCATCTACGAAACCAGCACCAAGCAGAGTGGGAAATGTAGCCCCTGTTTATCAGACTAAAGCTGTTATCTCTGTATGGTGGTCTCGCTCTGGTCTCTCTCTGGGCTCTCTCTCTTGTCTCTCTCTGGTCTATCTCTGGTTTCCCTCTCCGGTCCCTCTCTAGGCTCTCTCTCTCTCTGGTCTCTCTCTCGTCTCTCTGGTCTCTCTCTGGTCTCTCTAGTCTCTCTCTCTGGTCTCTCTCTCTCTCTGGTCTCTCTCTAGTGTCTCTCTCTGGTCTCTCTGGTCTCTAGTCTCTCTCTGGTCTCTCTAGTCTCTGGTCTCTCTCTGGTCTCTCTGGTCTCTCTGGTCTCTAGTCTCTCTCTGGTCTCTCTAGTCTCTGGTCTCTCTCTGGTCTCTCTGGTTTCTCTCTGGTCTCTCTCTAGTGTCTCTCTCTGGTCTCTCTCTCTGGTCTGTCTGGTCTCTAGTCTCTCTCTGGTCTCTCTAGTCTCTGGTCTCTCTCTGGTCCCTCTCTGAGCCTTTCCTGCTTCTCTCAATCTGTGAAATAGTGAACAGTGATCAGAGTAGCTTCTTCATTGGAGGTTTTCTGTGTCTTTGGCTTTGGATTTAATGCATTGTTATGTTGGTTTTGCAAAATGCATTTCATGACACGCAAAGATCCTTCACATGGAATTTGTATTTCACTACCGTAGCCACAGCTGCCCTGGGACACTGACAGAAGTGAGGCAACAAGACACATACTGGCCATAAGGGTGAAGAGTCTTTCGTAAGGACACAATGAGTTTGGTACTTTACAGCTGCTCCCCTGTGGTACCTTGAGCCGGGTCTCCCATTACAGCACTACACAGGCTCTGCCCTGCTTAGCTTTTGAGATTTGCCAGGATCTGGTCTTCACATGTTTGTAGCGCCATGTTGTTAGACCATTGAAAGATGAAACGTTGACCTTTAACAAAATCAGAGTTATTTTTAAATAACAGGCAGTCACAAGTTAGGGATTTACTTAACATGTTTTAAGAGGAAAAGGTTTCATTGAATTGAATGTATTTTTGTTCAGCCCTATATTATCTTGTGTTTATTTGATAAGGACAGAACAAAAACATTGTTACAGGAACCGATGCTATGTTCATAGGCGGTGAAGCTTACAGCGTTTGCAGACCTGGTCCCTGTCACAACAGTAGTTGTCGTTTTGCCAACACAGATCAGAGAATCAAACGGTTGAAACACAGGAAATACAATGATTAAAACATAAATGTCGTAGATGTCCATAAATGTGGTTGAATGTGGAGTGTCCTGGATCATGTGCTGCGTCACAAAGAAACAACCCTCCAACATCTAAAAAAAGTTGTGTTTTCTTGTTTTTGAGATAAATGGAGAAAAACATGAGATTAAGAAAAGTATTTGTCCTTGAAGCAATATTCAATCGAGCATTTTTTTTTCATTCTCTGGAACAAACCTCACTCGGTGCATTCAGCCCATTTATCTAGTCATCCACAAGAAATGGAGAAAATGCTGTTTCATGGAACGAAGCCGAGAGCTGTTAAGTATTCAACAGGGAGCGTTTTCCATTACACATTCTGCTCCAACTTGTCGGGCCCGGCTCGTCTCTGCAGCGGTGACTCTGTGTGCAGACATCCGCACTTTGTATACCAGAGAACAACCTCACTGGTGCATGCTGCTTCTTTCATCTGGAGGTAGCAGCGGCGAGTGGGCGAGGCAAACAAATGGGGCAAAGAGAAATTCACAATCAATCGCTATAAATCACGACAGTAGTTCTCTCGAAGGACTTCACAAAGCTGTCGATTTGCCAACACAGAACAGAGAATCACACAGGAAAGGCCACGATAAAAGCAAAAATACTCATAGAGCCTTCGGGTGAAGTTGGAGTTGAATTTCGATCAGTCAGTAAAATTTTACGGAATAAAACCATGCTTTCAAACTGCTGTTAAAAACCCGGAAACAAGACAATTTGGATGAAAAATAGCAAAAAGAATCACTAATATTGTGAAGAAGATGACAAAGTCTGAGATCGCGTCTTTCATTCTGACAGAAGACATGTTTTATTGTCGATGGTAGAGACAGCACGAACAAGGAATGTTCCGACAGCAAGTGTATTATACAGCATGGAGGAATGCAGTCCTCTAATCAGCAGCTGCCACGGTGCCATGTAGCTTGGCCTTCAGAAGTCAAAACAAGGGAAAAGTACTGGCTTCTGCACATTGGTAGAATGATGAGTTTAACTTTAACAATAGTTGCTTAAAAGTGTTATGAAATCTCACAATTGTACAACAGTAAGACAACACAGTATCATATGATGGTATATGACAACACACACGCACACCAGACACACACACACACACGCACACACACACACAGGCCCAAACCCTCTCCGACCCTACACCTCTCAATCACTCTTCCTCTCTGTACTTCTACAATAGTAATTTTTCAAACTGTTTTTTACATTTGAATAGATTTTAAAGTAGTTCTGAATTCATTCTTCTCGGTCTGTACTTGGGGTTCATAGTTAATAATCAAACTAAAATACATCTGAGTTTAATCTTGATATTGCTGCTCTTTGCGATTTAGGTTTCAAAAATGTGAAATAGTAGCTCAATCTTTTTTCTTTTTCTCTTTTACAGGACGACACCGGAGCCTACGTCATCGACCGAGACCCCACTTACTTCGGCCCGATCTTAAACTACCTGCGACACGGAAAGCTGGTTTACAACAAGGAGCTGGCAGAGGAAGGTGCGGCTCACGTTTTCTGTCAGGTCCGCAACAACAATGAGACGTCTTTTTGCGCTAACGTGTCTGTGTCTAGGGGTCCTGGAAGAAGCAGAGTTTTACAACATCACGCCGCTCATCAAACTGATCAAAGAGCGGATCGTCGAGAGAGACTCCAAATCCACACAGGTACAAGAACAATCAGACATTAACAGAGATATCGGGCTGTTTCTTAGAGTTTTTGAAATACTACTGATATTCTTCCCTTCTGGTCAAAATGCTTCAATAGCGTGTTGTACATGTGTTTTTCTCAGCGCACAACATCATCATTTATTTTACTATAAACAGTGTTGGGTTAGCCTGGTCGTACCACACCATAGTACAAATTACATTTAGGTCTGGATCTGCTCCATTGACTCTGTGAACAGGTGGGAGGGGTTAACTTCTTTTGCAGATTGAAACGATTGGATCTGAGTTTACTGTGATGTATGTAATGTGCCCGGGTGAGTTGTTAGCATTTAGCCTAGCTTTAGCCATCTCCTTTGTCGCTAACGGAGCCCGTGGGGAGTAGCGCCACAATCTTTGCAGCGATTACATTTGCTAAACATTCCTCTTGCTCCGATTTCAATTTCTTGATAGAACCAGACTGGATTACTTTACTATCGCATTCTTTGCCAAACTACAACCTGCTCGTTCGACGCAAACTCTTGACGTCACCCACATCTAACTACAACACCCGCCTCCCGCGCTCTCTGATTGGTCGGATGGAATTCAACCAATTGTAATCGTTAACACAGGGAACAGACCCAGACGTTACATGCAGTGAAATGATGATTGACCAGAGTGTACGGATGGATAAGGCCAGGCTAGTGTTGGGTATGTTACTTTGAAAATGTAGCACTCAATCAAGTTTATTTATAAAGCGCAATCGATGCAGTGCAACCTAAAGTGCTTTACACAGACATAAAATCATACACATTTACAAACATAAGGTAAAACAATAATGAAGAAAAGAAACATTTCAGATTTAATGTCAGAATTAAAATTGTATACCATGTAATGAGTTACAAATAACATACATTTAAATTTAAATTATTTACCTAAGTACTGCCGCAAGAATGCAAGTAACATTACATTATTTTTGGCTTACTTTGTCACATAACAAGAGAACAGTATCAAGTTTGTATGTTTGCTTAATAACAAGCTGTTAAAAAATGGTAGAACATGAACAAGTAAATACCTAAAATGAAAGTACATTACTCCCCGCGACTCGGCAACGGATGAAGCGGGAGTAAATGGATGGATGCGTACTCTAGAAGCAGGAATCTTCCGTCTTTGGCACTTCTCCAGAGAATTTACTCATGTTTTTCTGTCTGTAGCACCAGATTTTTTCCACCTGCAGTTTGCATTTGGTGTGAAATGTTTCTGAAAGACGGCGACAGTAGACAGTCAGAATCTCTTCTTCAACATACGCTGCTACAAGTTTATTTATTTCAGTCTTCGAGGTTTTACCTGAAGCGTGACCAGAAACACACAACACTGTCCATCACTGGGTCTTGTTCAGAGCGAGAGATTGACAGGCAGATCAGTATCAGGCCGTTGTGATGAAGAGGGAGCTGCGGCGGAAGGCAAAGCTCTCCATTCACCGATCAATCTTCGTTCTCTCCCTCATCTCTGGACACGAGCTTTGGGAAACGACCGAAAGAACGAGATTGCGAATACAAGAAGTCCAATGAATTTCCGCTGCAGAGTGGCTGCTCCCTCAGAGATACAGGAGCTCAGTCCCACAGGAGGCAACAGATAAAGCAGAAGAAAAAGTATGGATGGATGGACAACGAAGCCAAAACGTCATTATTAGTAATCATTTAAAAAAACATTTGTAAACCAGTCGACATTACTCAACCCGATCTTTCGTCCACTTCTGTTTCAATCCAAGTAAAACTGAAACATTTACGTTTGTATTTATTTGTTTGTTTACATATATATACAGTAAAGACCAGAAGTTTGGGAACACCTTCTTATTCAAAGAGTTTTTTTATTTTCCTGATTATGAAAATTGTAGATTCAAACTGAAGGCATCAAAACTATGAATTATCTCATGTTGAATTATGTCCAAACTTTTGGTCTATTGGTAATTTTTAAATGTTTTAATACGATATGTTTTTTATATATATATATATATATATATATATATATATATATATATATATATATATATATATATATATATATATATATATATATATATTTTCCAGCCCCCTCGGTATTTTGAAACTGCCCATAGACCGCGGCACATTAGTTAGAACGACAGAGATGGGCGTGACTACGTCCGTTAATATTTACAGTCTGTGGTATATCTGCAGCAACAAATAAACAAAGATTTGACCACTGACCACAGTCAAACCTTTATTGTTTCACTACATCAGGCTCAGAAAACCCATATCGGTGAATCTGTGATAAAACATGATTGTTGGACTTTATGTAAGACTTGTACAGACACTGGCGATGCATAAAGAGTACATTTATTATGAACTTATAGCACAGGGCCGCAGTGTGAGAGCACAGGGCGCTCAGCCTGGTGCCCTCTTTCAAAAGCCTCCTTTAAGTGCAATGCCTTTGGACCTTTGATTTCACACTTCTCTGCTCCTTCTCAGAGAGACTATTATGTGCGCGCTTATATAATCCTGATTGTGTGGGTCGACCAAGCCTCTCTCTGGCTCCTGCTGTACGTCGCTGCACACACTGGTGTCATTTGCCTTGAGGTGAAGCTGGTTTGGAGCTCTCTGGCTTTGGCACACAGAGGAGGCTGCTATGTAGGCATACAGTATTTATATTTAATTTATTAGTATGTTTAGTTTTATGCAGTGAGTGTGTTACCCGAAGACTGCGGATGGTTGTGCGTGCGGATGTGAGTTTGGTTGTATAGCACAAGGCAACTCAACGTGCTGAACAAAACAAGATGGACACAAACACACAAGGCTCTAAAATCTTAGATAATCACTGCATTAAAAAGAGGAGCCAATTTCCATGGGTTCGATCCCCCATTGGACCTTCTTCAACTCCCACGGATGTCAGCGGTCGTTGTGTCCTTTTGGCGAGGCGCTTAATCTAAAATGGCAGATCTGTGGCTTTCAATATCTAATCAAATCTACCCTTAATGGACCTGTTATTAGAAAATGGCAAGTTTGGATCAAGTTTAGCCGCTGTGGACTTCAGAAGGCTCCCGTTAAATGCATGTGGCTAGTGTCGGCTAACGCATGCGCAAATGCGTTTTTCCACGTTTTCCTGCCCTGCCGCCATTTTGAAAAAGCCCCATAGAAGGCAATTCTGATGGAGCGTTAATTTTAAGCCGGGTCTTGTCTCAAAATGTAGTTGACATGCTTGGAATCTTACTCCTTGCTTGCGGTGTCTTACCCGGAAACAGAATTATCTAATGAAAAGTTGGCTCTTGGTTCCAGATGCTGTCAATGCTGAGGGTAGTATTGTTTGGACCAGTCTAGTCTATACGCTATGGACTTTTGAATGAACGTGTTTTCTCAGCAATGTGTCAGGCTCGTGCCAGCGAACGCATGTGCACATGAAACAGCCTCCGCTCCAAACATGTTTTTTTCACCATTTTCCTCTGGGAGGGGCTGATCGCGGCCATTTTGAAAAGGTTGGCAGGAATGAAAAGTGATCACACATAAGTTTCAACGTAGGAAAAAGCCGTCACTACCGTTAACATGTACAGTCTATAGCTCACCCACACACGTGCACAGACTCACCCTCACTCCCCCCTGTCTCTCTCTCTGCTCTCTGTCCCCCCCCCCACCCCCCCAGCAGGTCCCTCCGAAGCATGTGTACCGGGTGCTGCAGTGCCAGGAGGAGGAGCTGACCCAGATGGTGTCCACCATGTCGGACGGCTGGAAGTTTGAGCAGGTCAGCGTGCGCGCCTGCAGAAAGCCCCGCACCGGACTGCTCTGGACTGTGGGTTGGACTCACGCTGCTGCTGACCCTTCGATAGTGACCCCCTGTGTGGCCTGATCCCTCGGCCCCCTCCCCCCCATATGGTTTCCACACCTCGGACCAGAGCAGACAGAGCAGGGCAGTGTCAGAAGCTCAGGGACAAGACATTTAGTGGTTATTAATTTGTCATTCTAGTTCCAGCTATATTTGCAAAAGGGAAAGAAAACATACGATTTATTATAACAAAGATGCCGTCATTGTTAAAACTAAATAATACCAGACCAGGGGGGTAGAAAACATCCGCTTTGCTCGAAGAAGAGAACTTACAAATAAGAAAAGATTAACCTTTATTAATCCCTCAGTGGAAATTTCAATGCCGTAGTTGCACATTGCAGCAGAATAAATGAGTAATGAGAGACTGAGGTTTTACACACATCCAACAAGATCTAATATTTAAGATCATACATAATAACATGATTAAATAGAAACATCTGGAGCTGTAATGTCACTTGGTTCAAGGATCAATCACTTTGTATTGAGCAGAATCAGGAAATAAAGAATGAATAATGTGTATTTCAAGCATAAAACGATAACAAAAAATACATTCATTACATTGCAGCATCCTAAACATTATAATAAACAATATATAAGAATACACAGATGACATATTTTTACAGTGCAGTAGCTAATCACAGATGTTTCTGTTGTACTTTAGCAGCAGAGAAAAGAGTAAACAACAGTAATGATAGCAGCAGGTGAAGGTGAGTTATCAGACGAATGGATTAATGTCATAATGTTGTAATGATTGCAGGTAAAGGGACTAGTGCAAATGTTACACACAACGCGTCTTTTGACACAATATCTTTACACAACATTATCAACTACTGTATCTACAAAATTGTAGTTACGTTGGAGAAGTTGAGGTAAAAAGTGTAGAAAGTGGTCAGAGTGAGGGCTCACGTCACCCTATATTTATATTATTGTTAGCAGAAGAAGGAAGTAGCAGAGGCAGAAAAGTCAAACCCGCCCATAGCAACCTCATAGCAACCAACAAGATAGCGATTGGTCAGAATTGGATTTTTAAAGGAAGAAATATAAAACCAAAGAATCGCGTTGTTTGTGTTTGTAATGTTCCCTACACACCAAGGTCAACAGGAGATATTAATAACCCATGGATTAATGAAATGTAAATGTTACTTTCTCATGATTTTGCCTCCAGCTCAGTTTCTCCCGGTCTCAGAAGGTCAGATCTAAAACCTAGTCTGTGTTCACATGTAGACCCCCAAAAAACCCTCTACTCCCCCCTCCCCCCAAACTCCAGCGCATGCACGCCACTGTTCGCTTTGCACAGGAACCCCTCAAAAATAAGAATAGAAGTAAAAGGCTGTGGTTCTCTCTGCCCTGTGTCTGTGTTTGAGAGCAGGGCGCCCTCTTGTGGTCAGTCTGCATGCTCTGGGCTCCTTTTCTCTACTCCTAGTTTACTACATGTTTATGGTTGTCTTGTAATTTTTACCCTCTCCTCTCTTTCTCTCTTTTCTCTCTCTCCTTACTCCCCCTACCCCTCTCCTCCCCTTTCCCCTCTCTGCTCTCCCCTCTCCCGCTCTCCTCTCTCTCCCCTCTCGCTCCGCTCCTCTCCCTCTCCCTCTCCCCTCTCCTCTCTCCCCTCTCCCCTCTCCCCTCTCCTCCCCTCTCCCCTCTCTCCACCTCTCTCCCTCTCTCCCCTCTCCTCTCTCCTCTCTCCCCTCTCTTCTCTCCCTCTCCTCTCTCCCTCTCTCCTCCTCCCCTCCCCCTCCTCTCCCCTCTCCCCCTCTCCCCCTCCCTCTCCCCTCTCCCCTCCCTCTCCCTCTCCTCTCTCCCCTCTCCCCTCCTCCCCTCTCCCCTCTCCCTCTCCTCTCTCCTCTCCTCCTCTCTCCCCCTCCTCTCTCTTCTCTCCCTTCTATTTCCTCTCCCCTCTCACTCCTCTCTCTCTCCTCTCTCCCTTTTGTTTCCCTCTCCTCTCTCCCCTCTCCCCTCTCCTCCCCCTCCCTCTCCACTCCACCTCTCCTCTCTCCTCCCTCTCCCCTCTCCCCCTCTCCCTCTCCCCTCTCCCCTCCCCCTCTCTTCCCCTCTCCTCTTCCCCTCTCCCTCTCTCTCCCTTCTCTCCCTCTCCCCTCTCCCCTCTCCTCTCCCCTCTTCCTCTCCCTTCTATTTCCCCTCTACCTCTCTCTTCTCTCCATTCTATTTCCTCTCCCCTCACTCCTCTCTCTCTCCTCTCTCCCTTTTGTTTCCTCTCCTCTCTCCCCTCTGCCCTCTCCCTCTCGCTCCTCTCTCTCCTCTCTCCCTTCTCCTCTCCTCTTCTCTCCCTTCTATTTCTCCCCTCTCCTCTCTCCCTTCTCCTCTCTCTTCTCTCCCTTCTATTTCCTCTCCCCTCTCCTCTCTACTCCCTCTCCTTTCTCTCCTCTCTCACCCTTCTGTTTCCTCTCCTCTCCACCCTCTGTACTCTCTCGCCTCTCTTCCCTCTGTCCGCTCTCTCCCTTCTCTCCCTTCTCTCTCCTCTCCTCTCTCCCCTCCTCTCCGCTCTCTCTCCTCTCTCCCCTCTTCTCCCCCCTCATCCCCCCCCCCCCCATCCCCCCATCCCTCTCCCCTCTCCTCCTCAGATGGTAAATATCGGCTCGTCGTACAGCTACGGCACAGAGGACCAGGCTGAGTTTCTGTGTGTGGTCTCTAAGGAGCTGCACACTCCAGGGTCAGGACTGGGCACCGAGCAGAGCCACAAAACCAAGGTGCGAGTCCACACACACTTCTGTTTGCGTTTGTTTGTATGTTTGTTTGTGTGTTTTGGGTATTTCTGTGACTGCATGTGTCTTCACTGCCGCCTGCAGACCTGGCATTCAAATCACAAGAGAGATTTCAAAGCAACTTGTACATTTTTTGAATGGGCCAAAATGGTGGAGCGATTAACCCTTTAAGCTCGAGAGATTTAATTTGATTTGATAAATAACTTTAATATAAGGTAATTGCTGTAGACTTTAGCAAAGGGAAATCCAACCTCCCCAGGCCCCGAGCTCACAGTTTAGTGTTGGACGATCAAAAACATCTATAAGTTAGTTACGCAAAAGTAAGTCTATGTTTTAAAAGATACAGATAGTTTGTCTTGATTTAAGGTTTATGCTTTCACTGAATCACACAACACTAAACTACCGTCAGTTTTACGTTCATTTTTTCTCTTAGGCTTTTTTGTTGACAAATTAAAATACCGTAATAAGAATGTAAAGGAACCGGCCTCACAAATATATACACAAATACTACAATTATATTTTTCTCTTAATGAAATACCATAATAAAGTAATGGACAACTGTGAAGTGAAAGACAATTATTACAATATTATTATTATTGAGTTTTTTAAAGATTATTTGTTTTTATCAGTACTTGGCAAATCACTGTCTTTCAAATACAAATATATTTCGACAATTCTATGGAACAAAATTATGGTTATATATCAGTAGTTCATGTAAGAATTCTACTTCTTTGGCAGCTAAAGGGTAAAGGAATACTGTATTGGATATTAAGGCTTTAAACGAGACAACAGGGGCGTGAATGAAGCAGTTTTCATTTTTTCAGGAATGTCAAAAACAAGACACTTTTTTCATGTCCCAAATAAAATTCTAAATCCTTTGGCGAGCTACTGGTATCTCCTGAGCCACAGGTTGGAGACCCGTGTTTTAAAGGTATATAGGAGGATTTTCTACTTCCGGGTGGATTGTCTATTGGTCCTCCAAACTGTCAATAATTCTGGTGATATGTGCTCGTAGGAGCAGTCTGTAAAAATGTGGCCAAAAGTGGTACTGCAGCCTCTCCCACTCTCCCTGACTCAGGTTGCCAGATATGCAGACGAATCCAGCTGGGACCATAACAGCTGAATAGACAAGAGCTTTGTCAACAACAAATCTATAACCAACACCTTTTTCACAAAGATAGAAATTCTGGTTTTATAAAAATAATTTTGAAATCCAAATATCTCTGAACTACTGTTATCAGTTAAAGAAGTGTTGGAAAATAATATGTTTTATTAATGCCTTTTGACAGATTAGGGCCCTTTAACAATGACTGGACATGAAAATCTTACATATTGCTACTTTAATAATTGCAATAATATTGAATCATGGAGAACACACACACTCTACCACTACACCACAGAGAATCACTGCAGTAATAGATATTGATTCTTTATTGATATTCGTAGGAAGAATTCAGGTGTCCAGCAGCAGAAACCTCCATAAAAACACATTTGTACATCAATTATAAACATTTCTAACTAACCACTTAACAATAGAGCATATTTTTAACTCATCCAGGTTTGTTGTACAGTCTGACAGCCAAAGAAATAATGGCTCTCTTAAAACGTTCCTTTCTGCAACGTAGTGATAGGAGCCTGTTGCTACGGTTACTCCTCTGAGCGACCATAGCGTCATGCAGAGGGTGTCTGGAGTTACCCAGGATGCCCTCCCACAGAGTCCACACTTCTCCCCATCACAGAGACACACTTCCTGATCACACTCATGGCCAGTTATGACAAGATTTCGAGTTAAAACTGAACCGTAAAAAAGTGAAATTCTTGTATCCTGTCGGGAGCTACTGGTCTCTGCTGAGCCAAAGTATGAAGCCCCTGGTGCAGAGAGAAACAGAAAAAGCAGACTGTAAAACCCTCAGATGTTTGACCAGAGCAGCAGGCCGCCCCCTCCACATGTCCCGCCCCCTCACACCTCCCACCTGTCAATCACAACCTCTGTCCTCTCCTCTCCACTCACCCTACATGCTCATCTTTGCCTGTTTTGTCTCGTTTGGCTCGCTTACCTTTGCGCAGCAGCAGCAGCAGCAGCAGCAGCAGCAGCAGCAGGAGGAGGAGGAGGCTTCACAGGAGGAGGAGCATGAGGAGCATGAGGAGCAGGAGGAGCAGGAGGAGCAGGGAGGGAGGCAGACCACACCAAATGAGTGGCTTAGAGAGTGAGGGTCCGGGAATGCAGGACTCGGTGAGGATCTGGAGAGTCGCTTTGGACCGACTTTTCACTGTTGTGTTTTTTTTGTCTGGGGCCAGTCCTGTCCCGGGGCTCTGCATTGGAAACCTCCGGGAAAGACAGAAGTACAATTACCTAAGTACAATTCACAATTTATCCTTGTATAGCACTAAGTCACAACAGTAGTTATCTCAGAGGACTTAACAAAAATACTGAAATCACCAACACAGATCAGAGAAAAGTAGTCAAGTTATCATGTGTTTTCAAATAGTAATGGAATCAACCAGATGCCTATAGTCTCAAGTAAAAATAAAAATATACATTTTGGAGCGGACCGATAAAAATAAACCAATGGGATGCGTTTACCGCCTTCACCCTCTTCCTGTTTCTCACGAATCAGAATTATTTTTATTGCCACGTAAGTAACAGGAAGTCACAAACTTGGAAATTGTTTTGGCTCAGTGCAACAGTCAGAGAAGTAAAGAGCAGAGAAAGCATAATAAAAAAACAAAGAGTGAGTTATCGGAATTTTGAAAACCTAAAATGGCTGAACAGAAAATGCCAATTTCACGTTTGCCGCCCACTCTCCCTGTTGTGACAAAGAAAAGAAAATGCTGGATGTTTGGTTTAGTGGAGAGGGAGGGGAGGGGGGAGTGGTTTCCAGTTGGTGCTACGGCTAAGCTAACAATATCGCTAACTGCACCTTTAAGACACAAAAAAATATACATAGATATTGGTCCATAGGGAAAAACTTTGTGATAATATAAGGCTTATCCGGCATAATATTTTTGTCTCTGTCCAAAGGTCTGTTATGTGCGTTTCATTACATTTTAACCCGGAATTAAATAGTGTTTTATTTTCTATGCTATGCCACTGCAAGATCAGCAGAGGAGAGAAACATCTGCGGCTCTAGGCTCCAATAGTAGCCACCGCAAAATGTGTTTTGCTTTCTGGTAGAAGATGCTGAGGCTGAAGCAGAAGCAACACCACGTAGACAATAGTACATTTTACAGATGTATTGACAAAGATGTGGAACAGAACTATATAAGCTCTATATTATTATCTTTAGGGAGACTATGTACACCTGTCCAGGGACTGCAGAGGAAAAATAGCAAAATATTTGAGCTAATTCTGGTGCATTTACAGAATGGTTTATTACTGCATAAGGTCTCTGTCAAAAATAACTAATAAAATACAAAATAATAAGTATTAACCTCACACATTAGCCTCATAAGCTACATTTAGTTTGTATTTATATATTTGGTGAAAGTAACTTCAAAGTAATGCAGTAGTAGAGTAAAGTTTACATTGTATAAAATATTTGTCGGATTAGGTCGAATTGGGCGTTAAAATACACAGAATTTAAAACAACTTCAGACGAGGCGCTCCAATGCAGTGTCATCCATCGCCCCGTCCTCGTGCTGTAGTGTTTCAGAAACTGTCCACTCTGGTCTGTATGTCCAGCCACAACTACACAACAGCAGGTCACATTACACACACGCACACACACACACACACACACACACACACAGGGGACACTAGCATCGGTGTCTTATGTCTGTGCATGTCCCGTCACCATCTCCATCTCCATAATCATTACCAAAGCCAGTCCAAGATACACAACAGCATGTGTGTGTCTGTATAGTATGTAGAGTATAAACATGTGTGTGTGTGTATAGTATGTAGAGTATAAACATGTGTGTGTGTGTGTCTGTATAGTATGTAGAGTATAAACATGTGTGTGTGTGTATAGTATGTAGAGTATAAACATGTGTGTGTGTGTGTCTGAATAGTATGCAGAGTATTAACATGTGTGTGTGTGTATAGTATGTAGAGTATAAACATGTGTGTGTGTGTGTCTGAATAGTATGCAGAGTATTAACATGTGTGTGTGTGTATAGTATGTAGAGTATAAACATGTGTGTGTGTGTGTATAGTATGTAGAGTATAAACGTGTGTGTGTATAGTATGTAGAGTATAAACATGTGTGTGTGTATAGTATGCAGAGTATTGTAATGATAATATTATTTGTCATTTCTTGCTTCTGCTTCCTTCAGCTGTTCCAGATCCACGGGTCCCGGATGTAGGCGCCGAGTCTCACGTTGTTTTGCAAAAGGAGCGGACACGATGTAGAAGTGTTTCGACTTTGTTTGGACTTCATTTGAACCTCACGATCAGAACCGAGCGACAAAGTGGCCACGCGACGAATCTTAGTAAAACGCAACCAAAGATGTCTCCCAGGGCTGGTCAGAGCGACGGGTTTTGTCAGGGCAAAGTTCTGAACAGATAGAACCAAGATGGAACCTGAGAGTCCGGCTGTTTCAATGATTTTTTTTCTTCCTCTAATCTCTCCCTAAACACTAGAACTCTGAAACTACTAGCAGGATGTTGAAAGGCTACATGGCTAACTGCTGTAACATTCAATTCAATTCATTTTATTCTTGTATTGCCCTCAATGACAACAGAAGTTATCTCTTGAGGACAAAACCGTTTAATTCGCTAACACAGATCAGAGAATCAAACAGTTCGAACACAAAAAATAAAAAATAAAAAATCATTGTTATTGGTGCATAAGATGACCAATGTCCATAAATATTGATAAATGTAGTTGAATTTTGAAGGTCCTGGATCATCACTTTTAGTCAGACCTCACAAGACTCTTAAAAGACCCTCCTGCATTGAGTGCAGGAGGGTGTGTTGCTATGGTAACTAGGGCCAGACCAGGACCAGTCCCTTGTCTCCAGCACTGGGTCTCCAAACCTATAGCCCAGGTGCTACCAGAGGATCAGCGAGAACGTCTTGGTCGGAACAAGACCTTTTCTGAGTGGAGTTTACATGTTCTCCCCGGTTTCCTCCAGGTGCTCCGGTTTCCCCTTACCACTAAAAACATGCACATAGTTCTGGCATGCACCTCCTGTTCGGCGACCATCTCTGTATGCAGTGACTCTGTGAAAGGGACTATATAAATAAATATTACTTACTTACCAATAGCTCGCCACCCAAAGAAATGACCAAAATATGCTATAAATGTTCCAAAATGTGCGATTCATAAACACACAACTAATTTAAATGCACAAAAAAAGCTGTAATAAATGATTTAGAATGACTCTGAACAGTAACAAGCTAAACTCTGCCCTTGTTCCTTTGCTTGGTTTAAACTTGATAATTTCCTCTGTTTTAAAACGCATTTCCCTAAAAACTCTCTCCACTACAGTCGTGTGTTACCGGCATGGCGTGTGGCGTAGAAAGAGTGATGTCACATTTATAACACGTGTGACCAGAGCATCGCCGGGGAAACGGGAAAACCCTCCCCAGACCAGGAGTGTCGGACAATCAAAAACATCTGCACTGGTCAGAAATGCAGATTCTATGGCTAGATTTTAAGGTCTATGCATTTACAGGCTCAGTCCACACAGAACCACCGCTACCATCTCGTATGTCTGTTTTTAACTTTTTTTTTGTTTATTGACAAATTAAAAAAAATAAGAATAGAAATGAACCTGGAACTGTCCTTATCACAGTTAATACATGAAATATTTGGCAGTAAAGAGGCGTGCTAAAGTACTGATACTACTAGTATCTTTGCACATTTTGACATTTTACAAACACAAAAATATATACTGTAATTTCTGAACTAAAAGCCAATTTTGTTTTATTTTTTTGTTTATAGTCTTATATAGCGATGCGGCTAATATGTGTATTTGTATTGTGGTAGAGTTTTGGGACTTATTATTTTGACTTCATCAAGTTTTAGGAGCTGCAGGACACTGGTTTATTGTTAAAAAAGATTAAGGTGAATGAGTCGTGGAAGCTAACGAGCGGTGGAAGCTGAAAAGCGGTGGAAGCTAACGAGCGGTGGAAGCTAATGGTGAACGAGTCGTGGAAGCTAGCGGTGAACGAGTCGTGGAAGCTAGCGGTGAATGAGCCGTGGAAGCTAACGGTGAACGAGTCGTGGAAGCTAACGGCGAATGAGTCGTGGAAGCTAACGGCGAATGAGTCGTGGAAGCTAACGGCGAATGAGTCGTGGAAGCTAACGGCGAATGACTCATGGAAGCTAGCGGTGAACGAGTCGTGGAAGCTAACGGCGAACGAGTCGTGGAAGCTAGCGGCGAACGAGTCGTGGAAGCTAGCGGCGAACGAGTCGTGGAAGCTAGCGGCGAACGAGTCGTGGAAGCTAGCGGCGAACGAGTCGTGGAAGCTAGCGGCGAACGAGTCGTGGAAGCTAGCGGCGAACGAGTCGTGGAAGCTAGCGGCGAACGAGTCGTGGAAGCTAGCGGCGAACGAGTCGTGGAAGCTAACGGTAAATGAGTCATAGAAGCTAACGGTGAATGACTCATGGAAGCTAACGGTGAACGAGTCGTGGAAGCTAACGGCGAACGAGTCGTGGAAGCTAGCGGCGAACGAGTCGTGGAAGCTAGCGGCGAACGAGTCGTGGAAGCTAACGGCGAACGAGTCGTGGAAGCTAGCGGCGAACGAGTCGTGGAAGCTAACGGTGAACGAGTCGTGGAAGCTAACGGTAAATGAGTCATAGAAGCTAACGGTGAACGAGTCGTGGAAGCTAACGGTGAATGAGTCATGGAAGCTAACGGTGAATGAGTCATGGAAGCTAACGGTGAATGAGTCATGGAAGCTAACGGTGAATGAGTCGTGGAAGCTAACGGTGAATGAGTCATGGAAGCTAACGATGAATGAGTCATGGAAGCTAACGGTGAATGAGTCATGGAAGCTAACGATGAATGAGTCATGGAAGCTAACAGCGAATGAGTCGTGGAAGCTAACGGTGAATGAGTCGTGGAAGCTAGCGGCGAACGAGTCGTGGAAGCTAACGGCGAACGAGTCGTGGAAGCTAACGGTGAACGAGTCGTGGAAGCTAACGGTAAATGAGTCATAGAAGCTAACGGTGAACGAGTTGTGGAAGCTAACGGAAGCTAATCCTGTTCTGCTACACTGCAACATGAAAACCTGCGGCTTAAAGTCCAGAAAGTACGGTGTATTTATTTTTATTTTTTGAGACCAGACAACTCTAAAGTGAAAGAAACATTATAGATGATTTAGTTTTGATTTTTGAGAAGAACAGTTGTAGACAAAAAACGTTTGCGTATCTGTTATAATAGTACTTTGGCATGCCACTTTCAAAGACAATGGGAAAAGGACATGGAGAAAAATAAGCATTGAACAAATATATAAAGTACATGTGTCATTTTGGTCAAAAACAAACTATAGTTACTTTTTGCAGCAACTGTTCTTGTGTTTTTGTATTTAACATTAATTCAACTTCACCAATGACGAGATTTTTATAATATATTTCGTTCCGATTGTTTAAAAACGTCTCGCATTCCTTTTCTGCTCTCAATAGTTTAAGCCTGAACCCACAGAAAAAGCATGTTATTTAAAAACGTGTGAGTTTATTTAAGAACACTTTCTGTTTGACTCGTTTGAAACTGCTGTAAACAACCATGCTGTTTTTAATGTATAACTTATCCACGGACAACTCTGAAGCGGAGGCAAAAGACTGAGAAACTAGTTCATATTTTTATTTTTTGGTGCCTTGAGTTTAATAATAAATCATTTCAGTGACGCTTTAGTTTCGCCCTCACTAATTAACGCTTAATAAAGTAAAGGTATTTGGTTCTTTTCTTTAACTATACTTCCAAATTCACAAGATATTAACTTTGCTAACTTACTATTGTCTGGTGTAGAAAACCCAAATACCTTTACGCCTACTAAGAAAACGAGATTAACCTTCCTAAACTAGCTAATTAAGCGCTAATTAGTGTATAATTCATGGTTATTTAGATCCTATTTACTATTTATTAAGCACTTTTTAGTCCTTTTTCCACATGGACTAACTAACTGATGCTTTCCCATGTGGGCTAGGGCAATGCTATGCTAATTAGCTCTTGGTTAGCTGCTAATCAGTGCAGGCTAAGCTAAAGCGTTAGCATAGTTTTTACTGTAACACAAGCATAGATAGCGGTGTTCCTCTTGTGATGTCACATGTCCATGACGTCAGCAGCGTGTGGGAGACTGAGGATCGATCAAGCTGTTTTATATCAGTCCTTTTGGAAGCTATTTTTACATGTTTTGTTATAATTTATTGTTTTTTTTATGTTGCTGATAAAGGGGTGTTGTTGTAACGTAGTCGATCATTTTCTACCTAAAGTTAAGATTATAGAGCACAGGTACAGGTTGGTAGCACAGGTACAGGTTGTTAGCACACGGAGATTTGCATGGGTTTGATTTTGTACTAAACATGTTGTGTTTTAGACGATTCACATTCAACAGAAACAGACTTTTTGCTTTTATTCAAGTGTTTTCTGAAGCACAGATGATTTTCTACATGATGATTGTCTCAATAAAACGTGGTCCAGTGGTTTCAAAGTCCAGTGTTTTATTGTAGTCGTGTCAAATGCATCTGTTTTATCACGTCACAGTTTGTACCTTTTAAACTGTAGTCGTCTATAATATTTTACGTTCATGAGCAGACTGTCCAATCAGAACAGAATGACTCTCATTTGGGTTGCTTTTAGATTTTGACAGTTTTTTTTAAATCAGTTGTGTGAAGGTTGCGATTGTCAATTCAAGTAATTTCTATAGACTGTAAAAACAAAATCCGAGATGGAGAACACTGTATTAACAATCCAATATATAAATATATGTAAAAAGGTCATTATGCATTCTTTATGTTTAAGGCGTATGTATTTTTTATGAGTCCTTGATGCAATTATGTTAAACTGAAACGATCATTACGACAGTCTGCAGAAGAAAGACATTATCCCATTTATCTTTGTCAGAAAATTGACGCCAGATCCAAGTAGGGGTGTCCCACACATTTACAGTACACCACAGACCAAAAGTTTGGACACACCTTCTCAAAGAGTTTATTTTCATGATTATGGAAATTGTAGATTCACACTGAAGGCATCAAAACTATGAATGTGGAATTATGTACGTACTAAAAGTAAAAGTATGAACCAAATGAAAATATGAGTTTTATTCTGGTTCTTCAAAGTAGCACCTTTTGCTCTGATACTGCTTCACTCTTGGCATTCGCTGGATGAGCTTCAACAGGACCTGAAATGGTCTGAGTTCCCATGATGCTTAGCACTTGTTGGCCCCTTCACTCTGTGGTCCAGCCCCAAAACCATCTGGACTGGGTTCAGGTCCAGACTGTGGAGGTCATGTGGCCCAGCACCATCACTCTCCTTATTGGTCAAACAGCCCTTACACAGCCTGGTGCGGGTCTACAGACAATAGTCATGAAAAGAAACTCAGTGAAGGAGAGGGTGTCCAAACTTTTGGTCAGTACTGTATAAAAACATAAAAACTTATTTAAAAACACACCCTTTAGCACCACCTTCTTTATTAGAACAACCTCCTGAGACTCAAATGATAAATTTATTTGATACATTTTAAGTGTTAAAACAACATGTTACTGATATAACAGAAAACGTGGAGCTGAAGCCGAACGGTCTGATTTTAGAAGCACTGTTAACCACAATTAATTGACTCTTAGAAGCACGGCGACCCTGTTTTATGCCATGTCTCCTTCTGCAACGAAATCAATCACTCTCAAAGAGTTAGAAGAAAGTGCAGATTTTGGGTTCAGAAGTTAGAGTAAAATGTTACCAGAACAAACAGGAGTTAAGTAAAAGATCTTAAAGCTCGGGTACTTAACTTTCACACAACTAAACTGAGCCGTGGCACAAAATCTATTCCCTCAAAACAGTTTGCTTCCATCACTCATTTTTCTCATCCATGCATTTTCATTCTCAGTCACTTCTTTAGATCAAGTTTTTACAGACAGAAAATATTCAGTCGCAAAATTCTGGACCATAGACTGTATATATTAATGGACAGAGTCACGCCTATCTCCGCCGTTCTAACTAATGGGCCAAAAAATGTGCTCTACTGGAGCAGTCCAAAATGGCCGCGAGTGGTCCCGCCCACAAGAGAATTGTGAAAAATTCCCCCCCCCCCCCTCAGCATTGACACACATGTGGACGGAGCTTTGGGCCAAGAGCCAACTTTTGGTCCATCCTGTAAAGACGTTTTTGAGAGGTCTGCTAACGCTATATGTTAGCATTGGCTAATTCTTCTTCTGGGTCCACCCCCACTGGCCCGGGGTGGTATTGCAGCATGTCAGCGCACGTCATTTTGGCCATTTTTGAGCTGGGACCCGCCCCCACTGGTCAGGACATTACAAAACTGTCGATTTGCCAAAACAGATCAGAGAATCAAAGTCATCGGTCGATACGGAGCAGAGACCAATGTGGAGTGTTCTGGATCATCACCTCTGTCCTTAGACCCTATAACAATTCCAAAAACCCAAGAGGAGAAAAGTGAGAAAACGTGTGTAATTTGAGGGGGAAAAAGTTAGGTACCCCAGCTTTAATTATTTACTTCTGTACAGGAAAGTGGTGGAAAACTTTAATCAAATCAAAGAGTCCAACATGTGTAGGAGGAGGAGGGAGAGGGGAATGAGGATGAGGGAGATGAGGGGCAGGAGTAGGAGGGAGAGGATGAGGAGGAGGAGGAAGAGAAGGAGGAGGAAGAGGATGAGTAGGGAGAGGGGAATGAGGATGAGGGAGATGAGGATGAGGAGGAGGAGGGGGATGAGGAGGGAGAGGAGGAGAAGGAAGAAGAGGGGGTGATGAAGAGGAGGGGGAAGACCTCTAACAAGTCTAAAAACCCAATGGGAGAAAAGTGAGGCAAACATTATTTTATCATTTTTTATTTAAGAAGGAGGAAAAGTTAGGTACCCCAGCTTTAATTATACACCACGTCTGTGCAGGAGTGAGTCCCAGTGTGAACAGTGCAGAGATCTAAAGTCCATCATTCCTTAGACTTTGTGATTGGCTGATGCCGGAGAGCGCCCCCTACAGGAAGGTGCTGAGGGTGTTGTCTACGGTGGCCAGGTGGAGGTACTCCTGCTGCTCCTCGTCACAGGCCCCTCCAGGCTGGTTCCGGGACCCTGCACTGCTCTGGCTCAGCAGGGGCCTCCTCCTGATGCTCCTGCTGCTCGTGCTGCGCTCCAGGCACTGTAGCACCATGTGGGCCAGGTCCTGCTGCTGCCGCTGGAAACTCTCCCTGAGGAGGAGGAGGAGTAGGGGGAGGAGAAGATTATTAAGAGGAGGAGCAGGAGGAGGATGAGTAGGAGGAGGAGGAAGAGAATGAGAGGGAGGAAGAGGAGGAGGCAAAGAGCAGAGACAAAAGCAGGGTTCGGGGATGATTTTGAATCCATAAGGGCTGCACCAGTCTCAAACCAGGACAATGGCATCAACATAAAACAGATGTTACTTACTCTGTGGGCGGAGTTGGAAGGTCATAGCTCCTCCCCTTTTCTCCTGTTAACCAATAGGTGGTCTCTGTCCCTTTCCCCTTTAAGAACATCACAATGTTACAGAAGTCAGCAGCTGAATTATGCAATACTATCTATATGTACAGTATCTGTCTATTCTTTTCTTCCCCTTTGTCCATTTCTGGGTCACTGATCCTCCTGCAGCTCTATGTTACAGCCTTGGTCTTTCAGTGGGGGCTTCAGGCAAAGTGGGGTTAAGTGTCTTGCCCAAAGACACAACGACAGCAGACGTCAGTGGGAGTCAATGGAGAAGGTCTCATGGTGGGCTCGAACGCACGACCTTCAGGCCCAAAGGGCCATCCATCTATATCCATCTATATATGTATCTAGGAGTGTGACAATATATTGATGTGGTGATGTATCGTGATACTTTCTCACTTAGCAATGCTTTTGCTGAGTATCGATTTAAAGCTTTACTTGAAAAAAAAAAAAGTATTGATACTTAATATATGCTACAATACACATTTTCACTCTACAATTTCTGTAGAATGTTCATATTGATTTTAGTGGTTGTGAGACAGTGAGATTTTGACTAAACTGTGCAGGTTAAAAAGCCTCTTCACTTTAATGTTACTCATGACACTTTATCCATTGATCTTGAAATAGTGTATTTTTCGTGAGGTACCCACCCCTATATCCATCCATCCATCTGTATACACAGTATATACATGTACGTACTTACCTTCAGAAAAGTCTGGCCTCTGCACTCTAACTCAAACTCTGTGTCGGTCCGGTGGAGGATGTCGATGGTGGGCTGACTGACGTGGATCCTCAGAGCTGGACAGACCAGATCCAGTTAGACTCATCACTGTCAGGACCCGGACTTATGATGATGGTGGTACAGATGACCACAAACGAGTTTACACAATCTAATTCTTTAAGATTACACAAAGTGAAACGGAGAAGACGGATGTGTTTTGTTCTCTCCTCACTCACGGTGTCCGGTCGACTCCATCCGTGACGCTGTGTTCACCGTGTCCCCAAACAAACAGTATCTGGGCATTTTCACCCCGACCACTCCGGCCGCACACGGACCTGGGATCACACACAACACACAATACAACACGACACGACAACACAACCCAATACAATACACAACAACACAGTGTGGGCTGTTCTAGTCCTCAGTATGTGTACCTGAGTGGACCTCTATGGGATGTTCTAGTCCTCAGTGTGTGTACCTGAGTGGACCTCTATGGGATGTTCTAGTCCTCAGTTTGTGTGATGTTCTAGTCCTCAGTTTGTGTGGTGTTCTAGTCCTCAGTGTGTACCTGAGTGGACCCCGTTCCGGATCCAGCCCGGGATGTTCTAGTCCTCAGTGTGTGGGATGTTCTAGTCCTCAGCGTGTGGGATGTTCTTGTCCTCAGCGTGTGGGATGTTCTGGTCCTCAGTGTGTGGGATGTTCTAGTCCTCAGTGTGTACCTGAGTGGACCCCGATCCGGATCTAGACCGGGATGTTCTAGTCCTCAGCGTGTGGGATGTTCTAGTCCTCAGTGTGTGGGATGTTCTGGTCCTCAGCGTGTGGGATGTTCTAGTCCTCAGCGTGTGGGATGTTCTTGTCCTCAGCGTGTGGGATGTTCTGGTCCTCAGTGTGTGGGATGTTCTAGTCCTCAGCGTGTGGGATGTTCTGGTCCTCAGTGTGTGGGATGTTCTAGTCCTCCGTGTGTACCTGAGTGGACCCCGATCCGGATCTAGACCGGGATGTTCTAGTCCTCAGTGTGTGGGATGTTCTGGTCCTTAGCGTGTGGGATGTTCTAGTAGTAGTAGTAGTAGTAGTAGTAGTAATCTTTATTTATATACCGCCTTTTCACTGCAGATCTGAGTCTCAAAGCGGTTTACAATTGTTAATTTTTGGGCATTTGTCTCTCACTCCACACAGAGATGGGAGCGGGGCCAGTACAGGAGGCGCATGCCAGAACTATTGGACATATTTTTAGTGGTAGGGGAAACCGGAGGACCCGGAGGAAACCTACGCAGACACGGGGAGAACATGCAAACTCCACTCAGAAAGGCCCTGGTCTGACCGGGATTCGAACCCAGGACCTTCTTGCTGAGAGGCGAGAGTGCTATTCACTCAGCCACCGTGCCGCCCACTAGTCCTTAGCGTGTGGGATGTTCTAGTCCTCAGCGTGTGGGATGTTCTAGTCCTCAGCGTGTGGGATGTTCTGGTCCTCAGTTTGTGGGATGTTCTGGTCCTCAGTTTGTGGGATGTTCTAGTCCTCAGTTTGTGGGATGTTCTAGTCCTCAGCGTGTGGGATGTTCTGGTCCTCAGTGTGTGGGATGTTCTGGTCCTCAGTGTGGGTACCTGAGTGGACCCCAATCCGGATCCAGACCGGGATGTTCTAGTCCTCAGCGTGCGGGATGTTCTGATCCTCAGTGTGTGGGATGTTCTAGTCCTCAGCGTGTGGGATGTTCTGGTCCTCAGTGTGTGGGATGTTCTAGTCCTCAGCGTGTGGGATGTTCTGGTCCTCAGTGTGTGAGATGTTCTAGTCCTCAGTGTGTGGGATGTTCTAGTCCTCAGTGTGTGGGATGTTCTGGTCCTCAGCGTGTGGGATGTTCTAGTCCTCAGCGTGTGGGATGTTCTAGTCCTCAGTGTGTGGGATGTTCTAGTCCTCAGTGTGTGGGATGTTCTGGTCCTCAGCGTGTGGGATGTTCTAGTCCTCAGCGTGTGGGATGTTCTGGTCCTCAACTGTGGGATGTTCTCGCCTCAGCGTGTGGGATGTTCTGGTCCTCAGCGTGTGGGATGTTCTGGGATGGATTCTGGTCCTCAGTTTGTGGGATGTTCTGGTCCTCAGTTTGTGGGATGTTCTAGTCCTCAGCGTGTGGGATGTTCTGGTCCTCAGCGTGGGACCTGAGTGGACCCCGATCCGGATCCAGACCGGGATGTTCTAGTCCTCAGTGTGTGGGATGTTCTAGTCCTCAGCGTGTGGGATGTTCTAGTCCTCAGCGTGTGGGATGTTCTGGTCCTCAGCGTGTGGGATGTTCTGGTCCTCAGCGTGTGGGATGTTCTAGTCCTCAGCGTGTGGGATGTTCTGGTCCTCAGTGTGTGGGATGTTCTGGTCCTCAGCGTGTGGGATGTTCTGGTCCTCAGCGTGTGGGATGTTCTGGTCCTCAGTGTGTGGGATGTTCTAGTCCTCAGCGTGTGGGATGTTCTGGTCCTCAGCGTGTGGGATGTTCTGGTCCTCAGTGTGTGGGATGTTCTAGTCCTCAGCGTGTGGGATGTTCTGGTCCTCAGCGTGTGGGATGTTCTGGTCCTCAGTGTGTGGGATGTTCTGGTCCTCAGCATGTGGGATGTTCTGGTCCTCAGTGTGGGTACCTGAGTGGACCTCTATGGGATGTTCTAGTCCTCAGTGTGTGTACCTGAGTGGACCTCATTGGGATGTTCTTGTCCTCAGTGTGTGGGATGTTCTAGTCCTCAGTGTGTGGGATGTTCTAGTCCTCATTGTGTACCTGAGTGGACCCCGATCCGGATCCAGACCGGGATGTTCTAGTCCTCAGCGTGTGGGATGTTCTGGTCCTCAGTTTGTGGGATGTTCTAGTCCTCAGTTTGTGGGATGTTCTAGTCCTCAGTGTGTGGGATGTTCTGGTCCTCAGTGTGGGTACCTGAGTGGACCCCGATCCGGATCCAGACCGGGATGTTCTAGTCCTCAGCGTGTGGGATGTTCTGATCCTCAGTGTGTGGGATGTTCTAGTCCTCAGCGTGTGGGATGTTCTGGTCCTCAGTGTGTGGGATGTTCTAGTCCTCAGCGTGTGGGATGTTCTGGTCCTCAGTGTGTGGGATGTTCTAGTCCTCAGTGTGTGGGATGTTCTAGTCCTCAGTGTGTGGGATGTTCTGGTCCTCAGCGTGTGGGATGTTCTAGTCCTCAGCGTGTGGGATGTTCTGGTCCTCAGTGTGTGGGATGTTCTAGTCCTCAGCGTGTGGGATGTTCTAGTCCTCAGTGTGTGGGATGTTCTAGTCCTCAGTGTGTGGGATGTTCTGGTCCTCAGCGTGTGGGATGTTCTAGTCCTCAGCGTGTGGGATGTTCTAGTCCTCAACGTGTGGGATGTTCTAGTCCTCAGCGTGTGGGATGTTCTGGTCCTCAGCGTGTGGGATGTTCTGGTCCTCAGTTTGTGGGATGATCTGGTCCTCAGTTTGTGGGATGTTCTAGTCCTCAGTTTGTGGGATGTTCTAGTCCTCAGCGTGTGGGATGTTCTGGTCCTCAGCGTGTGGGATGTTCTGGTCCTCAGTGTGGGTACCTGAGTGGACCCCGATCCGGATCCAGACCGGGATGTTCTAGTCCTCAGCGTGTGGGATGTTCTAGTCCTCAGCGTGTGGGATGTTCTGGTCCTCAGCGTGTGGGATGTTCTGGTCCTCAGCGTGTGGGATGTTCTAGTCCTCAGCGTGTGGGATGTTCTGGTCCTCAGCGTGTGGGATGTTCTGGTCCTCAGCGTGTGGGATGTTCTGGTCCTCAGCGTGTGGGATGTTCTGGTCCTCAGCGTGTGGGATGTTCTGGTCCTCAGCGTGTGGGATGTTCTGGTCCCTCAGCGTGTGGGATGTTCTGGTCCTCAGCGTGTGGGATGTTCTGGTCCTCAGCGTGTGGGATGTTCTGGTCCTCAGCGTGTGGGATGTTCTGGTCCTCAGCGTGTGGGATGTTCTGGTCCTCAGTGTGTGGGATGTTCTAGTCCTCAGCGTGTGGGATGTTCTGGTCCTCAGCGTGTGGGATGTTCTGGTCCTCAGTGTGTGGGATGTTCTGGTCCTCAGCATGTGGGATGTTCTGGTCCTCAGTGTGGGTACCTGAGTGGACCTCTATGGGATGTTCTAGTCCTCAGTGTGTGTACCTGAGTGGACCTCATTGGGATGTTCTTGTCCTCAGTGTGTGGGATGTTCTAGTCCTCAGTGTGTGGGATGTTCTAGTCCTCATTGTGTACCTGAGTGGACCCCGATCCGGATCCAGACCGGGATGTTCTAGTCCTCAGCGTGTGGGATGTTCTGGTCCTCAGTGTGTGGGATGTTCTGGTCCTCAGTGTGTGGGATGTTCTAGTCCTCAGTGTGTGGGATGTTCTGGTCCTCAGTGTGTGGGATGTTCTGGTCCTCAGTGTGTGGGATGTTCTAGTCCTCAGTGTGTGGGATGTTCTGGTCCTCAGTGTGTGGGATGTTCTAGTCCTCAGTGTGTGGGATGTTCTGGTCCTCAGTGTGGGATGTTCTGGTCCTCAACGTGTGGGATGTTCTCGTCCTCAGCGTGTGGGATGTTCTGGTCCTCAGCGTGTGGGATGTTCTGGTCCTCAGTTTGTGGGATGTTCTGGTCCTCAGTTTGTGGGATGTTCTAGTCCTCAGTTTGTGGGATGTTCTAGTCCTCAGTGTGTGGGATGTTCTAGTCCTCAGTGTGTGGGATGTTCTGGTCCTCAGTGTGTGGGATGTTCTGGTCCTCAGTGTGGGTACCTGAGTGGACCCCGATCCGGATCCAGACCGGGATGCTGGGGAGGTGGCGCAGCTCGAAGGTCTTGATGAAGCTGAGTATGTCCAGGGCCATGTGGCAGATGTCCACGGCGTGTCTGTTGCCGTTCCTCTTTGGTAACCCTGAGGCCACCATGTAGGCGTCGCCGATGGTCTCCACCTGAGGACACCATGTGACATCGCAATCGCTCACGTGGAGAGAGCAGCCGGAGAATGAGGTCGTCTTTGTGCCGCTATTTTTACTCAGAACAATACTTCATCTACATGTTCTACATCATTAGTGTGTATTTTATGTTGTTTTCTTGTGTGTGTCTGAAGCACTTTGGAAGCTGCTAGATTAGATTAGATTAGATTAGATTATTTCGATTCCTTAATTCATATTCTGTGGGAACGCAAAGAGCTTCAACTGTTTTGGCATCACGTTCTTAGTTTTTCATCTACACTTTTGGGTTGTGCTTCCTTTGAGGCAAAAATGTGTCTGCTTCACATTCACCCGAAGAATCTTTCACTAAATTCAAAGAAGATCCATTTACTTCATATTTGTCTAATTCAGGCCAAACGGATAATTTCATTTAAATGGAAAGACAAAGACCTGTGTGAGCTGGAAAAGAGACATCAGCTCAAGAAAGAATATTTGTTCTTAAAGGGAAAGCTCGTGACTTTGATGAGAAAAGGCAATACTTTGTTTATTAAATTTAAGATTAATATTATTTCTGATTAACTCTTTTTTTTATTTTTTTTTTATTGCTGTGATCTCCAGGGGATGTTTGTTTGTCTATGTGTTTGTTAATAATTCAAAAATCAAATGATTGAAAAAAAAAAAAAAGTTTATCTTAGATTCCACTTTATTGTCATTACAAAGTCAGAACAATGCAATGAAATCCAGTTTAAGCGTCTCAGCGGTCGAGGATAGGAACATATTTACATCACAGATAAATGTAGAAGCGAGACTGGGCACACAATGCACTCTGCCATCTGGATCTCGTTTACAAGTCCATTCTTTCACACCCCAGACTAACAACCCCAGACTATCAACCCCAGACTATCAACCCCAGACTATCAACCCAAGACTATCAACCCCAGACTATCAACCCCAGACTATCAACCCAAGACTATCAACCCAAGACTATCAACCCCAGACTATCAACCCCAGACTATCAACCCCAGACTAACAACCCAAGACTAACAACCCAAGACTATCAACCTAAGACTATCAAGCCCAGACTATCAAGCCCAGACTATCAACCCAAGACTATCAACCCAAGACTATCAACCCAAGACTATCAACCCCAGACTAACAACCCAAGACTATCAACCCAAGACTATCAAGCCCAGACTATCAAGCCCAGACTATCAACCCAAGACTATCAACCCCAGACTATCAACCCAAGACTATCAACCCAAGACTATCAACCCAAGACTATCAACCCAAGACTAACAACCCCAGACTAACAACCCAAGACTATCAACCCAAGACTATCAAGCCCAGACTATCAAGCCCAGACTATCAACCCAAGACTATCAACCCCAGACTATCAACCCAAGACTATCAACCCAAGACTATCAACCCAAGACTATCAACCCAAGACTATCAACCCCAGACTATCAACCCCAGACTATCAACCCAAGACTATCAACCCAAGACTATCAACCCAAGACTATCAACCCAAGACTATCAACCCCAGACTAACAACCCCAGACTAACAACCCCAGACTAACAACCCAAGACTATCAACCCAAGACTATCAAGCCCAGACTATCAAGCCCAGACTATCAACCCAAGACTATCAACCCAAGACTATCAACCCCAGACTATCAACCCCAGACTATCAACCCCAGACTAACAACCCAAGACTAACAACCCAAGACTATCAACCCAAGACTATCAAGCCCAGACTATCAAGCCCAGACTATCAAGCCCAGACTATCAAGCCCAGACTATCAACATATCAACCCAGACTATATCACCCAGACTATCAACCCAGATACAACCCAGACTAACAGACTATCAACCCAGACTATCAACCCAGACTATCAATCAACCCAGACTATCAACCCCAGACTATACCAGATACCCCAGACTATCAACCCCAGACTATCAACCCAGACTATCAACCCCAGACTATCACAACCCCAGACTATATCAACCCCCCCAGACTATCAACCCAAACAGACTATCAAACCCAGACTATCAACCCCAGACTATCAACCCCAGACTATCAACCAACCCCAAGACTATCAACCCAAGACTAACAACCCAAGACTATACAACCCCAGACTATCAACCCCCAGACTATCAACCCCAGACTATCAACCCAGACTATCAACCCCAGACTATCAACCCCAGACTATCAACCCCAGACTATCAACCCCAGACTAACAACCCAAGACTAACAACCCAAGACTAACAACCCCAGACTATCAACCCCAGACTATCAACGCCAGACTATCAACCCCAGATTATCAACCCAAGACTATCAACCCCAGACTAACAACCCAAGACTAACAACCCAAGACTATCAACCCAAGACTATCAACCCAAGACTATCAACCCAAGACTATCAACCCAAGACTATCAACCCCAGACTATCAACCCCAGACTATCAACCCAAGACTATCAACCCAAGACTAACAACCCAAGACTAACAACCCAAGACTATCAACCCAAGACTATCAACCCAAGACAAGGGGCCTTTTTTACTCTCACACATATTGTTCTGAAGAATTTGGACTTTAGTCTATGGCTTTGCACAGGGACCGGCCTCCTGCTGGTCCCAGAGTCAGGACTAAACATGGGGAGGCAACATTTCAGATAAAGAATGTTCAAATCCAGTTTAAAACAGTTGTGTTTTGCTGCTACAACATAAAAGCCGTCTCTTCACTCTTTATTTACGGTGATTATTAATTATTTAAATTTCAACGACTTTCCATGTTTTGTTCAGCACTTTGAGCTGAATTGTGCATGAGCTGTTCTACACAAATAAACTTGCCTTGACAGATGTTTACGTGTGTATGTATTACTTGCATTAGAGGACGCAATATTTTGTACTTGCTTAAGCTAACAATAGGAATTTTGCTGTAACTTGTCATGCAACACTGACATTTCTCCACTGAACAAACACAGTATCTCTTCATCTGAATCTTAAACCAGTGTGTGTGAAAAACACAGGGATCGTGTTCATGATTCCACTGCTGAGATCGGAGAGTCGAGGGCCACAGCTCCTCGGCCTGATTATCATAAAAACCCTCGAGCAGTCGTTCAGTGTCAAGTGTTTGTGATGTTGGTGCATTCTTCTTTCTATTTTATTGTTCCTTACTTTTAGAATTATATATTTGTAAGAACGGATGTGCTTCTGTTGCCGGACAGGGGTCAATAAAGTATCTCTTATTTACGTATCTATCCATCTACTTCTGTGTTTTTCAACCAGTGGGCCGTGGAACGTTAGTGTGTCTTGAGATGTTTTTTGGTGTGCTTTGGGAAATTATCCAGAATCACCTACTTGGTCAAGATAATGTGAAACTAAAACTTATATTAGAAAAACTAATTTGCAGTTCTGATTTTCTATAGAATACACTTTGATGAGAATGGCTTAGTTTTGTTATTAAAGGTTGCAGAGTTACATGTTAGCATCAGTTTCAGCTGATGGTGTGCCATGGGATTGTATTAAAGGATTAAGATGTGTCACAGCTCAAAAAGGTTGGGGAACACTGATCTAACTATTTGCCCTTCTTTCTACCTACCCACCTACCTATATATCTATCCATCTACCCACCTACCTATATATCTATCCATTTGTCCGTCCATCTATCTATCTACCTATTTGCCTACCTAGACACCTACCTACCTACCTATTTATCTACCTTTTTACCTACCTATCTATTGAAGTCCATACAACATTTTTATGGACTTCGAGTTTGACAAATCAGGATAAGGACCTATCTACTGTATATATCTACCTATACCCACCCACCCACCCATCGGTTGTCATGCGTGTCTGTACCTTGTAGACGTCGTGATGGTCCACGATGCGGTCGAAGCTCTTGTAGATGTGGTTGAGCATGTCCACCACCTCCATGGGGGTGCTGTACTGGCACAGTGTGGTGAAGCCCACGATGTCACTGAAGTAGATGGTGACCTCGTCGTACAGCTCCGGCTCCACCACGCCACGCTCCTGCAGGCTCTTGACCACCGGCCTGCACACAACACAACACATCATTGTCCAGCACCAGTGTTGGGAAAGTTGCTTCATAAACCAAACGTTACTTCTTACGGTTTCAAAGTATTGAGTTACTACAATATTACTGTCTCTGAGTTGTACGGCGTTTCACTACTACTGCATTACTTTGAAGTTCCTTTCAGAAAATATATATACACACAAACTAAATGTAGCTTATGATGCTATTGCGTGAGGTTGATAGAGATTTTGGTTTGAACATAAACTTAACAGTTTTGTTCCACTTCTTTGTCTCCAACAAACTCTAAATAATCTGTTTAATAATCTGTAAAATGTACTGTTGTTCACATGGTGCTGCTTCTGCTTCAGCCTCAGCCTCTTCTACCAGAAACAATTCTCCTGTTGTGCTTGAAAGTTTGCACACAGAGGTAGAACATGTTTCAGCCGTTGTCAGTATTGCCAAATTAATCTGCTTAGAAAGTTAGTTTTTAGACCAAGTGTGTAAGTCTAAAGAAGCAAGTTTACGTACTGTACGGACCATGAACAGAGACGCAGGGGCCTATAACTTGACGCACAGGTACGGACCATGAACAAAGACAAAGGGGCCTACACTTCGACACACACTTGGGACTCACTTCTCCAGAGATTGACGGTAACAACAGCTCACACCATCTCTGCCTCTGACACATGTGGTAATTAATTTTTTTTTCGGGTTTTTGCTCCTGAGCTTTTTAATCACAGGTTAAAATGCATGTTAGAGCTATTAGTCTATTTTTTGATAATAACCGATGATCTACTTTAGATAGTTATTTTGCTAAGTTTGCTAAGATACTTTTGCATCAATTATTGCTTATTTTCTGCATGTTTGCCATTTGCTTGGACGATAAACCCACCTAATGCAATTTTGTTTGGACAATTTGTTTTCTCTACCCTGCGTAAAGCCAACCTGAAAACGCCTGAGTGGCCTTTTGATTTGTTTTGGATTAAGTTGGTCCTGGTTTAAGTTATGGACAAATCGCCACCACAATGCACAGTACTGACCTTTACCCCAAGTCAAATATTACCCAGATGTCTTTACCGCGTTACAACAAAAAGCAATACATCACCGTAAAACAGTATTTTTGTAACGCGTTTCTCCCAACAATGTGCAAGTAAAGTAAAGTCCTGCAGGAGTCCAGTCCAGACCTCGGGAGGAGCAGGAAGTTGAGGTAGTCGGCCCGGTCCCTCTCAGACTTGTACAGCGCGGTCCGTTCCTCCACCAGGTGTTCCAGATTCCTCGAATACATCTGCAGCCGTCGGATCAGGTTGTCCATGTAGCTCTCGTTGTTATGGTTATGGATTTTACTGAAGACAAAACATCACAGTAATATTATGTACATATCAGGGGTCTCCAACCTGTGGATTCTCTCACTTTTGAGTTATTTCTGTTTTAACTATAAATCTTGTCATGAATGCAGGGGACTGATTTGCTGCGGTTTTTACACAGACTACAATGGTATTACAGCTGCTAAAAGGAGTATCTCTGCCATTTCTGTTTCATAAAAGTAGCTCTCTAATCAAAAGAAGTAGACCCTATCATGTACACAGTCCTTCAGCTCCTTTACCTAATGCTCTTTTCCAAGCAGTTCTCCACTTTCTTAAAGTCTGGCCTGCGTTCCGGGTCTTCATCCCAACAGCTTTTTATCAACATGAACACCTTCAAAAGTAACAGCAGCAGAAGTTCAGCACCGTACATGTGTTTGTGTGGTTGTTATGATTGTTAGGGTTGTTAGGGTTGTTATGATGGTTATTGTACCTCCAGCTCTCTGTCCGACTCAGTGTAAAGGTTAAGGTCCGGTCTGAAGACGGTCACGCCCGGACACTGCACTCGGGACAGTTTTTCTGCATCAGACACACATTTCTGATTTGATATCCATTCATAAATGATTGTGTAGATACCGTTCAAAGTTTACACACCCAGGTAGAAGATGTTTAATAATGTTTTGGTTTTATAAAGTGCTTTTCTGGACATTGGGGGAATCATACATATTTTTCATCATACATAACTATTTTTCTTTGTAGAATTTTATTTTTCGCACCCGTTTTATTGTTTTAACTTTGCATCTTGTTCATTACTTAGTTTATGTTTTAAATTAAATTCTTAATCACTAAACTCTTAATCACTAAATTACTTTATAATCTCCTGAATATGACAAAACAATGACATCTCTGGCTGGGTGTGTGAACTTCCAAACACTGTGCCAAACAGATAAACGTGGACAGAGTGATGGATCAAACCTGCTCTGTCTGAACAGCTCTCTGAGAAGAAAGTGCATCTTCTGTAAACGATTTCTTGGGCGATGATGGCGAAACTGTAGACGTCGCCTTTCTGAGAAGTCCCGGGTTTCCTCAGATGCTCCGGAGCGGTCCATAGATCTGCACACACCCCACACCAGGTTAACACGGTCTCAAACATGTGGCCCGCGAGCCATCAGCGGCCAGGGAAAAGGTTTTCTGTGGCCCCCTAGTGGACACCAAACTGTACTGTCTGAGAGTGTGCTGTTAAATGTTTTGTTATACATCGATTTGAAGATAACAATCAAGAAAACAACCACTATTTATTTTACCATAAAAATTAAATTAGCAATATGTAAGATGTTCATGTCATGTCATTAAAGGCATGAATAAAACATGCTCTTTTCCAATACTTCTTTAACTGATAAAAGTAGTTCAGAGATATTTGAATTTCAAAATTAGTTTTACAGCCCCTAAATCTAGTAATTGTTGTCATTTTGATGACCCGCCCTCCACCGTTTCACCAATCAGAAAGTCTGAGCCGGGTTGCCAGAACTCATCGCATCAAGCTAATCTCACTGATAAAGTACCATGTGGCTGTGCTAAAAAAAGGTCTCGTTATGATTCTCAAATCATTAACGACAAAACAAGGAATAAATCCAGGATTTCTATCTTTGTGAAAAAGGTGTTGGTTATAGATTTGTTGTTGACAAAACTCTTGTCTATTCTACTGTTATGGTCCCAGCTGGATTCGTCTGCATATCTGGCAACCTGAGTCAGGGAGAGTGGGAGAGGCTGCAGTACCACCTTTGGCCACATTTTTACAGACTGCTCCTTTAAACCTTGAATGTAATAAGCAATATATTATATCAAACTCATATTCAATAAAAGTAAGGATTTGGTCCAAACTCCTTCAAGATAAAAAAGTCAGATACAAATAATAGGGGTGTGACGATCGCGATACTTTCGCCTGCGATTCGATTATCGATATGCATTTGCCAAGTATCAATATCAATTTTGAAAAAAAAAATAATATATATATTTCAATTTTTTATTTTTTTCTTCACATTTTTTCCAATTATTATCAATACAGTCACAATACATTTCACTTAACATTTTTCTTTTATTTATGCCATAAATTGGCATATGGTATATTTCTGACCAATATATCGATAATCGTCATATCGTGCTAAAATAGTTATCGTGATATTATCGTGAGCTTTGTATCGTATCGTATCGTGAGGTACCCTTAGGTTCCCACCACTAAACAAATAATGAAGTATAAAACTTTCCACAAACGCTGGATTGTTGGTTTTCCTGTTTGTGTCTCTTTGAAATGTGCCATTGTTTATCCAGGAGCTAATTTGCGTGTGCAGTTTTGATGTTTGACTTTATCTCTCTACGTAGATCTGTTTGCTCCTATGTCCATAACATTCTGCACACACACAAACACATTATAAACATAGCCCTTAATGTGGCCCAGCTTCCCCCAGACTCCACCTCATGCGGCCCACAGACACGCTGAGTTTGAGGCCCCTGATGTAAAACCTCAAATCCTTCTGTATCTGTTCAAGAAGAAGGTGAAAGAACCTCTGCCGGGGACCAGTAACGTGTTGCAGCCGAAGTCCGTGATCTTGACCACCATGCGGTTATCCACCACACAGTTGGTGGATTTGAGGCGACCGTGGACCTGGAGGTCAGTGCCGTGGAGGTAGGACATCCCCTGCAGACACCAGATATAATCAGAATAATCATAATAATCATAATTCTCATGGTGCCAACTTTTTCATCACTTTTACCTGGTTTTATTTTGACATATTTGTTCATTTCAGTGTTGCGTCATGTCTGTGCATTTGACTGTCTCCGTTTGAGTTTGAAGTTCTGTTGTATCCTGGATTTTTTTTTTTTTTTTTGTGTTTTGTTTATTAAATCTTTTTTTCTTTTTTGATAATGGACCCTCTCAAAAAAAATATTTTTTATCAGTTTTTCTCAATGGGGCCATCCTTAAATCTATCTTTTGAGTCCTTTTTTGTGTCCACCACATAACAAATATCAACGCCTATGTTTTATAAAGGGCTTGTCACTCAAAGATACTCTACATGTCATTCTTTCACTCCAAATACAGTGGTGATAAACTACTACAGAAGCTACAGCTGCCCTGGGGCACACTGACAGAACAAGGCAACCAGTAAGTGCCACCAGCCCCATTAACCATTCACACACACCAGACTGATTCTACACAATATGGATAAAGTGTCTTGCCTATGGACACAACTATACTTTGACACTTTGCAGCCGTAGCCAACCCGCTGTGTTCCCGGTTGGCTCCCATCTTAGAACTAACCAGGCCCTGCACTGCTTCGCTTCCAGGTTCAGACAGGATCTGGCTTTCACATCCAATCATGGCCGTACTAGAATCATTCATTTAAAGCTGGAGTACCTCACATTTTCTCTCATATATGCTGACTTTAACAGATTATAAAACATGTCTTTTGTATATTTGTAAGATCCCTGTGAGTCACTATTTGATCCTTGAGCTGAGAGCTGATTGGCCGACTGAAAAGGGCCCTCTATGTTTCCACTTTTACATCTGAAAAAGCTGATCCAAAGTTGTGAATGTGGCCCAGAATACATGCAAAAACTAGTGACAGAACCAGTTTTGAGAGTGAGGAACTACTTTCATGGTTCTTTAGTGTTTCTGATGCTCTGAATATTAGGAACCCCAGCTTTAGGAGTCGCTGTAAATCCTGTAAATTGTGTGGAGAGCAAGATTTCAAAAGATTAAACAATTATCTATATTGACAATCATGGAGAGGTCTTAATTTTGCCAAACTCGAGCCCCCTAAACAACTACAGTCATTAGTGCCCTCTTGTGGCAAATTAATGTACTGCAGTCACCTCCAAACAACTGTACAGACAATAAAACAAAACGGTACGAGTGTTTTGTCAATAAAATCAATTATTTGGTTTGAAATGTCTCCTTATATAGATTAATTACGCAGAAAATTACACATAACAGATTACAGACAACAATTCTTGCAGTATTCACATTTCTGGAGTATAATCACAGCCATTATAATCCCCACATGGCTCATAATGAGAGATCTACAAGAGTCCAATATGTCCCTCTGTTGCTAAGAATTAAAATAAATGAAACGATAATGCCTTGTCCCTACATGTCCTACCATCTTCAAGTTACTGAAATCTTATTGTGATTGTGGTCAATGGTCTTGATTCATAGACTGGAAGAGAGATTTGAACATACGCTGGAGGCGATGTCCTTATATGGGCGTTTATTCTGACGGCGTTGCGTTCGTGGCGTAACAGGGGCAGATGTGATGCTAAGACGGTTGCTAATGAAAGCTGGAGTCGATACTTTTTTTTGGCACATATCTGGATTTACAAAGACGAGATAAAAAAAGTGAACACCAGGATCATATAGAAAACTACAAAATGATTTTCTGAGCCCAAAATGACAAACGGTTAGTGCGCTAGTGGAGTTTACTTTTCAATCACGTCACACAAACTACAAAATCCTGCTTTCACAAAACTCCAGCTTTCGAAACAGTCTCTCCTCCTCATCTCCATAAATTTGTGAACCCATCATCTTCTCTCTCCTCAATTAGTGTAACTCTCTCGTCTGGAATCTAATCCCTCTCCCGCCTCCAACTGGTTTAGATTTCTTACTGGTTTTAACAGAAGGGAGCACATCACCCCTGTTTTAGCATTCCTCCAATGGCTCCCTGTGCGCTTTAGAATGGATTTTAAGACTGTATTGATTACTTTTAAAGCTCGTTTAGGTCTAACATATGGACTGTATGGACATAACAATTTTTTGGTTTTACTGCAAATGGCAAATCAATTCTTAAATCTTGAATCTAGTCAATAGGAGCTTGAGCGAGTTGGAGCAAAACTTTGTCCATGAGCACTTACCCATTGGGTTTCAGTGAGCTAGGCTAGGGAAGTTAGCATTGTTAGCATCTACATACAGTCAGAGAATGAGTGCTGTACAGTATTGTATGGACCCACCTTGGCGATGTCGTACATGACGGAGATTTTGAACTCCCAGTCCATGAAGGAGTCGTCTGGGTAGCACACTTTGTCGTTGAGCACATACTGGACCAAGAGCAAAGACATTATCACACTCTACATTCACTCTGTTTTTCCATATTTGAAAAAGCTGTATTATCTGTAGGCTCTGAACCAGGAATACAAAAGTTGAATAAAGATGTACTGACTAAAAATAGAACATTTGTAGACATTTAGAGTATTTATTTTTTATATCTAAAAAAGGTGCTCAAAATGTTGCTACAGTAGAAAAAAAACTTCTGGTCACACTTTAGTTTAGCCTTCACTAATTAACAGCTAAAATAGTTAAATTATATTTTATTATTTTATTTTATATTATATTTTGATTTTAATTTGTGTTTTTTGAGCATTTATTTGTTTTTATTCTACATGGCCTTATCCAACATCTAACTCATACCGACACTTTGCCATGTGGGTTAATGTTAGGACACACTCACTAGCACTTCATTTTAGATTAGTTGCTCAAAATGTTACAAGAAAACAAGCTAGGAGTGACTAATGTTTGTTTTCAAATCTCCTTTATTTCATATCTTGTACTTTTTTTACTATTACAGATTTATGCATGATTATGTGTGTACATGTATGTGTTTGTATGTATGTACGTGCGCTTGTATGTATGTATGTGTGTGCGTATGTGTGTGCGTATGTGTGTGTGTATGTGCATGTATGTTTCTATGTGCATGTATGTATGTGCGTGTATGCATGTGTGCATGGGTGTGCATGTGTGTATGTATAATGTTTCACTTTTATAGTTTTGATTCATCAGTGTTTTAGTATTTCCCACAGTCCTTTCTGTCCCTGGCCTCCTGGGTACCTGTGCATGACTACTGCCTTATAACTAAATGTGCTTTAACCATTAGCAACTGAAATCTACAGTATGTATTCTTGTGAGTGTCCGCTAACAAAGTGTTACCGTCAGAGATCCGCGCTCTCCGTACTCGAACACTCCGAACACGCCCTGGTCCAGCTTCACCGTGCCGTAAAACTTGGTTAAGTTGGAGTAATCGATGTGAAGCAGCTGCGACGGGATCAAAAACACATTTATCATCATTTCTCAAATTCTCGCCGCAGACTGTTCTGTACCCACCGCATTCAGCTCTATTCTCTGTATCTCGTCAAAGTTTCCATCCGAATGCTTCAATTCCTTCAGGATCACAATCTAAACAAACAATTTATATTTGAAAAAAGACTGAAGAAAAGTGCACGGGTTAAAGCTGGGGAACCTAATCTGATCGCCACGCAAATAATATAATATTATAATAAAGCAGTGGACGCTCAAAGACGCAGATCCACCGCCTCTGTCCTGGGTCTACAGTCTCAGTCCTGGGTCTACACAGCCTCAGTCCTGGGTCTACAGCCTCAGTCCTGGGTCTACAGCCTCAGTCCTGGGTCTACAGCCTCAGTCCTGGATTAAATGGAGTTTCATGAATTGTTTTGTGGTTTGAAAGTTCAGTACCCCAGCTTTAAAAGAACAACGACTATACATACCTTTTTGTCATAAAGTGCTCTGCGTATTTTGAATTTCTTGGGTTTTCTTTCTGAATCAATCTGCAAAAGGAGGAGACCTGCTGTGAACGAACAGGACGATAGTGGAGATAAACACAGTCTGGATACTGCACCTCCAGGAAAACCAGGTTGTGCTCGTTGTCCTCCAGCAGAGTGACCAGGTCCAAGTCGATGTGGGACCAGCGCTTTCTCAGCCGCCGCTCTTTCTGGTTCTGACTGGTTTGCAAAGAAAGACGAAAAAATATGTATTGGAAATGACAGACAAGGCAAGTTTATTTGTATGGCACAGTTCATACACAAGGCCAAGGGCTTAAGCACAGGGACAGGCCTCCTGCTGGGGACTCGGAGGACCACAGGGACAGGCCTCCTGCTGGGGACTCGGAGGAGCACAGGGACTGGCCTCCTGCTGGGGACTCGGAGGAGCACAGGGACTGGCCTCCTGCTGGGGACTCGGAGGAGCCCAGGGACTGGCCTCCTGCTGGGGACTCGGAGGAGCACAGGGACTGGCCTCCTGCTGGGGACTCGGAGGAGCACAGGGACTGGCCTCCTGCTAGTCCCAGAGTCAGGGCTAAACATTAGGAGGCAGCGTTTCAGATTCATGCAGCTAAAATCTGGAACAGTCTTCCTTAAAACGTGAGACAGGCTTCTTCTGACAATGCTCAAATCCAGGTTAAAAATGGCCCTGTTTAGCTGCTAAAACTGAAGGATGTGATTATCTATGATTTGTGTGAATTTGTTTCTGGTTTTTAAGCACTTTGAGTAGCCTTGTTAACCTGTGCGATATAAATAAACTTGTCTTGCTCTTTCCCTTTGGTCGTCAGTCCTTTGTGTCTAATTCATGCAACAACAAAAAAACATCTGAAAACTACTGATACACTTTTGTTGAGTGTGAGAAACTATTCCTTTCTATTTTGGGATCTTGAAATGAGATCCC
>OZ035826.1:45159978-45180834 GCA_964034765.1 Knipowitschia caucasica
CAATAATAATGATTTTACAATAAATGATAAAATAAATGTCCAAAGTAAACACGGGAATCAGGAAAACAGGTACAGAGAGACACAGGTACAAAAACACAGGTACAGAGAGACACAGGTACAAAGACACAGAGAGACACAGAGAGACACAGGTACAGAGAGACACAGGTACAAAGACACAGAGAGACACAGGTACAGAGACACAGGTATAGAGAGACACAGAGAGACACAGAGAGACACAGGGACAAAAACACAAAGACACAGGTACATAGACACAGAAAGACACAGGTACAAAGACACAGAGAGACACAGGTACAAAGACACAGAGAGACACAGGTACAAAGACACAGAGAGACACAGGTACAGAGACACAGGTACAAAGACACAGAGATACAGGTACAAAGATACAGAGAGACACAGGTACAAAGACACAGAGACACAGGTACAAAGACACAGAGAGACACAGGTACAAAGACACAGAGATACAGGTACAAAGATACAGAGAGACACAGGTACAAAGACACAGAGAGACACAGGTACAAAGACACATAGATACAGGTACAAAGACACAGAGAGACACAGGTACAAATACACAGAGAGACACAGGTACAAAGACACAGAGAGACACAGGTACAAAGACACAGAGAGACACAGGTACAAAGACACAGAGAGACACAGGTACAGAGAGACACAGGTACAAAGACACAGAGAGACACAGGTACAGAGAGACACAGGTACAAAGACACAGAGATACAGGTACAAAGATACAGAGAGACACAGGTACATAGACACAGAAAGACACAGGTACAAAGACACAGAGAGACACAGGTACAAAAACACAGAGAGACACAGGTACAAAAACACAGAGAGACACAGGTACAAAAACACAGAGAGACACAGGTACAAAGACACAGACACAGGTGAAACACATCAGGGCGGACAGAACAGAACAGGAAGTCAAACTGATACAAAACCACAGAAGCGCAAATGTCAAAGAAAATACAACATCCACACCATAAATAAATAAATATTTACATGTACACACAGAACTGCTTTAAATGCTTCATACACTTATTCATCCACGTTTGTTTTTATCTTATTTTTTCCAATTGTCTATTGTTGAACTGTTTTTAATTGGTCACATCCACAGGCTGCAGGACGAATAGACTTTGTTTTCACGGTCTGTTTGACTTGATGCTTAAATGTGGACACCCATTGTTATGTCTGTTCCATCAACGCACTGGTGGGACTGAAATCCTGGACCTGAGGACTAGTCTCCAGTCTGAAACCCTGGACTACCTGGACCTGAGGACTAGTCCCCAGTCTGAAACCCTGGACTCCCTGGGCCTGAGGACTTGTCTCCAGCCTGAAACCCTGAACTCCCTGGGCCTGAGGACTTGTCTCCAGCCTGAAACCCTGGACTCCCTGGACCTGAGGACTAGTCTTCAGCCTGAAACCCTGGACTCCCTGGACCTGAAGACTAGTCTCCAGCCTGAAGCCCTGGACTCCCTGGACCTGAGGACTAGTCTCCAGCCTGAAACCCTAGACTCCCTGGACCTGAGGACTAGTCTCCAGCCTGAAGCCCTGGACTCCCTGGACCTGAGGACTAGTCTCCAGCCTGAAACCCTGGACTCCCTGGACCTGAGGACTAGTCTCCAGCCTGAAACCCTGGACTCCCTGGACCTGAGGACTAGTCCCCAGTCTGAAACCCTGGACTCCCTGGACCTGAGGACTTGTCTCCAGCCTGAAACCCTGGACTCCCTGGGCCTGAGGACTTGTCTCCAGCCTGAAACCCTGGACTCCCTGGACCTGAGGACTAGTCTCCAGTCTGAAACCCTGGACTACCTGGACCTGAGGACTAGTCCCCAGTCTGAAACCCTGGACTCCCTGGACCTGAGAACTTGTCTCCAGCCTGAAACCCTGGACTCCCTGGACCTGTGGACTAGTCTCCAGCCTGAAACCCTGGACTCCTTGGGCCTGAGGACTTGTCTCCAGCCTGAAACCCTGGACTCCCTGGGCCTGAGGACTTGTCTCCAGCCTGAAACCCTGGACTCCCTGGACCTGAGGACTAGTCTCCAGTCTGAAACCCTGGACTCCCTGGACCTGAGGACTAGTCTCCAGCCTGAAACCCTGGACTCCCTGGGCCTGAGGACTTGTCTCCAGCCTGAAACCCTGGACTCCCTGGACCTGAGGACTAGTCTCCAGCCTGAAACCCTGGACTCACTGGACCTGAGGACTAGTCTCCAGCCTGAAACCCTGGACTCCCTGGACCTGAAGACTAGTCTCCAGCCTGAAACCCTGGACTCCCTAGACCTGAAGACTAGTCTCCAGCCTGAAACCCTGGACTCCCTGGACCTGAAGACTAGTCTCCAGCCTGAAACCCTGGACTCCCTGGACCTGAAGACTAGTCTCCAGCCTCAAACCCTGGACTCACTGGACCTGAGGACTAGTCTCCACCCGTTGGGAGTTGGTGATTCTGTGACGCCCCTTGAGACGACTGTTGATGTGATTTCAAGCGGGGAAAAAATAAGACTGATTTTATTTGATTCGTTTTTATAATGTCTCCTTTAAAGGTGAGGTACCTAACTTTCAATTCACAGTAAACACAATAAACTACTGTATATAATAAACAGTTTCTATCCCTAGTTTTCCCATGCATTTCTAGTCTCTCTTGTTCAGCCAATCAGCCCAAGGATTGAAGAATGTTTTATTCCAGATCATGAATAATTTATCGCTGTCAGTTTTTTATATTTTATGGACAAAGTGAGAAAGGTCCGAGAGAGAAGTGGTATTTTTAGACCGGCGTGGACTTTGATGAATCGATATCTGTTTCATTCACACAGTTCATGAAAGCCTTTGACAGACCTGAAGGATGACGGACCGGACTCATCTCAGAGAACGAGATTTTTAGAGGTTTCTGAAAATAATGTCTGTAACAATATTAATAAGTTTGATCTTTTCTCACCGTGGCAGTGAGATTAAGCTGGTATTGACAACGTTTATTTATTTATTTGTTTCATTATGAATCGTTTACGGCACGTGCTGCATTCTGGTGCTAGCGAGACACAATGTAGACACAGAAAACAAAAAACGAGAGAAAGAAAAATATAAAAGAAACAAAACATAAGATTTCCGAGGCCAAAATCCACACTTGAATGCAGGGGTTAGAGCTTGTGCCTCACAGCAAGAAGGTCCTGGGTTCGATTCCACCTCCGGGCCTTTCTGTGTGGAGTTTGCATGTTTTCTGTGTCTGCATAAGTTTCCTCCAGATGCTCCGGTTTCCCCTACCACTAAAAACATGTGTAGACAATCAAATGTAATGAGTGAGTGAATGGATGGTGTTTGGTCGGAGGTTTTGATGGTCCAGTGTGTTCGGCATCTCGCTTTTGTGGAGAGCAAACAAGCAAAAACCTTGCTTGTAAAATGCGCTACAGATTACCACTTCTCTAAACAGAATAATCCCTAATTTTACGATACCCACAGTTTTTATGAACAAAATCTTCAATAATTGATCATTTCCAAATGTCAAAAAACTATAACTATTTAGAGTCCCCTGAGAAAACTACTGTTGTGATTTAGGGCTGTACAAGAATAAACTGCATTGAATGGAAAATATCTTTAATCCAAGCCAAAACGAATGCCCACATGTACAGCGTACACATGTGTGAGCGCGCAGACAAGACTCAAGATTAATTTAGCAAATGTATTTCCTTCCACTACATCATGTGTGGAAATAGGAGCCTATAATAATACAAACTAAGGGGTTAAAAAATACATAAATAAATACAAATATATACTTGTTTTTTGAGCTCCCACATCTTGAAAAATCTTCCCAAAGAGTGAAAAAAGGGTTAAACAAACTAACATAATTTATTAGTGTAAAACGTAGGTAACTTTTATATTCATACAATTAAGAAGCAGATGACTTATCTACATTAAACTTTTAGATTTATTGTGAGAGATTATTCGATCATTTCAAATAATCTCTGTCCCATTGCAGCTGCTACACTAAACTGCAGGCGTCTCCAACCTTCAATCGGAGAGCTACTTTTATACGAACAGAGAGGCAGAGAGCTACTCCATTTTGCAGTCGTAATAAAAATCGATCTAATAATTACGATAAATCACACACATGTAGAATATACTATAATACTGTACAAGTTTATTATACTTACAATAGATATTTCATGAATCAAAATGTATTCATTCAAGATCATTTGGGGAGCTACCTGAAAGAGGCTGGAGACCCTTGCTAAACTCTATTTTTTTTAAATTATTTTTAAGGAGCAGTATGTAAAAATCTGGCCCAAAGTGGTACTGCAGCTTCTCCCTCTCTCCTGACTCAGGTTGCCAGATATGCAGACGAATCCAGCTGGGACCATAACAGCTGAATAGACAAGAGTTTTGTCAACAACAAATCTATAACCAACACCTTTTTCACAAAGATAGAAATCCTGGTTTTATTCTTTGTTTTGTTAATGATTTGAGAATCATAACGAGACCTTTTTAGTTCTGCGCCACATGGTCCTTTACCAGTGAGATTAGCTCCACACGATGAGTTCTGGCGCCCGGATCACAGACTTTCTGATTGGTGAAACGGTGGAGGGCGGGACATCGAAATGAAAACAATAACAAGATTTAGGGGCTGGAAAAGTAATATTGAAATCCAAATATATCTGAACTACTGTTATCAGTTAAAGAAGTATTGGAAAAGAGCATGTTTTATTAATGCCTTTTGACAGATTAGGGCCCTTTAATCATGACTTGACATTAAAATCTTACATATTGCTACTTTAAGTCGCTGTTTAATATTATGACCCCCCTATACCTTCCCCAACACATTCAGTCTAAAGTTTATTTTGTCACAATGTTGAAGATCCAAGAGTAATCCTAATATAAGTTTAGTGAAAGGAGAATGTAACCTCATAAACTGCTTTGGAGCAACTTGTGTGTTGTTCTTCAGGTTTATGAATGAGTGATGAGCCTCGGACGGAGCGGAGCAAAGGTTCATGGTCATAAAAACATATCGTGAAAATGTTGTAAATTCACACGGCTTCGGTCTGATGTGACGCTCTCATTCAATTAGTGCAATCTGTGAGAGCGGGTCACAGCCATAAACACACGTTTTTTGTTACCTGGTGGGTCCCTTTGACAGGGCCATTCAGAATGGGACCCATAGACATAATCTTTTTTACTGGGACTACTTTAAGTAATACAAAACAGTCAATAGAAAACAAACAACTCTTTTAAAGGAATTTTATTTTTGATTTTTTTTTCGAATTGCAGTGATTCTATTTTTGACATAGAATTTAATGCCACTCCATGTCCGATGTCTAAGGTCATCTGGTGAGGCATTAATGCAGGCCAGGCAGTGAGACTTCCCAGGGACCTTTCCAGTCTGTATGAAAGGTGTCATGGTCTTCTCCACAGCCTTCACCTCAGATGCAGACCATGGCTTTCTTACACGTTCTAGGGAGAGAAATAAAAATATATTAGCAATATACACTCCCAGGGTTAGGACCAAGCAGCCTGGCTGTAATTCCCCACCTGGTACACTTACCAGAAGGGGCACTGCCACTACCATGGGGTGCATCTGGATGAATGGTTGAAGGTTCTCCGCTTGAAGTTTCTTTTTGCCCGTCCGTTTGTGAGAGGATCTCTACTGCTCTCCCTGTCGTACAGAAAATAAAAATACAAGTGGCCTTTAGGGGAAAAAAATCATACATATTTTAATAATATCAAGAATTACCTTCAGGCTCAATTTGTATCTGGTCGAGGCTCTTTCCTTTGAATTCCGTCACTCTTCCCTGCTCCATGGCCATCAACACTTTGCTGATTTTGGCCAGCTCCAGTGTCCCCTCTGGTAGTCTGTAATATTGTCTGTGGATGCGAATGTCATGGCCGAGGAAGTTGGCTAGTATGTCCATTTCATTCTCTTTCATATTGAGAACTGTAGACATAGTAGCTATGTGCTTTCTAAGTTTGGTTGAGGATAGCACAGCTTTTTCTCAAGTTGGGACAGTCCCAGAGCAATGTCAGAATGGATCCCAGTTTATTTATTTATTTATTTATTTATTTATTTATTTATTTATTTATTTGAGCAATCTTAGTATGAACATGTTACATACATTTATACAGAATAATGTTGTAACAAATAAGCACATACATCAGTGCTGAGTGCTTGAAAGTGCTCAAAAAGGAGTAGGAAGAAGTGGGGACTTATAAACTCCTACCCCTTTCTCCTTTCAGTGTTTTGTGTGACAGTTGTTGATTTTTCTATATGTTGTGTGTAACATTACAATATATGACGAGTTCTATACATTTGAGTGTTTAAAGATACAACAAGATTAGATTACTAATTATTAGTGATGGTCTCTGAGCTGTTACTTTTGTAGTTTACTATAAAATTGCAATTATTTATCTATATGATTGAAATGATCATCAGTGGCTAAATCGCATTTGGTACAAGAGATCTCGATGTAGTTTGATCCTTGAAATTTATTCAAATTGAGCTTTCAGTTTTACCCTTGATCAGCATATTGTTTGTAAATTAATTGCTTGTATAACCTCTTGAAAACATAGATATTTACACAGCTTTTTAAATCATCGTTTAGACTATTCCATAGATCAACTCCACATCGTGTAATACACATTTTTTTCAGTTTTGTCCTGGAAAAGTGTTTTTTAAAATGTTGAGTATTCCTTAAATTATAGTTCCCTTCTCTATTAGTGAACATACATTGTATGTTTTCTGGCAGTTGTTGATGCCTTGCTTTGTACAATAGTTGAAGTGTTTTGAAGTTAACCAAGTCAGTGAACTTTAGTATTTTGGATTTGAGAAAAAGCATATTAGTGTGTTCACAATAGCCTGCTCTATGAATTATTCTCACAGCTTTTTTCTGTAATTTGAATAGTGGATCTGTGTTAGTTTTGTATGAGTGTCCCCATACTTGGGCCCCATAACTCAAATAAGGCAGAATTAAAGATGCATACAATATGTTCAGAGAATGTTGGTCCAGGAAATGTCTTGCTTTACAGAGAATTGCAATACTTTTAGCTATTTTTGATTTTATATTTGTGATATGGGGTTTCCAACATAACTTATTATCAAGAGTCACTCCCAGGAATTTAAATGTGTTTACTCTTTCAATTTCAATAGTATCAATAAATATTTTAGTGTCAGATTTGACATCTTTATTTCCAAAAATAATACATTTTGTTTTCTTGATATTAAGTGACATTTTATTAATTTCAAACCATGTTTTCAGTCGTTTCATTTCTGTGGTAACCAGTGTTTTTAGTTGTTGTAGATCGTCTCCTGAGCATGTTATTGTTGTGTCGTCTGCAAATAGCACAAATTTTAATTTTGTTGAAATTAAACATAAATCATTGATGTAAAGTAAGAACAATTTAGGTCCTAGTACAGAGCCTTGAGGAACTCCGCAGAGGATTGTCTTGTAAGTTGATTTATGGTCTCCTATTTGTAGATATTGTTCCCTATTAGTTAGATAGGATTTGATCCAATTTAATGCAATCCCTCTAAAACCATTTTTTTCCATTTTTTCTATTAGTATGTTGTGATCAATGGTATCAAATGCTTTTTTTTAGATCGATGAATATCCCTATCACGTATTTCTTCTTGTCTATGTCATTGGTTATGTTTTCTATTAGATCAACAAGAGCGAGTTCAGTGGATCTATTTTTTCTAAAGCCAAATTGGTTGTTATGTAGTAGTTTGTATTTTTCAATAAATGTGTCCATTCTACTTGCAAACAGTTTTTCCAAAATTTTAGAGAGCTGCGGTAAGATTGAGATAGGCCGGTAATTAGAAAAGTCATGCTTATCTCCAGTTTTGTAGATGGAATAACTTTGGCAGTTTTCATGCCGGATGGAAATGTCCCAGTGGTGAATGATAAATTAAAGATATGTGTTAAAGGTTTTGAGATTTCACCAATTACTTCTTTGATTATTGTAGTGTCTAGATCATCAGAGTCTAAAGATGTTTTGGCTTTCATATTTTTTACAATATCTATTATTTCGTTTTCATTTGTTGCAGTGAGAAAAAAAGAGTTTGTGTTGGTCGGGGTTTCTTCCTCAGGTTTAGCATTATTTGGTTTGATTTCTGCTGCCAATTCTGGCCCGATGTTTACAAAAAAAGAATTTAGTTCCTCAACAATTTCCTCAGAATTGTTTACCTCTTTACCTTTGTTGATGAAGTACTTTGGTAAACATATGTTTTTGGACTTTTTATTTATAATAGTATTAAGTGCATTCCACATTGTTTTCATGTTGTTCTTGTTCTCGTCCAATAGACATTGGTAATAATGTTTATTGCAATTTCTTATTATGTTTGTCAATTTATTCTTATATTTTTTATATTTGCTTTCTGATTTAATTGTATTTTTTGATATAAAGTTTTTGTATAAGATGTTTTTCTTTTTGCAAGCTCGCAGTAACCCTGTGGTCATCCAAGGAGCTCTCTTTCTTTGTTTCTTTGTACAGACCACTAGGGGGCAGTGCTGATTATACAGTGTCTTAAAGATTTCAATAAATTGTTTATATGCTAAATCTACTTCTGACTGATTTAAAATACTGTACCAGTTATAATTTAGCAAGCTTGTTCTGAATTTCTGTTTATTTTCCTCATTTTTGACTCGTACATATTGTATGTTCAATTCTTCTTGATCCTTTCTTTTAAGATCAGTTTTAAACATTACAAAAATTGGCAAATGATCAGATAAGTCATTTATGATTATTCCACTAGTCATATCTTGGAGAACATTTGTGAATATGTTGTCAATTAGAGACTGTCTATTTTGAGTTATTCTGGTGGGTCTGGTAATTTTGGGATAAAATGAATTACTATATAATGTATGAATAAAGCTTTCTGTGGGTGAGTGAGAGTCTGTTTTGAGTAAGTCCAGATTGTAATCACCACAGATGAAGACCTCCTTTGATTCCATATTGGCAAACAATTTATCGATATGATCAATAAAAGGTTCTGTATTTGATCCAGGCGGCCTATATATGCAACTGATGAGTATATTTTTCCTATTTATCCTTTCTATTTCAAATGTCACACATTCCATTACATTGTCTACAACAGTAGTCATATTTTCCACAATTCGCCCGTGCAACTTATTACTTATATAAAGTGCCACCCCACCACCACCCTTACACACCCTGTCTTGTCTAAACATTTCGTATCCCACAATCACATAGTTGTTTTTATTATTTCCTTTAAGCCAAGTCTCTGAGATAGTAATAACATCAAAACTCCACTCAAGTTCATGCAGAAAATGTACAATATTGTCAAAATTTGCATTTAAACTTCTTGCATTTAGATGTATTATTGATAAAACTTCATCTCCAGTTTTAATAAGTGTCTGTACTTGTTGTTCGTGGTAATATTGACAGTTTACATGGTTTATGCTTTTGTAGAAGTTGACATCTGGGTCAATATCTAGAGTCAAGTCATTTAAGCTCGTTTCATCTTCAGAATATAATTCTACATTCAGGTCCAGTTCCAATTGCTTTGGATCATTATTGTTGATAATCCGTGTACTGCTGATCCTATGTGTGTTCGTATCAGCCATTCTTCTGATTAGGAGATGTTACATACATGAATTTGTGTTTTACCTTTGAAGAATGACTTAGCTGAACTTGTCCAGATCCTGTAGCTCTCTGATCCATATGGTTTTGGCCTCCTCTGGTGTCCCCTGTAGTTTTATGTAAACTCTGCAGTTTGAGGTCCATGTCGACTGGATTTTCTTTTGTTTCCTGAGAAAACGGGCTGCCCTGGCGATGTCTGCATTTTTTTTTGTCAGATGTCTTACTTCTTAAGGTAAACGCTGTCAGTGGCATCTTTGAAACCTCACCTTCCCTTCTTCGATTGAAAATAATGACCTCACAAAGAGTCAAAACTGCCAGTTTAGACCAATGCTTAGACGTTGGCTCACTTATTAGGGTTTGCACATATTCAGGTCGACATACCTCAATATGTGCATGCATGGCTCTAACGTCCTCAGTCAGAGGGAGCAGGTCCGGAGTGTTCCACTTGGCTTGCCGGAGGGTCTGTAGGGCAGCAGAAGAAACACAGACGTCCCACCTCTTCTCAAAAAGTAGCCGGCTTCGTTGGAGGTTTTTAATAAATAGTTCATCAACACAATGCTCCATTTTTGAGTCACATTCAAGAATATCTGCTAGCTTTCTGAGGCTATGGCCGAGTTTGAGGGCCAAGGATGGAGTCTTGTATTGATTTGTTTCCTCATCATATCCAGCCACAGACCTGACTGCATCAATCACATGGTTAAAGTTGGAAGGAATAAAGAAATCCTTAATTGTTTTCAGTTTCCCTGCCGTTTTTGCTTCGTTAATTAACCTACCGACTTCTCTCATTTTCTGCCTAATGTAATCATGCTTAGTCTTATCATGCCCGTGTTTTAAGTACAGGTGCTCTCCGAGTCTCAGAATCCCCTTTTCTGCTTTGACAACACCCGTGACCTCATCCTGATGCATTGCCCAAATTAAAGACCACAGCTTTTTGCTGATGCCCTCCGGTACAGGCTGGGCTAGGGAGCAGAGGGACTGGACCCTACTTCTACCTGGTTTAGCCTGGGCATCTTTCTGTGAAAGCCGGCACCTGGCCACATGCCTCCACAGCGACTTTCGCTTAAGCAATGCCCCACAGTCTATACAGTGCAAAAACTCACTGGATTTAACTGGGGAATTTGGCTGTTTAGCTGGGACTAAAGTTCCAATGCCGGCCTTTAAAACCTCAAAATTGTGCTCACGGTTTCCACTATTCCTGATCAAATCAAACTGAAGTTTACGTGCTTTAGATTTCACAGGTAGAGCCAATGCTCTGGCTACGTCACTTTCATTTCCATGTTTTCTAGTCAAATGATGGGACATTTTGTGGCAGGACATTAAACAGTAGAGGCAGAAGTGTCTCTTGCTGTAAACTCGCCCCCCATTTTTCTTCTTTTGCAGCTGCATGATAACAATCTTATTTGCCTTTGGTTCGTCACTTTCCGAGTCTTGAAGAAAAGTGTTTTTGATTTTTCTTTTTCCATACTTTTTTACAGGTTTCTTATTGACAGTTAAATCGTCAGAATCTGAGTCGACTTCATCAATTAGGGACTCTTGACTAAGCTGCACAAACAACAAATAATTTGTAATAATTCTATATAACAATTTGAAGTCATGACTTGTAGTCAGCACTTACCAGTGGTTTGTAGTGATGTGCTGAGCGTGCCGGGTCTTCGAAGCGTGTACCGAGTAAAAAAGGGGCGTATTTTTTGAAGCGTGGTTCGAGGCATGTGTTGGTGACGTTCGAAGCCTCGCGTAGGGGCCGCACCACGTGACGGTTCATAGTGCTTCATATAGTTAGGAGATTGCATTGCTTTGACAGGTGCTTTGTGATCCGCGGCTGTACCATAGACTGTATTGGCTGTCCCCGTCTGCCTCTGTGTGCGTACGTGTGTGTGCGTACGTGTGTGTGCGTGATGTGGAGCAGTCCTGTACTAAGTATAGAGAAACTACTTCATATGAAATACAATTAAAAACGTTTCACTTTAGTAACTCCTCATATATCAAGGCTTCAAGTTATCAGTAATAATACGCTGGATAATACATTTCACAACAGCTGTGTGGCGCAGTCGGTCTATGACGGACTCTGAAGTAGAAGATATAGCGTTCGAATCCTGGTCTACCCATAATACATTTTGTGTTACAAAGTAAATGTATTTATTTATTGGGAATAAATGGTTTGTTGTGTTTAATTAATCCACCTCTTGGTAGTTTTTCCTCCATTAATCTGTAGAACTGTATTACTTTGGATGTGTTTGTTGTATCAACACAATTGACTGAAAGACTCAAATAGTTCATAGTTCATGAAGCATCATTTCAAACTCAACACGTTAGACCATAGATTGTAAATATACATTTTAACATTAGATCTCACCATTCATTGTAAGCACTTAAGAGTGTTATGTATTTCTTTGTCCACATGATGGCGTAGTGGAGCATGATTCACCTCGAGCCTTCGACTCATGGGCCGAGTAATAGGCTGCAAACCCTCAAGGCTTCATGGGGCTTCATATTGCCATCACTATTGTAGTCTGCACTTACCAGTGGTTTGTAAGCGTGCGCTTCAGTGTGCTCCGCCATGATTTCTTGCAGCCTAATGAACCACACACTTGCACCTTTTCTAGCCTGACACCTGATTTCCTCTGTTGTGCTGCTCCATGATTGGCTTCAGCCTGCTGGACTGAAATTGCCCCAGTGTGCCCCTCCTTGATATCCCGCAACCCACCACCAGGGTTCCGACACATAACACACTTTTTTTCAGGAAAGTAAACCTCCAGGGGTCCTTTCCATATTTTTACAGAGACTGCATAAGGACCGTTAGAAAAGCATTACCCATTGATTATTAAGCTTGGACCAGTGGGGTCCGGTGTTCGGGCCCCACCACGTAAAACCAGTCCCCATGACGTGAGTGGAATCTCAGGTTATGGAACCCACCAGGAGTTGAAAACAAGTGCATACACACACACACACACACATGCATACACACAAGCACACACACACACACACACACACACACACACACACACACACACACACACACACACACACACACACACACAGATACAGATATCCAACCTTTTCCCTAAGAGAGCTATTTTTTATTGTGTTTATCCATTTTGGCTGGGATTAAAGATATTTTCTACTCAATTAAATGTATTCTTGTATTGCCCTAAATCACAAAATTGTCTTGTCTTAACAAAATTGTTGAATTTGCCAACACAGAACAGCTCTAACGGCTCAAACCAAAGTGGCTGAGAGCTGCTGCTTTTGGAGAGTCGAGAAAATAGTGTGATATAATGGAAGTCGACTTTTATATTATCTTAAAACTAAATCTTGTTTTTAGACGGTCAAAACAGTGTAGTTTTATAGTTCAACCATTTGGTGGGTCACTTTTTGAGTTACTTCTCTGTGGTATCTCTAGTCTCCATTTTACGTATTTTATCATCAAGACAAGCTGCAACTCAACCATTATTTTAGAAGCTTATATTAAGAAAAACGACAGTTTTTGGGCGACAGTAGCTCAGTTGGTAGAGCATTGGCCTTAAGCCCAGAAGGTTGTGGGTTCAATTCCCACCTCTGCACCTTCTCCACCGACTCCCACTGATGACTGCTGTCGTTGTGTCCTTGGGCAAGACACTTAACCCCACTTTGCCCAAAGCCCCCACTGAAAGATCAAGGCTATGCTCACACTCAGAGAGCAGCCGTCCTCCTGTGGACTCACCACCTGCAGAGGGTCAGTGAGGGGCTGGTGCTATGAGACTTGGGTGGCATCTCTGACTGCCACCCCCCTGACCCAGAAATGGATTAAAGGGTAGAAAATGGATGGATGGATATTAAGAAAAACTTAGGGGTTAAAAAAAATAGAAAAGAAATAAATAAATAAAAATATATTTATATATCCAGAGGAGACTGTTGTGTGAACTTTAGGTCCTCCTCATTTGGTCAGAACTGTTTCTCTGTTAAAGCAGCAGTGGCCTGGAACTCACTACCTCTGTTTGTGAGGGCCTGGAACTCACTACCTCTGTCTGTGAGGGCCTGGAACTCACTACCTCTGTCTGTGAGGGCCTGGAACTCGCTACCTCTGTTTGTGAGGGCCTGGAACTCACTACCTCTGTCTGTGAGGGCCTGGAACTCACTACCTCTGTCTGTGAGGGCCTGGAACTCACTACCTCTGTCTGTGAGGGCCTGGAACTCTCTACCTCTGTTTGTGAGGGTCTGGAACTCCCTACCTCTGTCTGTGAGAGCCTGGAACTCACTACCTCTGTCTGTGAGGGCCTGGAACTCTCTACCTCTGTCTGTGAGGGCCTGGAACTCACTACCTCTGTCTGTGAGGGCCTGGAACTCACTACCTCTGTCTGTGAGGGCCTGGAACTCTCTACCTCTGTCTGTGAGGGCCTGGAACTCACTACCTCTGTCTGTGAGGGCCTGGAACTCTCTACCTCTGTCTGTGAGGGCCTGGAACTCACTACCTCTGTCTGTGAGGGCCTGGAACTCTCTACCTCTGTCTGTGAGGGCCTGGAACTCTCTACCTCTGTCTGTGAGGGCCTGGAACTCTCTACCTCTGTCTGTGAGGGCCTGGAACTCTCTACCTCTGTCTGTGAGGGCCTGGAACTCACTACCTCTGTCTGTGAGGGCCTGGAACTCTCTACCTCTGTCTGTGAGGGCCTGGAACTCACTACCTCTGTCTGTGAGGGCCTGGAACTCTCTACCTCTGTCTGTGAGGGCCTGGAACTCTCTACCTCTGTCTGTGAGGGCCTGGAACTCGCTACCTCTGTCTGTGAGGGCCTGGAACTCACTACCTCTGTCTGTGAGGGCCTGGAACTCGCTACCTCTGTCATTTATTGTGCAATGTCCCTGTGAAATAAACAAATAAATAAAAAAATAAAATAAAATAAAAAAAAACAAAATACATATATTGTTGTTGTTTGAGCTCCCACATCTTGGAAAATCCCCCAAACATGGCGTTGCTCTCTTCATGGAGTGAACATCAAAGGGTTAAACAAACATCTATTAGTGCAAAAAGTAGTTTATATTCATACAATTATTCTTCTGAGAGCTACTTTGAAGAGGGTAATGATTTCCTCTGCATTGGTTTCAGAAGTCATGAATGAGTGAGTATACTGACACCAAGTGGTCAGGACTGGAATAGATTTAATTCTATGATCTATTTTTATGTCAGTGTAGTGTATTCACATGTAAAGACATTTTTTATACTATCTAAATTATGGCTCTAACATTTGTAGTCATTATTTAAAAACTAATTATGTTAAAATTAAAGTCTTGATATTACTTATTTAGAGCAAAAGAGAACGGGACAAAGTCATGATGGAAATAGACGGGACGGGGGACTGGTAATATGAGGGAGACCATTTTGTTTTTTTACAAAGATTTCACACATTTCTAACACCTGCAAAACTTTTGAACCAGTAGATACTATGTGTAAGTTGTTTTTCCCTCTGGACCAATATTGTGTCTGAGTGAGTGCCATATGAACCACCTGGACTCTGAGGAGCACAGGGACTGGCCTCCTGCTGGGACTCTGAGGAGCACAGGGACTGGCCTCCTGCTGGGACTCTGAGGAGCACAGGGACTGGCGTCCTGCTGGGACTCTGAGGAGCACAGGGACTGGCCTCCTGCTGGGACTCTGAGGAGCACAGGGACTGGCCTCCTGCTGGTCCCAGAGTCAGGACTAAACATGGGGAGGCAGCTTTTCAGATTCACGCAGCTAAACTCAGCTCTTTCTGAAAATGTGAGACAGGCTTCTTCTCTGACAATGTTCAAATCTAGGTTAAAAACACAGTGCCATTTTATATAATTTTTTACGCACTTTGCCTTGTGTATGAACTGTGCTATTTAAATAAACTTGCTGTGTGTGTGTGTGTGTCACCACGTCCACCTCCTCGGCCTACAAACCGCTCCACTTCTGCCTCCACCAGGAAATCTCTTCAAACAGATGCTGGAGTAAGGTTTATTGAAATATTAATGACATTTGACAAAAACAAGAAGAAGGCCGTTGTCCGTGACAGTGTCTGCTACGTTAAAAATCAAACATACAATAAAAATACTGAGTTTATACAGCCATATACAGACATAGACTTATACGCACAGGAGAACATATGTATCGACAGGGAGGAGTCTGCAGGATGGACAGAGCAGGTTTTGTAGATCCACAAAACGCTTCAGTCCGTGTTTCACAATTCGCAAAAAAAAAATAACGTGTGAGCGGAAAGTTTAAAGTGGACTATAGTGAGAATGATACAGAATCGTTCAGAATCAGAAACAGATCCTGGTTCATAAAGACAGGACCATGAGATGAATCTAAATTATAAAAATATAACACTAAGTTTCACAGAGCAGTTTGATTAAAGCTGGGGTACCTAACTTTCAAACCACTGAATATTGAACCATGAAGTTAAATCCATACATTTTTTCCTCAGAGCAAAAGTGTTCACGTGTGTGTTCAAAGTGTGTTTTTGACCTCTTTCACGTTTCTATCTAAAAAAAAAATCTGATCTAAAGATGCGACAAAAGAAATCTCTCTGTCCAAAGAGTCAAATAGTGACTCACAGGGCTTGCTCACATTAGTCCAGGGCTCAGGTCTCTCCATGGCCTCGCACCAAACTACATCTGTGACATGTTAGAGTCATAGGAACCAACGGGGACTGGCCTCCTGCTGGGACTCTGAGGAGCACAGGGACTGGCCTCCTGCTGGGACTCTGAGGAGCACAGGGACGGCCCTCCTGCTGGGACTCTGAGGAGCACAGGGACTGGCCTCCTGCTGGGACTCTGAGGAGCACAGGGACTGAGACCTCCTGCTGGGACTCTGAGGAGCACAGGGACTGAGACCTCCTGCTGGGACTCTGAGGAGCACAGGGACTGAGACCTCCTGCTGGGACTCTGAGGAGCACAGGGACTGAGACCTCCTGCTGGGACTTTGAGGAGCACAGGGACTGGCTTCCTGCCTCTTTTAGTCAGATCTAAACTTGGGGAAGCAGCATTTCAGATTTTTGTAGCTGGACATGCAGTGATTATTTATGACTTGAATGCCTTGTGTGATTTTTATCTCGGTTTGTGTATAAACTGTGCTATACAAATAACCTTGCCTTTGAAAAAAAATATATTTAAGACAGCATGGTGTGGTCTGACTTGTTCACAACATTTTACTTTAGCTACACTCTTTTCTGTAGGGCCTTGGATAAACACAGAGGTTGAGAAGTTCGTACTCCAGCTTTAAACTTGCGATAATTACCCTCATATTGTCAACTGTAAAACACCTGACGTTCCGGTAGTTAAACATGAAACATAAATAGGCCAATAAATAAATATTATCTGCTGATTGTACCAATTTTCCATCCATTTCCTTTTCTTCTACGTTGCCCCTTCTGTCCCAAACTCACTCACAACCTTTGAATCTCAGGACCGTCATCGGAGCAGGCTACACACAGTACAAGACGAGATGCTAAAATGCTAACACCGTCGAGGAAGGAGCCATAAGTGCAGAGGTGCTGAAGTCCATTTTCCGTGGCAGAACTTTAAAACACAAATATATTTCACATTTAGGACCTCATTTTGTGGCTGTAAACACGGTATGGCTCGTGGTTTCTCGGGACATCATCGTTATCAAATGGCGTTATTTACATGGACAGGGTTAGCGACACTATGGCTACTTTGTTTTTCTGCGTGAACTGGCAGTGAAACTATGGACGTAAGAGAGCGTCAAAAGCAAAGTGAATCCTTGTCGTCCCATACAGCAAAGTAAAACGGGTTCAAAATGTTTTTATTCCCGGAAGTTTAGGTCAAAGTGTGGAGCTGGGGGAGTGGGCGGGGCTTATGGCTTCAGGAAGTAAAATAACCAATGACGACAAAGCCTATATATTACCGTTACTTGTTACCGTTACTAATTTGTCAATTTCTCAAGTGAATTTATGTCCTTTACAAAACACATGGTTGCGTTTGAAACCGGTAATTTTTCTAATTTGGATAAACATGATACAAATTCGACCCCTCCCCCTGGTGGTAGCATAGGGACAGGACAGCCTTCAAACTTCACCATATTTATCTACTTATTATGAGAAGTGATTAGTCTCATTATATTTTGATATAAAAAAATAATGATTGTTTACACTTTTGTTCAGCCAACACTAATTAACAGCTAATTTGAGTATAACGTATGATTAATTAGCTCTTAATTGGTATTTATTAAGAACTTATTATTCCTTATTCTACATGGCCTTATTCAACATCTAACTGACAGTTTCCCATGTGGGTTAGGCTTCACTAATTAGCACTTCATTAGCTGTTTATTAGCGAGGGATAATCTAAAGTGGTACATATGACGCTTTTTGACTTTTCTTTTTCTAGTTTTCTCTATGATTACAGTGTTTTTTGGGCTTCATTCACATGCCCGGAGTAGTTCTTTTCAACGATTCCCTCAAGCTTTAGTTTGAGAGCGATCTTTAACTCTTTAATTCTCCGGAGGCAACGAAACGGCCTGATTCACTTTGTCACATAGCATCACTTTCTTACACGGCTCGAGCTCAAGAAGCCCTGCCTCCAGGAGTTTTGAGTGTTGGTCTGTCACTCAAATTATAATCACACATGTGCATAGGACGGACCGTGATAAAAATTAAGAAAGGCCAAATATAGGACCTTTAAATTGGGAATTTTACTTCTGGAAACCTGAGCTCTGCCCGTTCACTTCACAGCTCCACAGAACCAAGCCCTGCTCTTACAGCTGTTCAAAAAAAATTAAAATTAAAAATACTATCCAATGTCCTTTCAAGAAACACTTTTGCAAATACATTCAGAAAGACGAGCATCCGCCCCAAACCTCCCAAAGCCTCCAGGACACCGTCGTCTGGTCCCAGTTTTCCATTTCAGTGAAAGAGGAAGAGTAAAAGCAGAGCGAGGCCCAGGGAGCGGCCTCAGGAGCTGATGATCTGACCCGACCAGGTCTCATGCTTGGTCCCTGGATTCAAGTGCGTGATGACCACCTCCACAGCCTGGATCTTCTGGTTCTTGGGTGGGACGGGGCAGACTTTGTACGTGACCTCATCCCCTTCCATCGGCACGTACTCCCCCTCAATGCTGCGGAAGAAATACAAAAAGACATGAGCTTCTTGTGTTCGATCCACCGCAAAGAGACAGGAACAAAGGACTCTGGGAAATGACCATTTTTATCTGTTTTTAAATGAAAGAAATTGGTTTTATACAGCCCCTTTCAAGACACTCAAGACACTTCACATGCCAATTATTCATTCACTTCATACACAGCTGTGATAAACTATGCCATCAGCCCCTCTGACCACCACCAACCATACACACACACACACCAGACTCATTTTAATGTGGGTGAAGTGTCTTGCCTAAGGACACAACCACAGTTTGGCACTTTCCACCCCACTGTGGCACCTGGTGTTCCCAGAGGTCTCCCATCACAGCACTAACCTGGCCTTGTTCTGCTTAGCTTCAGAGGTCAGCAGGATCTGGCCCGTCACCTGCAGGTTTTGCCACATAAGGCTTCCCTTCTTTCAGTCAAAACTTACTCGCTTAATGTTTTACACATACATTTTATGATTTTTAAATGGATTCTTCTTCAGTGTGTAGACAATACTTGTGTCTGTGAAAAGTGCAGTGCACTTGAATATTTCGTATAAATGGTGCAATATATATAATCTATGTCTCCTCCTCTTCCTCATGTGTGGGACTCACTCAGAGATGTGCACAAAGATGTCCTCTCCGCCGTGACAGGGCCGTATGAAGCCGTGGCCCTGAGACCGGGAGAAGTTTTTACACACCCCTTTGTAGACCGGACTGGACCTGGCTCGTACCGTCCTGCAAACACAACACACACACACACACATTTCCATCAACAACACAACCATGTCTTTAAAGGTCCCATGCTACGCTCTTTGACTTTTATCTGCTTTAAACATCCCTCCAGTGCTATTTGACATGTGCCCAAATTAATATTTTCATTTATTCCCTCAAACTTTAGTTTAGTAGCAAATCGATGACGTGGGGTCAGGGTGGAGGTGGAGAAATCAAAGCTGGGGGAGGTGGGGTCACATGGAAAGGAGCAGAGATCAGCTGCAAGAAGTGGTTATAATTTAAGTTTTGAGTGTTGTGGTTTATCACACACATTATTCTCACACATGTGCAGAGGACGGACTGTGAACATGAAGAAAGACAGAGTTCTTACGCAGAGTATGTGCGAGTGCGCTTGGTGGGCAGAGGGCTGGGCAGCTCTCCGGGCTGGGGGGGCTTCCTCTCCCTCTCCCACACACGACTGCCCTCTCTGAGGAAGGGGAAAGACAGGGGCCCTCTGGTCCGGGGCGAGGCCAGCGGCTCAGCTTTGGAGGCATCTGGCTCTGACATGGTCTCGGGTCAGACGGAGCTGGACTGGACTACAGCGTCTGCATGGCTGCTGCAGGAGACACACAAACAGTGTGAGTGATTCATGATGTTGTTACACCTCGGTACAGATCTGTGACATTACTCTGTCTGTGCTCGCTCTAAAGAACTACAGCACATTTGGTCAAACGTATAATATTGAACTAACGGCCTGACTTTACAAAGAGGAATAAAAACATGACCAAACTCCAGTCCAAACAAAAATGCTTCCAACCATTATCCCAGAAAACAACAACAACACCTCGAGACAAAGCAACAGCTGCACAAGACCGTAGCAGTTACCATAGCAACTGGTACTTGGTACCATTAGCATTAGCATATAGCCTTTCAAACTGTTTTCTGCTGTATATAGATAATAGATGGATACTGTATTGATCCCCGTAGGAGAAATTCAGGTGTCCAGCAGCAGAATACTCTTTTTTGTTGTTGTAAAGTCCGACGGCCGAAGGAACAAATGATCTCTTGAAACGTTCCGTTCGGCAGTGCAGTGACAAGAGCCTGTTGCTACGGTTACTCCTCTGAGCGGCCAAAGTGTTATGGTCAGCACTAGATCATATACGGAATCGGCACGGAAGTGGAAGTAAAAATAACCAACTTTTTCGTGCCTAAACTTAACCAGCCGTTCCCATAAAGATTGTTACTTTCCGGTTTCGTCCCGAACCCTTTGTGGAGTTACAAAGGGTGCCCTGCATTAGAGCTCTCATCCTTCTCTCCAGCACAGCTCCCACAGAGTCCACACTTCTCCCCATCACAGAGACACATTTCCTGATCAGTCGAGCCGGTTACCGTCTCTGGAGGTCAGACTGCCGCCGACACGTCACCCCAAAGAACACGGCACCAACTACCACAGTGGAA